>JANITW010000007.1:12044391-12059507 GCA_027564335.1 Erythroxylum williamsii
AAATCGTTGGGCACGAAGCCCTGTGCGTTGAGCTTAAAGCTCTGGATACGGTGGCTACACCGGTCACAACTGCCTTTATATGATCATACCGTTATGCATGTATGCACATGTCCAATTTCCAATACATGCATCACACTAAAACTTCATATACTTAATTCTCACCATTTGGAACCAATTATAAACAATTATACACAATTAACACTTCTATATCACAACCCAAATATTTCGAACACCCATGGTCCGAAATCAATCAAGACAATCACATACAATCCATCCTTAACTCCACATGGCATATTGCATAGAATTAAACACATATAGGTTGAGAAACCAACTAGGTTACTCACCTCAGAACTTCCGAGCTACTGCCGGGAAGTCTCGCCTACGTCGGACAATCGGCGATCTACTGGCACCTCTATAACAATCAAAACATAGATAACATTACTAATTGTATCAATTCCAATGCGCAATGATGCATATGAATCGAATAATGTACGTACTATACATGTGATGACAATTCCGACACTAATCCAAATTTCCCGATCTCAAATTCTAAACCCCGAATTCATAATCTTTAAACTGAATTTAATCCTTAACTAATTGAATCATCAAATTCCTAAATCCCAATTTTTAAAACCTCCAATTTTATTTTCGAAATTCAGCATTCCTCGCCGCGGCGCCTGCTCCCTCGCCACGGCGAGCTCCCTTTTCTCTTCGCCTTCGCCGCGGCGTCCGCACGCCTCGCCGCGGCGTACGCATCACGCACGTCGCGACGCGGGCCGCTATTGCTCGTCGTGGCGCGCCTTCCGTGCTCGCCGCGGCGTGCTGCATTACTTTGCTCGCCGTGGCGTGTTCTTCGTGCACCACGGTGTGCAATTGCAGAATCGCCCAGAAATTTCCAGATTTTTCAGTTCTAATTCGTTCCTTTCCATTCTAAACACTCCAAAACAACATTCTACACTTAACTCAACTCATCCCTAAGCTTAGATCCACCAAATAACCATTATTCAACAATTACCCAAAAATCAAAATCAACATTTTCCCCCAAAACCCATATCATCCAAAAATTCCTAACTTCCTAAACCATTAAATACTCAAATCCATAATCAAATTAAACTATGTAAAGCATAAAGGAATAAGAACTTATTTGATTAAAGCTTCTAATTCTTCCAAATCACCAAGACAATCCAAGTCTCAAGCCAAAACGACACCCACGATAACTCCAAAACCCAAACCCATCTCCATCTTTTCAACACCAAACCAAATGATAGATTTAAGATGGAAGAGGAAGCAAAGAATAAGAAGAAACCAAGGAGAAATCAAGGGAAGGTCCACGATGAAATAAGGAAGAAGAAGAACCAATTTTCTTTCCAAAGTAAGAGGGTATCGTGGAGCAAGGTTCAAAAGCTAGGGCTTTTATATAAAAGATTTAAACTAAGACATGTTTGGCAAATAAATGCCACGAGGCCAAATCCGAGCCACCTCGATCCAATTTCTAATTCTAATTTCTCCCGAATTCCAATGGCTAAACCCTAATTCCTCAAATCACTCTAATTTCTCCCGAATTTCAATGGCTAAACCCTAATTCCTCAAATCACATTTCTAATCTGTCCGTGCCATTGGATAATCCATTTAGGAACCAGAAATTCAATTAACCAGTCATTGGTCAATTTTTCGGTCTGGGCCTATTGCTCCGAAAATTTCAGAAAAATTCCTATAAATCATCAAAATTAGAAAACTCACGATCATATACTCCAATATCATAATTCATTTCCTAATTTCAATTTTGACACTCCAATTCACTACTCAAAGCACAATTTACCTTTAAAATCTCCAATTTCACAATCAAGTCGGAAATCTGTCATACATGCATGTACGTACGAATGCCAATACAATAATTACCAATTATACATAATTCAATAATACATGCATATGTCAAATACGTATAAAAATGAACTGTACCCATCCCATCGATGACGGGATGTTACAATTAATGATTAATTAACACTACTGTTTAACACTTAAAATTATTTTGTTTGCATTTTTTCAATAATACGTTGTAAATATTCAAAACAAATATCCAATAAAGCCTATCTTAACTTTGATAGATTATAAAAATGTTAGTCTAACAATTTTGGAAAATGTTCCCAAATGTGTTACAAATTACTGTGGAATCTTTGGTGACGTTTTCCAGAAATCGTTACTAAATGTGGACCATTTGGTGATGATTTCTAAAATTCGTCAGCACTTGTTGATCCCTTTAGTGATGCTTTCAAATATCATTTCCAAATGGTTACTTTTAGCGATAATGTGAAAAATATAGCAAAAAACACGTAGCTAAATGTTTACGAACGTTTGGTGGCAATTTCTGAAAATCATCACCGAATGTCTTTTTAGTGACACAATTGGTGACGATTTCGAAAATTGGTCATCAAATGTTTACCAAATTAGGTAACGATGTCTAAAAAGCGTCACCAAAAGTTCATTTACCGACGAATGTTTTAAATCGTCATTCATTGTGGACCATTTTGTGACAATTTTAGGGAATCATCACTAAATGTTCACCATTTGGGGATGATTTTTGTTATTCGTTACCAAATATTGATCCTTTTGTGACGCTTTTATGATTAGTTGCTAAAGGCTTAAAAATCGTCGCAATATGTTAACTTTTAGCAATGTTTTTCATAGCGTCACAAAAAAAAAAAGCTAAATGTCTATTTTGTTGTAATATAATAAGTGAAAAAGAAAGTGTTTGAACACAGAAGTTCAATGATAAGGGGCTGATTTTGCTTAGATAAGGTTAGGAGTTCGAATCCTACTTGTAAATATGGCAGGGTTAAATATTTGGTGGTAGTGTTGAGTAACAATTTCAGATTCAGTAAAACACGAATAGAAATTAATCTGGGCGTGATAATAATTTAAAAGTATTACCGACAATTCTCCTAGAGAAAAAAAAGAATAAGAAAGTATTTAACCTAAAATGGGTCCTGTAAAAACGTACAAATCAAAGACGTGCTATGTTGAAGATGAGGCGCACAAACATGAGCTTATCCAATCATACTACAGAATTGATGGAAAGAAAGATCGGATCAATGATGGTACAAATGAATCTTGCGACATTTGGAAGGAGTTAATCGTTGATGGGCTCTGACTTCCAAGTGTCCGCATTTCTATTACATAGAAAGGAGAATCTGCACACTCCACTTTGACTTGGGAGACCATTACTCAATGAGTATTTTGTTTATGGGCGAGTGCTTAGTTGGCGGTAACAGCCCCACAAAACCTATCGTCAACTTAATTTTATATGGTTAGTAGTTGCAAAATTGGGAACAGTGTTTTCGTATGTTGTCTGGATAAGATTGGCACGACTTCAAGTCCATAAGCAGATTTGTGCGAAGTTGTGTAAGTGGATATCAAGTTGGCTTCACATCAAAATTAGGTATTTTGTCAAAGTCGTCAAATACTGATTGAGGAAATACATGTGCCATAGCACGTGCTATGTGGACTGTAGGCCAGACAAGTGTAATCTCAACCTAGACTTTGGGGATTGAACGTTGACACCGGCAAATGAAACCATTAAATTGAGCCGTTTCTTTGGTTGGGTTTCGGTTCATAAATTATAAAATTGAATTAATAGAGGTGCCAAGGACCCACCACCTCCAGAAGTAACAAAACGCCACCGCCAACTTAAAAAAATAATGGAATCACTCACTATCAATTGCTTGCTGACTCCTCATTAACATTCCAATCCATTTGCTGGGAACTGTTAAAAAACAGCGGCTGCTCACCTAACGCACATTTGGATTGGACTCTGGTTTAAGACCAACAATTATAAACCTTAGAAATGAGCAGGCTCCATGCTGCACAATCCACAAGTCAAAAATTATTTAACTACAAGGTAGAGAAAGAGAGAGGTCAGAGTCATGGACCTCGTCAATCACTTTACAGGAAAAAAGGCCCGCTCAATCCTCCCTTGCATTAGCAGAACAGAAAGAAAGAAGACGGTCAAACTAAACCCAAATCTCATTCGTATGCACTAACTAGACTGCCACTAAAAATCCCAAGGTTTGGTAATCAGAAAGAAAGAGCCAACTATTATCAGGCACGCCTAGTGCCGGCGAAGAAATTGAAGTCATGGTGCTGGACCCCTAGTTGCTTTAGCCATGAATCTGCCACACTCAAAAGCGAAACCAGCCTTTCTTGGTCCCGACCACCATTACCTGCGACCCACACGTTTCCTTGCATCTTGTAAGTTGCCAAACCGAAAGGTTGGAGAGATATGCTTCCCCCTGTTTTGCGCTTCCCTTTTGGACTCTCATCATCATCTTCTTCCATGTCCATATCTGCACAATTCAACATACTATTTTAAAACCTAAGCCGTAATTTGTCATAACAAAAATTAAGTAAGAGGAAATTCGGGTGTGATGGGGTACCTTGGAAAGATGATGACAGAGTATGGTAACTGAGGAAGCAGGTAGACAAGTCCTTTATGGTTCTTCCCATTGGGATATGGTAGATGGGGTACCTGAACGCAATTGCCTAAGAAAATGAATCTTGCTCTGACGTCGTCATTTCATTTGAATAATTTACATATAAAAACTCATAATCTGTTTCCAACCACAGCTTTATGTACACATTTTTTTACTATAGAGAGACTGACCAAGCAACTGACATCCAACTTGCTGGGGAAAGATCCACACTTCTCAATGACATCAATCCTGGGTATCTTCGAGCTAATTCGTTAATCTGTAAAAAAGAAAAGGACAAGAAGATGTCAAAGAGATACAGACTTGACTCATCACCGAATATTAGTTGGTGTTGAACAGAATAAAATGTTTTTCTAAATGAACATCGATCATAAAACTTGGTCACAACAACAATTTGATTAATGTGTATAGTTACTTGTTCTAAAGTCAAAAAATCCATTTCATCTTTAGCAGATGCCAATCACGAAAAGGATTTGGAATGATTCCTAACAACTATTTGGACATCATCTTTTTAACAGTATCAGCCCACTTTGTCTGGATTAGTCATATTCTTTCAAAAAGAAAGGCAAATATAAACACTAACGAAAGCAAGGAACATGAGATTGAGAACACCAAAAAGAAAAAGAAAAAGACCGGACCTTATCCATCAAAGGGACTCTTCCATAAGGCGCTGATCTCTCAAAGTACTGAAAATACAGGTAACCCAATCTGTCTTTTAGATGCCAGTGATTATCTTGCTCAAACCCTCCTTCCTCTGAAGAACATCCGTCCCACCTACATAGCTTGTCACTCTCGCTCTCATAACTGCATGAATCACTGAATGAATCTCTCGTTTCCCCATCACCAGACTCTGTCTCTTCCCTAAGAAAACCAATCAAACCATCACAAATCACATAAATTCCCAAGAGTTATTCGATTAATCAATCGTGTCTATAACCAAACGTACGTAGGATGTAATTGATTACCTTAAACCGTTGACAGAGGAACTGCTTGTGAAGATTTGGATTGCAGAAAGATAAGGCACATAGTACTGAAATAAGGTTTCACCATTGTCCAAAACAATAGGAACTCCAGCCCCATACGCGCTCCATTCATCGAAACGATTCCATAGATCGCCAAGGGTAAAATACTCAACAGCATCTCTCTCCCACGGGTGCCATAAACGGTTCAAGTTCCTAATCTCGCTCTGCGACAGAAATTAACCTTAGAATCAATATAATTGTCACAACTGTAAAGAATACTACAAAATAACAAGAACAAACAAAAGGGCAATGAAGAAAAAAGAAAGGTCATACCTTGGGGAGAAATTGGGACTGGACTACTGGCGTTGTGCATTGAAGAAAGAAGTCCAGGTTTGATTGTGCTGACCCTTTGTCGGAAATCATGGTTGGCGAGAGAGAGAGAGAGGGGAGAGAGAAATTTACTTTCTCCCCAAACCCTGGCAAAACAGCGCAAGGACAAGGAGAAACAGAGGAATGACTTAAGAAAGAGAGACTGGCGGGATTAGATTTCCCTTATAGAGTGAGAGAGAGAGAATGAATGAGGATTCTATTTTTTGACGTTTGGACAGCTAAATATAAGGAGACTCAAACAAAAAGATCTCTTCTTTGCGTTTCAAATGGAAAGAAAAGTCTCAGGTTGGTACATGCCAATGTTGTCAAAGTTCACAACATTTTCCGATCACCGGCCGTTCTGATTGCCAGTTTGGTCTTAGTGAACAATTAAAACAAATTCGAACCCCAACTAAAAGTGATTGCTTTCTTCTGTTCTTCCCTCCTTTCTTTTCCGATTCTCTTGCTATTTTAATTCTTCTCTAAGCTTAAAGAAACCTCAAGCCTGTAGGACTCTGCTTTGTTCAAAACTGAAGGTACCACTTCTCTTCACAATAAGACATCCAAAGATTCAAAGTTAATGCTTCAAGTTGTATCAAAAAAACAAAAAGAAAAAGAACCCACGAAGAAAAAAACGCGTTAAATCACGGAAAACCTCTTCACTCCTTGAGGACGCGAGTTCAGGAAGAAAAGCAAGACAAGAGAAAATAAAGAGGAAGTTAACGACTAGGCCGAGAAAACCTCTCACACTTTATCCTCTCACTCGTCAACAGAAACCCATGTTTTTTGCGGGAAAGAGTTTGATGGTTTTGATTACCAGTGCAAAGGGCTGCAGTGGAGAATGAGATTACTTCCTCTCCTTAAACCGAAAATGCTAAAGGGCATCAACTTTCCGGGAAAGAAAACCAGTGCGAGAAAACCAACAAACGGACAAACTAAAACTAGCAAACAAACAAACCGAGTGACTGAAGGAAAAAACAATATCAGAACTGAAGCTAAATCCAATTGAAATAGGAACAGCAGCAAATTCTGAATTCTTTGAGAAGACAAAGAAAGCCAAGGGGGGAAACTGTTGAAAGTTGAAACAAAGGCAATAAGGGTTAAATGGCATCTATCAATCTATATATATGGGATTCATATCTCTCTGTAACAGGAATATCAAAGATACCTCTCTTTTATTTTCTTTTTCCTCTCTTTTATCACTAATTTTTTAAGGGAACTGGGTCCATGCTTTTGTCTTAGAAGCTAGAAAGCTGCCACTAATATCTTTGAAATTTGCAAAAGTAATAAAAATTGAATATCTAATTTCTTGATGACACCATCCTTGAAAATGGTTTTAAACTAAGCCGTCTCTACTGTCCGCTTTAGCATGTAGCCGATTTTCGAGAAAATCGAGTTATGGCAAAGTTATAATAAGAATAAGAGTTTTAAAATGGGATTAAGATCTGCACGATTAAAAGTGAATTGAGCTTATGGAAAAAGGTTAGTGAATTTGGAATGGTTAAAATTCCAAATGGGAAATTGTATTGTTTTGAGTTGTAGGAGATTGATTAAAGAGAAAAGGAATGATTAATAAGAATGAAAAAAAAATTTAGACCGGATTTGGAATGTCTTAGTGTTTCCAACGCGATCAGTTTGCTATGCTTCGTGTTTGAAACGGATGTCGATGTTGGTTTCAGTTTGACTATTTCGCTTGTCTCCGCTTTGTTATTCGTATTCCAATTCGCGACTTTCTGTACTTTGTTTCACTTTTCTGTTTCCGTTTTCCGGTTGGGATCCGGTTTCCGGATCGGGTCCCAACACCCTTAGAGGTCAAATTGATTTTTAAGTCTTTTTTGAAAGATGCAGGTTGCTTTATGATCTTCGCATTGATATAAAATATGACAGTTTGGGACCTTGGAGTTGAAAGATAGAAATTTCAAAGTTGAGTTATTGTTTAGGGAGATATTGTTTGGACAGTAACTTTGATTGGAAATTTGATACCTTTAGAGATGGATTTGGCTTTTGAATTCTCATGGAAGTTGTAAAGCTTCCTTTCAGCTTTCTTTTGATACCAAGTTTGTAAATTTTGGACTCTTGAATCAAAAGATATGATTTTTGGAAAATTTCGATATATATATATATATATATATATATAGTTATGATAAAAAAAGAAATGAAAATGGACCAGTGCACTGCTCACCCAAGGCGAGCTCGCCAGTGCGCTATCGTTCCCTCGTGTGCGACGTCGTCTGTGATTTTCACCCCATGCGGCGCCGTTTTGCTTCCCTTGTGCGCTCGAAACGCTGCCGTTTTGATCTCTTCAACTTTTGCCTTTCTCCTCCCCTAATCTGACCCTTGTTCAATCTTTTGCTTATATCTTTTCCGTCCGACATCCGATTGACTTGGTTTTTGAAGCGTTAGATTCCTAAGACAATTATCTACATCAACATGTTGCCACCGACATCCGATCGATATGTTGCCACCGAGAGTAGGATTATGGTCCTATCATATTTTGAAAAATTCATTCTAGGGTGTTCTCGAATGATATCTGTGAGTCTGCATATATTAAATTCAGGGGCATATAGTTTAGAGATTTTTGCCTATATTTCTCTAGAGAAACCACATTCAAAAAAGAGGTGGTCTCTAGATTCATCCACTAGATTGCATAGAATGCATAGTTTAGAGGAAGTTAAGAATCTCAGTCGATCCATAGTGCTCATCCTGTCCCACATAGCCAACCATAGCAGAAAACTCACATTGGGTCTAAGAGTCTTATTCCAAATTAAAACATCCCACCCTCTATTTTCTGACCTTCTCCTCAACTTCCTTACTTCTTTTGTAGTAATCCCCGTGATGGAAATACATTTCCATAAGTAATTGTCTCTCCCTTCATGACTTCTGGGTTGAGGAAGATGTAGGAGTGTAATTTCATCTAGAGATAGAAACCAATATCCATTCCTTATTATTGCTTGTACTTTAGAATCCTTAGGGAATCAATTTAAAAGGAAATTGGCTAGCTAGTTTTGTATTAAAGGGCCATTTCCTGACTAGTTGTCATATCATAAAGAGTCTGTCACCTGTCCCTATTTGACAAGTAGTGTGCTGGTAGATCTCATCCCTCATTCCAAGAAATTGGTTAAAAAATCATGTATAATTGAGCTTGGTTTTTATAGCCCAGAAACTCCTTCCTCTTATTATATAAGAATGGATCCATTTGGTCCATATAGATTCCTTATCACTAAGGAGTCTCCAAATCCTCTTTGACATAAGAAACTTGTTTTTAGCAGTGATTGAATCAAGACCTAGGCCCCCTTCATCTTTCGGTTGACAAATTGTCTTCCAACTTACTTTCGCTAATCCTTTTACACCATTTCGTTTTCCCCGTAGTAACTATTTCATAAATTTTTCTACTGTTTTGATCAGTCCTTTTGAAAGGAAGAGGTATGAGCACCAATAAGTGTTCATAGACAATATCACTGATTTTAGTAACTGAAGTTTACCCCCATAAGAAAGAAGTCTATTGGTCCCAGATCCCCATTTTTTCTGGATCTTTTTTATCAAGGGAAGACATTCACAGAATCTAAGCCGCCTAGATAAGATAGGAATCCTCAAGTAGTGTAGAGGAGTGGCTTTAGCTTCCATACCCATAGCTTAAGCTAAAACATTTGAGAGAGGAGTGGCTTTAGCTTCCATACCCATAGCTTGAGCTAAAACATTTGAGAGGTGAGAAGCACTCTTAGAAAGTATGATAAAGCTCTTGTGAAGATTTACACATAATCCCGCCATCTCTTTAAATTGATTGAGGGTTTTCGTCAGAAGAGTGACAGAATGTACATTTGCCCTGCTTAGGAGAATGAGATCATCTGCGAAACATAAGCTGGTTAGAGAAACTTACTTAAATTTAGAGTGATATTTGAATTTTGGATCAGATATAGTATTGTGTTTGAGTGGCTGAGTAAGGACTTCCATATAGATTAGGAATAGATAACGGGAAAGGGGGTCCCCTTGTCTAAGACCTTCTTTCCCTTTGAACAAACCCGTAGGACACCTATTAATCATTAACCCATAGGAAGCAGTAGAAATGCATTGTTTGATCCAATTGATGAAGATTGAAGGAAAATTTATCATCTCCAATGTTTTTAGTAAAAAACCCCACTTCACAATATCAAAATCTTTCTGCAAATCAACTTTAATAGTGCAATTTTGGGGGCATCTCCTGTAGTTATATCCTTTTAAACGCTCTTGAACAATCAGAATATTGTCCCCTATTTCTTTGTTTTCTATAAAATCCCCTTGATTCTCACTAATAAGAAATTTCAGTACCTCCTTCAACCTATTTGCCAATATCTTAGCAATGATCTTATATGGGAAGTTTGTACATGAAATAGGTTTGTAATCATTCCAAAATTCTGGGATGGAGTTTTTGGGCACCAGGCATAGGAAGGTCTTATTTACTTCTTTTAATAATACCCTTTTTAGGCAAAATTTGTGCATTACCTTTTTTACCAACGCTCCCAAACTATTCCAAATTTTTTAATAGAAAAATCCATTCAAACCATCCAGACCAAGAGATTTAGATCCTTTCATGCTAAAGACCACCTTATCTATTTCCTGATCTATAATAGGTCTGATTAACCCATTAACTTCATGATCCAGAATCTTAGATGTTATAATCTGACTAAGGTCGTACTCCAATTTAGATGGGAGAGAATCTGATCCAAGTAGCCTACTGTAGAAACTCAAAGCTTCCTTAGCTACTTCTTCTTGTTCGTAGACCTCCACTCCATCTTCTATTTTAATATAGGTAATTTTGTTTATATTTTTTTGGGTTAACATAAAGTTGAAGAAGAATTTTGTACATCTATGTCCCTCTTTTAACTAGTTTATTCTAGCTCTCTGTTTCAGTAAGGAATGTTGATTTTCCACTACCTCTAGGTAGTTTTTAAGAGCTTCCTTTTCTATTGTAGCTAGAGCTCTATCCAATGCTTTTTGAATAGAAAAGAGTTTATCCCTAGAGTATTCAATCTCCTTATTAAGATTTAGCCCTCTCTTACTGTTAAGAGTTTTCAGCTCTTGTTTCATAGCCTTAAGCTTTTGGACAAAAATGTATTGCTTTGCCCCATAACATCTATGCTCCAATCCCTTTTGAATAGCTTCTTGAAAAACCCCTCCATGTTAACTAGAAAGTTATTAAATCTGAATGGGTGTTGGATTCTAGAGGAAGTGAACAAGTCTACTATCTTAATAGGAGTGTGATCTGAAATACCAGGGTCTAGGAACTTTGCTGTACTTCTTGAGAAAGAATTTAGCCATTCCACATTTACCAAAACTCTGTTCACTTTTTTCCTGATGTTCCAAATAGAACTTTGTTTATTTGTCTAAGTAAACTTATGACCTTCTGCCCTTAGATCCATAAGTTCCACTTCTTACATGCAGTAATACATATTTGGGGAGTAGTTGAGTAGATTACAATTACCTTCAGCTTCTGACCTGAACAAAGTAGTTTTAAAATCACCACATACCATCCAAGGGGAATTTACTGAAGACTTGAGTCTTCTTAAGTAATTCCATAAGTCAGTTCTTTGGAACACTATATTGAACCCGTAGACAAAAGTAGCTAAAACCCAAGAATTTTCTATTTTGAAATAAAGCATAGTGTGTATATGCTGCTGACTAGATCCCAACATCTTAAGTTTCAGGAAGTGACCACCACAAGCTATAATGTTCTTTCCATAGGCATGGTTTCGGTGGTTTGTAACGAACTGCCAGTTGTTGTCCAAACAACCCAATTTATTAATATTTTCTTCTCTAATTTTAGTTTCCAACATACAAAAGACCTATGGCCTTTCCTTTGTCACAAAATCCTTTAAAGCACAAAGCTTTGAAGGACTATTTATTCCACGCACATTCCATATAATCAAAGTCATAATCAATTGGCTTTACCTTTGGAGCTTTTTCTATTACTCCTTGTAACATCCCGTTCCATAGGACCTGAAATTTCAATGCATGTAGGCTCAAAGAGAGATTAAGGAAATGCATTTTTCTTGCTCATGCATAATTTTAGCATATATGCACATGAATATTGAATCTTTTCACAAAAATAAGTGTACATGCATTCATTGACAACTTTCGAGTATGATTGTTTTAAATGTGATGTTATTGAAAGTGAGAAGTAGAGGAAGTGGAAAGAGTAATCTAGGTATGAGTTGAGATAAGGAAAGATTTGGAAACAAAATTAGCAGTGATCTGGAAAATGTTCACTGAATATGCTTCAGTCCTTTAGCCACAACGTTTTCTCTAGTTGTCCAAACAAGATGATTCTTGATTTGGATTAAACTAGAAACGTATGACTACATTTATTATGAAGATATTGAATTTTAGTTATGTCTCTAAAAGTCTCAAAATTTCATGAAGTTAAGAATTTGGTGCAGTATGTTGGTGTAGGAATGGAAATTTCGTCTTCAGACTTTAGGGGCAAATTTGGAATTGATATAAATAGATTTTAGTAAAGGTACTTTTGGAAAGTTTTATATCTTTCTTTTATCTTTCCAAAAGTATATAGTATGGAAATTTTGGACATCGGAGTCAAAAGTTATGATCGTTATATGTGGAGATGCAAAAGTAAGACGCAAAAATTGAGACGCAAGAAAATGAGACGCAAGAAAATGAGATGTAAGAAAATGAGACGCAAGAAATGCGACGCAAGGAAATGAGATGCAAGAAAATGAGACATAAGAAAATGAGACACAAGAAACGAGACACAAGAAAATGAGAACCAAGAAATGAGACGCAAGAAAATGAGACTCAAGAAATGAGACGCAAAGAAATGAGAAGGAAGAAAATGAGACAGAGGAAAATGAGATGTAAGAAATGAGACGCAAGAAAATGAGACACAAGAAATGAGACGCAAGAAAATGAGACGTAAGAAATGAGACGCAAGAAAATGAGACGATAGAAATGAGACGATGGAAATGAGACGATGGAAATGAGACGATAGAAATGAGACGATGGAAATGAGACGATGAAAATGAGACGATGGAAATGAGACTATGGAAAATGAGACGATTGAAAGTGAGATGATACAGAAGCTAGAAGATAGAATTGGTCTTTGAGGTCTTCATGAAAGTTGTAGAGCTCGAAGTCGTCTTTCTAATAGTCTAAAAATGAAGTCAATCCGACATGTGTAGTGAGAGTTATGACAATCGCGCCAAGGTATGCACAATATGAGTAAAGATATGAACTTGTTGGATTCTTTTGACCATAACTTCTCCTCTAGACCTCCAAATGATATGATTCTTAAGCCATTGGATTCGTAAGACATTGCCCTACATCTTCACTAATAATCATAGCCATATGAAACTAATGGAGAAAGATTTAGCAAAAAGAGTTAGACGGGTATAGTGAGTGTGTTCTTCAATAATAGAAACTGGTGTTATCTTACTGAAAATACTTTAGTATTTTGATGACATCTTGATCTGTAGAGTTCCAAATGAGATGATTTTTGATTTGACATAAACTAGAAACATAAGGATACAAATTATATGAAGAAATCAAATTCTGAATCAGACTCTAAGAGTTTCAATGTTTGGATGGAAGTGGAGTATAGGGTATTGTCTCAGAATAAAAGTAGTCCGAAGATATTGGAGTATAACTTTCACACTACTGAATCAAATTGAATGCTTTTGGTGTCATTGGAAACGTAAGATAATAGAGAAGAGTCTTCTAAAAGAAAGTGTTATGTTAGACTCCTAATACTTTTCTGAGAAGTGACCTGCTCAAAATGCTCCTCTTGAATTATTCCAACCCTTGTAAGACCTAGCTCATTCTGGTTAACCCCCAAATAGGCTTCAATTTGATTTGTGCGAATAGATTCCAGATCATCTTTTTCTTTACTGCTTAAATCTTTAGAAGGCTTTTGGAAAGTTTTCTTTGGTTGAGCAGGAACTGTATTTTCCTCTTCTAGGATATCCTTCATAATGTTAGTGGAATCATTTACTAACCTAACCATATCCTGATTTTCTTCTTCTTAGCCTATCTCTTCTTTTTCCTTCAATTCTTCAGTCTCATTTTTTTTTGCTCCCATCACTTCCTAGTAATCACCCTTGATGAAGAGCTTTCTCGTCGGTTTCCATTCCTTACGTTATGCTTTAAAGGAAGGTTTACATTGATAAGTCACTATGACTCTATCTTTCATTAGAGAGTTTTCATCCTCCAATCTTAGGATCGAAATACTACCTTCAATTCTTTGGCCAAAACCATACTCACACATAGTCGAGCAAAACCAACTCTTTTCCTCAATGTAGTATTTTCATCTATGCAGATTGGTTTTTCCAAATAACTAGCAAGCATACTCAACTCTTTTGTAGTCCAATACTCTAAAGAAATATTGTAGATATTTACCCATAGAGGAATGCTTTTCGTTTTTATTTTTTCAAACTCCATTTCCGGCTGTCAATTTAGGAGAAATAAAGGAAATTAAGTGACATGCCAGGGACCCTCTTCTATAACCTTTTAAGCTTCAGGTTTGAAAGAAAAAGGTAAAAATTATATTGTTTTTTTCAATAAGCATCACCTTCATAAGCCCTCTTCCTTTTCAATTTCTCACAGCCCAAGCTTGTATTATCAGAAATGCTAGCCTCTTTTTCATGAAGAAATTTACAAGAGTGGCTTTCCAAGTTTTAGCTCATTGCTGTAAATCTTCTAAGCTAGGAGCCACTATTAATTTACCATCGCTCTTTACAGGAGGGCTGAAAATCAAATAGGAGTCTTAGTTATCTCCATTAACCTTTTTCTAAGTTTTTCTAACTCCTTTTGTACTTGTACTGTAGGTTAACTGTAAGAAAGAGTATATTTTTAGGTTTCAATCTTGAAGCGATAATGTTATTTGCGAGGACTCTTTTACCTTAGAATAACCGTATATGCTCCACGTGACAGTTACAGTTAGGAGATCAAACCAATGACTGCGAAACGACAAAAATTGTAAAACTTGTGTGGTCTCGTAGTATGTGAGGAAAAGGGCCATACATATTCATAAGGGATAAGACTGCAGTCTACAGTTTTCGTAAGCATCAGCTCGGGATAATATGCGTTTTTACATGCAATTATGGGATTTGTTGAGTTTGCGAGAGGTTCCTCAGGAAAGAAAGACATATTAGCACCGATGCTAATGTATCTTTCCTTTGCTAATGTATCTTTCCTTGTATTAAATTCGTTGTCTTATTACAAATAAAATCTGAATGACGTGTGACTACGTGGCAATCTAAGGGACTCAGGTGCTATTAGTTTATTCTTTTCCATATAAAGGAATCACCTTGGAATT
>JANITW010000007.1:12150201-12161672 GCA_027564335.1 Erythroxylum williamsii
TATGATTTCTTACATTTAATAGCATTATGTCATTCACCAAGTTCCCCTCTTGCTTTTGCATAAGATCTCACATATATCACCATAGTTCTTACTTAAGGTTCCTCAACTCACCATCCATACATAATTTACATTTGCTCATCTATAACACAAATTATATACAAAAACACTCATTTACTTTCGTTTTCATATTTCTAATTTTCGCTTCAAGGTTCGGGGTCCAACATTCCTATTCTTCAAGTTCTTCATTTTTTTCCTCAATTTTTCCTATTTCCACTCACTAGCAAACACATCAAACAACCTTTGAAAGATAAATTTTAGATTAAATCCTTGCTATAAAACAATCAAACAATTAAAACATATAAAATCAATAATAATAACACAACTCTAAGTGCTAAACATATGATCAAATATGAAAATACTTAAAAACACACTTAAACCTCTATAAAACACAATACAATATACACTTATCAACATCCCCACACTTAAATTTTCGCTTATCCCCAAGCAAAACTAAAACCAAAAACAAGAAAAACATAAAAACACAAAAACCTTTATTCATGAAATATTGCAATAATGGTACAATGGCATCAAATCTCATGGAATTAACATAACCTCAAACATCAACCAATTAAGAAGTGCCAACATACTAACCTATTCCATTCATGTTTAAATGCTTTAATTTGAATATACATATCAAAATATTAACACCCTATTCATACACCTATGGCACTTGTAAGCATGCGATTATTATTATTGATCAATTTAAAAGGCAAATTATCACTACGTAACCCTTCAGGAGTATTCATGTTATTTTTAAAAGATCAGGAGCTTTAATTTTATTGTAAGCACCATTTTTTATATTTTCTCTAACGATTACCTGGTCTTTTGATGCGAAGGCAAACACCTTGTCATGAATGTCCCTCAGTTACTCAACTAGGTTACATGTTTTATTTAGGTTGGTTGGAGTTTCATTTTAGCCTTTTGACATGAAGACAAAAATTTTGTTATGAATGCTCTCAGTTACTTAACTCTTAACTAGTTACAAGGTCTATTATTAACTCAATTTTCTTAAAAAGGGCCAACAAAATAGGAATTTTATTTAACACAGCTTTTTTTCAACTTTTTAGCCTACCTCTTTTCTTCTTAATCAATCATTCTCATGAAAGATTACTAACAATGCGTACTAATTTAAATGAATGTAACTATAATCGTATCCAAACAACTGTGGAAACTATAAGAATAGGCATCAAATACTAATTAACATGCATATTCATTCTAATGACACTTAAAACACAAAATTCACAAGTTAATATGCGTTTACAATTTAAATTCCCATGTTTGAAAGTAAGTCGATTCCATGCCATCGATACATTCACGTAATGCACACACATCAAACAATCAAATGTTTTTATAATGCCAACCTATTTTAAAATTAACATAATGCAAATATAAAGTCACACAAAATTGACATGTAACCTAGTTTAGTAACTAAGGGACATTCATGACAAGATGTTTGCCTTCGCATCAAAAGACTAGGTAATCTCTAAAGAAAATATAAAAAATGATGCTTACAATAAAATTAAAGCTCCTGTTCTTTTAAAAATAACATGAATTTTCCTGAAGGGTTACTTAGTGATAGTTTGTCTTTTAAATTGATCAGTAATAATAACTGCATGCTTACAAGTGCCATAGGTGTATGAATAGGGTGTCAATATTTTGACATGTATATTAAAATTAAAGCACTTAAACATGAATGGAATAGGTTAGTACGTTGGCACTTTTTAATTGGTTGATGTTTAAGGTTATGTTAATTCCATGAGATTTGATGCCATTATACCATTATTGCAATATTTCATGAATATAGGTTTTTGTGTTTTTGTGTTTTTCTTATTTTTGGTTTTAGTTTTTCTTAGGGATAAGAAAAAATTTAAGTGTGGAGAAGTTGATAAGTGTCTATTGTATTATGTTTTCTAGAGGTTTAAGTGTGTTTTAAAGTATTTTTGTATTTGATCATATGTTTAGGACTTAGAGTTGTGTTATTATTATTGATTTTATATGTTTTAATTGTTTGATTGTTTTAGAGCAAGGATTTAATCTTCAATTTATCTTTCAAAGGTTGTTTGATGTGTTTGTTAGTGAGTGGAAATAGGAAAAATTAAAGAAAAAAATGAAGAACTTGAAGAATAGGAAGACCCATGATTGTGCTTGATTTTACATGATCGTGCATAAGCAACTACATGGTATGAGCCTCTGTTATGATCGTGCATCCTATGCTTGATTATGATAGAGATTCTGGACCATAATGCATGATCGTGCATAGGCTGTTTTTAGCATGCAAAAATTTTGTATTCTTGATGTTTTGGGATACTTTTTGAACCAAAACAACTGGGGAAATCATATAAAGAACCTTAGAAACCTTAACAAACATTTAAGTCAAAGATAAACACCAAAAAGGAAGTTGAACATGAAAAACAAGGAGATCAAAGTGGAGGCCTCAAGATCAACCCTAATTTTCCAAAATTTCCAAATCAAGACATAAAATTATTTCTTTCTTTTTTGTTAATATATTTCATTATCTTAGATTTTAATTTTAATTAGTGGTATGTTGAGCATGATTATGGATTTCTAAATCCCTATAAGGGATTATTATTGAAATTTTTTAACCTTATTCTTGTTCAATTCAATATAGTATTGCTTTATGGTATTTGTTTTACGCTTATAATTTATAAAAAATGGAGAGATTGAATCAAAGTTATATGTGTCAAGTTGTGCAACAAGAGTTGGTACCTTAATAGACCTGCAAATATCATATTAATAAACGATTGAGGAGAGATCTTAATTGTGAGTTAATTATCCTTAGAATCTCTTCAAATCCAATTGAATAGCAAGTAATAGTTTTATGAATCAAGAGGTTATGTAACATACCACTCCCATAAAGCATAATCCCGAACATACCAGAGGATATTCAAGGACATACTCTGTGGAAATGATACATTAGGACAATCAAATTAACTAAATAAAGACATTGAACATATCATAAGCATTCAAGACATTCATTTCTCCTCATTTCTATAATACCCATAAAAGGTCACATATGACATTATAATTTAGAATCCACATATACATTACACAACAGTTTAGAGTTTAATCTTATTAAAAAAAATGTGTCATATGATATGGGATGCTAATGCCAAAGAATCTAACTAGACTCTGCAGATTTAGCTGATCAGACATTTGAGCCATTTCTGTCCCTAAAATGTAAGTACTAAACCTTTAGTATATTGTTTTGGTATCTAGAACACCCTTGAAGTTGAAACAAAACAATGCTATAATTTTGATGATTTTGTGAACTATGTGAGTGACCCATCATCGATGCACTCACACAAGTCAAATTTCAAAGACAAGTTATATCACAATTTATCACAATTCAACAAGTATATCATATAAGCTAGTATTGGATATTACATCACATTCTCCTTTAACATCAGTTGTATTTCACCAATTAAAACATATAAAATCAATAATAATAACGCAACTCTAAGTCCTAAACATATGATCAAATACAAAATCACTTAAAAACACACTTAAACCTCTAGAAAACATAATACAATATACATTTATTAACATCACCACACTTAAAGTTTTGCTTATCCCCAAGCAAAACCAAAACCAAAAACAAGAAAAACACGAAAACACGAAAAACATGAAAACCTATATTCATGCAATATTGCAATAATGGTACAATGGCGTCAAATCTCATGGAGCTAATATAACCTCAAACATCAATCAATTAAGAAATGCCAACATTCTAACCTATTCCATTCATGTTTATGTGCTTTAATTTGAATATACATATCAAAATATTGACACCCTATTCATACACCTATGGCACTTGTAAGCATGAAGTTATTATTATTGATTAGTTTAAAAGGCAAACTATCACTAAGTAACCGTTCAGGAAAATTCATGTTATTTTTAAAAGATCAGGAGCTTTAATTTTATTGTAAGCACCCTTTTTTATATTTTCTTTAATGATTACCTAGTTTTTTGATGCGAAGGCAAGCACCTTGTCATGAATGTCCCTCAGTTACTCAACTAGGTTTTATGTTTTATTTAGGTTGGTTGGACTTTCATTTTAGCCTTTTGATAAGAAGACAAAAATTTTGTCATGAATGCCCTCAGTTACTTAACTCTTAACTAGTTACTAGGTCTATTATTAGCTCAATTTTCTTAAAAAGGGCTAACAAAATAGGAATTTTATTGAACACACTTTTTTTCAACTTTTTAGCCTACCTTATTTCTTCTTAGTCAATCATTCTTATGAAAGATTACTAATGATGTGCACCAATTTAAATGAATGTAACTATAATTATATCTAAACAAATGTGTAAACTACAAGAATAGGTGTCAAATACTAATTAACATACATATTCATTCTAATGACACTTAAAACACACAATTCACAAGTTAATATGCCTTTACAAATTAAATTAACATGTTTGAAAGTAATTCAATTCCATGCCATCGATACATTCACTTAATGCACACACATAAAACAACCAAATGTTTGCATAATGCCAAACTATTTTAAAACTATCATAATGAAAATATAAAGTCACACAAAATTGGCATCCAAATGCATATACGTCCCTACACTTTAGTAGCACATTATCCTTAATATGGAAATGACTCGTAACTAAAAATTAAGAGAAATAAAAATACATGAAAACAAGAGCATAGATACTTAGGGATTCGAATGGTGATGGTTTAGGATATGAAACCTAGACACCTTATATAGAAAAAAAACTTTAGTCGTTTCTTTATTTGATAGCATTGATTGTGCACAACCTCCTTCATTTTCTAAGCACTATCTCCTAGCCTTTTTCCTCCTCTTTGAATTCATCACTTAATGAGACTTTTTGGTGTTGTTATCAAGGTACGGACCTAGAACTTGTATGTCCTATCTTATGCTTGACTTCTGATTTAGAGCTGATATTCTGGAGATCCATACCAATGCACTCAAAGATCTTAGCTCACCTTAAATGGTTGTGATTTAATTGCTTAGGAATAATAAGGGTTAGTTCATCAAGATTAACATCATGCAATTAAACCAAAGCAATTACAAGAAACCTATGCCTAGATGTCTACTTTTCATATTCAATGAAGTAAATATCACTAAAGCATATAGGTGGATGTGCAGACTTGAGCCTTGCTATCTATGCTCCAAAGTAGAAATAAATCTTTTTTAGAGAACATGTTACTTTGACTCTCAAAAATAGCATGACACATGATTTATATAGTAACAAGTGTTAAAGATTCTTAATAACATTGTTAGGTGCATTGTGTGGAATAAACAAATCTAACCCAATTAATTTTTTCTAATATTTCTTAAAATGAAAATTTGTGTTTTTTAATAATGTTTTTTTAGAAAACTAAATATTTCTTCCATTATATCATATTCCAAATTATAAGGTTTCTTCAAAATCAAAACAAAAAAAAATATCTTACTTAGCTGACTCATAGTGTAAAGTAATGTAAAATTCAAGGGTCAATTCTTCAAACACAAGATAATCATGACATATAAATTTATTCCATTGAATTCTAACACTCAAAACCTCAAATTTTCCTTTCGAATCTAAACCTTAAAAATTTAAAAATTAAAATATCTAGGTGTAGTAATTATTTTAGAATGAAGGTTTTGGAATTTTTTTACCTTCTTCTTGGGAGAAGATCATAAAAGGAGCTCCAAAATCTTTGGCTAAATCACATGCATCTTTATCTTAATAGACAAACTCACTCTTCACTCCCCACTCCCCGACAACTTTTAACTACTGAAATTTAATCCCTTAACCGCCTATTTTACTTACCCTAAAACCACTTATCCTAAGTGGAGCAAAACAAACACAATAAAACTAACTCATAGATCTTTAACCTATACCACCTTTAGGAAATACTTTGTCTAAATAAACAGTATAGACTTCCCTTCCCTAAAAGGGACCTTGAAAAAGCATATACTTAGAGTAGAAATGGAGAAGACCTAATGGAGCTCAATTGTAGGAGATTGAAAGAATATAGGAAAGCTTAGGTATATGGAAACAGACATTGAAAAACCTATCCAGGCACTGATGGAGGTTTTACAACAGTTAAGTTTCAATCATGCATCTCATACATAATATATATCAAATATATGTAGAGAAAATAAAACGGAACCTCAAAAACCAAATCTACTCATGCATATAGATATAGAAAAATGAAAAACATGAAATGTAAGATGTGTACATACCTTTTTGATGATCTCCTTCGTTCTTTAATCTTCTTCACGTTAGGTTGTCATAAACCATAACAATCAATGCAGACTGTCTTTAATGAAAGTCCACACGAAGATAGAAAGATAAACCTCACTAGGAGATGGCTGAATTCTTTCTTTGTGCTAGCAAAGATAAGAACTTTTGAGAAAGTTAGAGAGAAAAAAATGTGTTTGTAAGAAAAAGAACCTTTCTTTTTCTCTTTATGTGTCTTACACAAGATACGCGAAAATCAACTTAATTTTTCCACCATTTGGCCTTCCATACCCCATCACTAATGGAAAGTTACGGGAAGTTAATGGTCACAAATAGCATGCATTAATAGAAGTTATGGGAAGTTAATGACCATGAATAACTTGCATTAATAGAAGTTATAGGAAGTTAATGACTATGAATAGCGTGCATTAATGAAAGCCAACAACACTTGTTTCTAATCCATTCCATGCAATGTTTCCTACCACGATCACATTATGATACAATCCCAAAACACTCTCTCATATCTTGAATCACCATTTAAGACCATTTTACTCATCCTTCAGATCTCCTATGTGCATGATTCATTACGTTCCTGATTATGTTGGCCACTTAATTAACACTTAATTCAAGTAAGTGAAGAGCGGTATCTAGCAACACATCATGACCCCCAATTGACCGAAAAGTCGGTTATTTGACTATGAACCTTTCCATGTGCAATGTTGCCAAGAAGTTCGTCCTTTCACTATCTATACCGCACTTGGTTTAGAGTATGGTCAAAGTATCAACTCCCACTAGACTGACTACGTCACATTTAGTCTAAGCGTTATTAGATCTTTTCCTATGGATCTCATTACTCTATGTATCATTGAATGCTTTCTTCATGATACATGTCTACTCTGGCTAGAGATTCCCCAATAATGAACCCAATGGCTAGAGAACAAGCAAAGTGTTATGCCCAAAAAGTTCTAAAATGACCTAAATTATCCTACTCGTAAGCATACGAGATAGTTGTTGTTGATAACCCAAGGTCGTCTCCCACAGAGGTAAAATTAGTTAACTTAAATTAAGTTTGAATTAAAAAAAAAATTGCAATCCTAGACACTCTATCTCGAATGTTGAGTGAAAGCTTTTAAGGCAAATTACAAAATTAAATTGAAAAGTAGACATAATCAATTGGGAGCAAAGGCAAACAGATTAATCGAAGTGGAAAAACTCTTGAGAATTAATTTCACTAATTTAATCTCCTATGCATGATTAAGGGATAATATTGGATTATTGTCTTAATAAAATTAATAGTTAGGTTCTAAATCTATTCAAATAATGAACTAGTCTAAGTTCCATATTCAACAAGTTATTAACCGAATTAATAATAAAAACATGAGTACTAATTACCACTTAAGTTTATATATTTCTAGTTCTTAACCTAAATGTCCATGGTTTCTCGATTCGCATTAAACTTCATTTCTTGAATCTTCATTTAACACTAAAATGATGCAAAGTTTGGTCATTCTATTACATCCATTCAGTTCAGAAATCACAACAATAAATAAGACAACAGATTCATAACCTAATGATGCATATTCAATTAAATAGCTACATTAATTCTCAAAAAAGAGCCTTTGTTTCAAAAAAAATCTCAAAAAAAGAGATCAGCTCATCACAGATATCTCCACATTCATCATCATTAAATACTTTAATCGTATGTTGTTGTCAAAAAAGTGTTAAATTAATAATGAAACAGTGAATACTGAATGGATTACCAAAAGAAACAAATAACAGTCGATTAAACTAATAAGAGTATAATTCAGTTAATAACAGATAGTAAAATGAAAGAAACAAAGCAACAAATGAGAAATAGAATAGGCAAACATATCATCAGGTGAAGAGTTATGGATGTCTCCAGTCCCTCTCAAACTTCCAGTGCCTTCTACTTCAGCTTCTTCCCCAAAAGAATGCTCACTTAAGTTGAATGGGATTCAACTCCAGCTCTCACTGTCGGCCCCTCCCAAGCCTCAACCCCTCTGCTATTTTGCTCTTCTTCCTGCTCACTATATTTCCTTTCTTTATTTATCTTCTTTTTCTCTATCTCCATGCCTCCCATGTATGTAATGTCTCTACGTGAGTGAACGAATCAAGCAGTGAATGAAAGATGTTTTTTTTTGCAACCGCCACCCCCTCTTGCCTTTTATAGACTATTCCTAAGTTTAGGGTTGCGTGCCTTAACGTCATAAGCTGCCGCATATTAAAGCCATAATTAATCTTAAAACTTCTCACGAGAATGCATAGGGAGTCATAGGTGTGACATAAAATCTTCACCTCTGTGTATAACATTTAATTGCATTAAATGTTATGCATTTTAAGATGGTGAATTATCACCACTGTGAGGTGGTGACATGTGTCACCACTTTATTCTTTATTCTTTTCTTTTCTCTTTCTTTATTTTTTATTTTTCATGCAAAATTTACATGACTTTGGTGTTTTAATGGAAAATTCACAAAATAATCCAATTAACATTCATGTAATATTCACACCATTTTCACTCAATTACTCTCACATTTGGATCAAAACACAAGGATTTGTAACCAAAATCAAGATATGAAGACAATTATTAGACACAATGTAAAGTCAGAGGATGGAGTGAAAAATGAATCTATGAAAGGCCAAAGAAGAATGCTTAGAGAAATGGTGGAGTCTTTGACTTAGGTTTGTCACTTAACGCAGGAATAAATCAACTTGGGAATGTTGTGCACATTGATTTGAAGTCATTTGAATTGGAGACATCCATTGAGCAGATAATCGCTAAGGATTGCTCACATTATTAGGATTTATAAATTTCAAATTTTAGAATAAGGCTAGTTAAGGTTAATTAGGGTTATTTAGAAATTATGATTAATTAGTTTAAATTATGGTAAATTTGAAGATGGGGTCATTTAATTTTTCATTAGAATTGTTTACCTTAATTCATAATTATAGTTAATTAGGATTATTAGGGGTTTATTAAAGTTAATTAAGATTTATTATAATTTGTAAGAGCCAATTTTCCATATTGAGGTTAGAGCCTTAGATTGTTGTACAGGGCCATGTAATTGAGAATTCATGAATTGCATTTTATTCACATGCATAATGATAGCATACACACATGAATTATGATTTAGTACACATTGCAAAGATAGTATATGCACTCAATTGACCTATTTCGGGGTATGAAAAGTTTAAAATGATCATGATGTGAATTGTATAATACTTATGTCTTGAATTTTGGTTTCATTGATTACAAGTATTAAATTTGGAATTAATTGGTATAATCGAAAAATTGATGAATTAAAATGTACATTTAGTCAAAGAAAAATGTCAAGTGATAAATTGATACATGAAAATTAGGATGATTAAGCCAATAATTGAGTGACATTTGACATAAGTTATTAATTGACAAATGGAAGCAATGGTTGTGTGATAAATGGACTAAGTAACAAAGTGACATATGACATTATATATACATGATAAATGGAGAACATACCTACGGACATATGTCAAATTAATTTGGTGACACCTAGCACCTAAAATGTTAAGCTTCTGTAGGAGTAATCCCAGTTATGTTCATTCTTCATCTTTCTTCTTCTCACACACCACGGAAATCCTCTTAACCTTTACATCCCTATGTGTTGTTATGTTTGTGTCCAATTGCTAAATCAATAGTCCAAGCTTTTACTTGTCACAAGATAGTTAAAGAATCAAATTATTGTTGTCTCTTATCCTAACTGAAAATTAATCATCCTATTGCTACCTTAAACATGTGATGAATCTTGCATGCATATAAGGAAAAGTTGAACTGATGAATTGAGCTGGAATTGGAGCTAAATAAGTAAGCAAAAGATTGTTCTTTATGACACGTTATAGTAGAAAGTTTATGTTGTTTGAATTGGGGATAGATGGTATGTTATGTTAATGATGAGGCTGAGCCAGAATTTGATGGAAAAACTTGGATATGTTATATTATGTTCTTGATATATGAATCGTATGCTATAAGTTATTTTTATGAATGAATTAAATTGAAATTTGAAGTATAAGGAAGGTGAATTGATGCTAAAGAAAGATGTTAATATAGTGACTTGAAATAAGAAAGAACTAGGACTACATGTACGATCAAATGAATGACAGATTCTGTTTTGGTTTTAATGCATGATAGAATATAATTTGTGAGCTACCAAATGAATGATTTGAATTGGAAATTGGATATGAAATGGATGAGGAATTGAAGCATAATTAAGGTATAATTGAGGTATAAGTGATGGACTATGATGAAGATGAGAAAAGCTGGGAAAACTTTGAAGAAAAATGTTAGTAAACCTTCAAATTACTCATTCCATGATTATGGGAGCTATATAAGCTCCATCCCACGATCATGGGCAATGCTAGGAAGTGAAAAAAATGTGTTTTGAGTTGTTAATTAAGGTTATAAATTAAGGAATGAATTAATTGATATAAATGTATATGAATTTGGGAAGTATGAGTTGTTAATGGTATAAAGATGTTCTTATGAATGCAAATGTGATTCAAAGGATATAATTGATGAATTAGGTATGATTGAATGAGATTTGGGAAATTGTGTGACTATACAATGATAGGAAAGAATTGT
Organism: Erythroxylum williamsii; assembly: GCA_027564335.1. Taxonomy (NCBI): domain Eukaryota; kingdom Viridiplantae; phylum Streptophyta; class Magnoliopsida; order Malpighiales; family Erythroxylaceae; genus Erythroxylum; species Erythroxylum williamsii. Next base: position 12,161,119 of record JANITW010000007.1, read on the forward strand.
TGAATGTATGAATGATGAATTAAGAGTAATCAAGTTGACTTAAAGCATAAACCTAATAGTAAACTAGTTACATACAAGCTATGATGAATTAATGAGCAAGATTTGTGAGTAAGGTTACATACCCGAGAAAATCACTTAAGCATGCATTGAACATAACACATATACATATGTATGATTTAGTATTCATTTGATTGATCAACTTATTGATGTGTAAATGTAACACCCCACTCCCGATGAGACCCGAACCCGATATCGACGGTGATATCCGAGCCCGTGACTCGCGAGGGTGGTGTGCTAGAACAGTCACTACTTTTTAAAACTCGATATGACATTTTTCTTTTCTTACGAAAACAGTTGAGTGCGCAAAACAATAATGATTTGGCCCAATTATAACAAAACATTTGCAATTACAAAACAATTTCAATGATAAACCAATTTCAGTCATACCATACAAGTACACATAAATCAAAAGGGCCCACTGAAACAATTCACTACGCTAATGCAGATGTGACGACACTGATCCCGACCCTGACCTTCACTTGAATCCTGCGAAC
>JANITW010000007.1:12161772-12173065 GCA_027564335.1 Erythroxylum williamsii
ATTAATTTGTATTCGATTCGTTGTGATTCGATTTATTCGATTTGAACCCGTTTTGTTTCCTTCGTTTTCCTTCGCTTTCTGGTTGGGATCCGATTTCCGGATCGGGTCCCAACAACTTATATAATTTTGAAGGAGCTTTTCTAAATTATAATAAGTAGCATAATTTGTTGAAAATTATTTTCAATTAAATTTTGCTAAAGGAGTCAAGATAATTGGGCAGAGTTTTCAATTGGATTTGAAAAATGTTTTCAAATCAAATTAAATTTCTATTTGGAATATGAATTTAGTTTATTTAGGAATCAATGAGTTTAATCTAATTTAATTTTTTCAAAGAGATGGAAATATTATTTTATATTGTTGCCTGTCATTGTTATAAGAATAAACCAAAATTCTGTTTATTGTTATGCTTGTTGAGCAAACTGAAGACTGTTTTTAGCTTGAATATATTTAGTCTTACGATAGTGAGTTCTACTTAACTAAATTTGTGTGATTCGGTTGAGTAAACATGTTGGGCACCATTTCCGGAACCCAACCACAAGGGTGGTGTGCCCACGACAAACATTAAAACAAACTTAATACTTCAACTCAACCATATTACGAAGAAGTCAATATGAATACACATAACTAAACTACTTCAATCTATCATTTCATTTCTAAAGCAACAGAGTTTAAAAAACTTTATTTACATATCTAGAAGCCACACCATTGGCTTATTACAAAAATACAACATAGTAAATTTGTGGAAATTCCCTTAGGCTCTTGTTTACTTAATCTCTTAGCTATCACCTGAAGATGGGATAGAAAGAGAGTGAGCTTGACAGCTCGTGGGTAACAGTTTATAACAAAAAAATAAGCAAAAACTATTGAAAACGTTCACTTGTCATAGAAAATTCTCATTGAGTTCATAAAGAACTTGTTTCTAAAAATTCTCATCAGGTAGTCAAAATCTCAAACTACAAAACATGAATGCATCAAATTTGTTCACATAACATAAACACATAAACACATCAGAATGGTTTGCGTGGATCCAAAATAGAACGCACTACGCATTTCTACATAATGATCTTGCGTAGCCGTGAACTTATGGGAGTCCATGAAGGAGCTCCAAGCCACTAGCGGGTAGCCGGGAGATGCCCACAAATCTATATAACATGTATTTCATGACTTATAAACATATTACCCAAAATGGCACTTTTTTTAAACATGATTTTTCATAAACATAAGATATGTCAAAACTATGATTTCATAAACATGTTATTTTTTAAAAATCACTTTCAAATTCTTTTTATAAATCATCACACAATTAATGTAACAAACATATAACAATTTCTTAATTCTTTTAAGAAGTGAAAATGCAACACTTATGATGCAATTGAAATCATTCAACTTTCTTGATTCAAAGTAAACATTTAATGGCTTATTTAATCTATTATAAACATGTAACCCACCATGATTTCCTTACTTATAGGCTTGCTCAAAATGTGCCTCTTCTCTTATTCCTCTTGCCTCTCTTGATCCTTTTATACAATAACAAAAATCTCACTCAATAGGGTTTTCAATCGAAAGTCCCACAAAGCACAATCACTAAAATTGATTCTAGAATGCTTAAACCTAAGCATTTTCTAAACTTCATAAACTAAAATCCTTCCAAAAATATAAAAGTTTTAAAATGATCTTACCTTCATTCTTCACCAAATGAAGGGATCTTTAGCTCAAAGGGAAGCTCTTCTCTTCCTCTAGTTGTTTCCCTTCTTGAATAATCTCAAAATCTATCTTAAAGACTAACACAATTGAAACCCTAACTTGTTTTCTCTTCTTTCTCTCCTTCTCTTCATATTTCTCTCTCTTCTTCATAAATCTCCCTCTGTTTATCTTCAATTTTTGTTCTCCTCTCTTCTTAAAATGCAAGACAACTCTTCTTCTTTTTCCAATTATGCCCCTAATGATTAGGAAATGCCCCATTTTCCCCTCCATTTATACCTTATGTCTTTTTATGCTTAAGTGTCTTGCCAAAAGTACCCTTGAACATTCTGATATAACACTTTATTCTAGAAAATGTTTCCCATTGTCTTAAGTTTCTAATGACATCAAAATCAATCCATTTGGTTTAGAACTATAAAAATATTGCCCTAAATATTTTTGGACTATTCTTATATTGAAATAGTACACTATACTTAAATTTCTCCCAGAAATTGAAAGTCTTAAAAACTGAATTAGATTTCTATTTCTTCATATCATTTGTAGCTCCATGTCTCTAGTTAATCTTGAAATAAGAATCATCTTATTCGGAGCTATACCGATGAAGACATCATCAAAATACCAAAGAATGCTTAGTAAAACATCCCATTCATACTTTTCCAACCGATACCCTTACTTTGATTCAATCCATCTTTGTCGAACTCCCACTACATGCTATCAAACTCTATGGAGAGACAAAGAAATGTGTTAAGGAACTATTTATCTAAGAATCACTTCAATTGAAGGTTAGATAACAAGGTTATGGCCAGAAGAATCAAACATGGTTTTCTTGTCCTCAATCATATAGAACCTATCTTAGGACAAATGGCATAACTCTCTCTATAGATGTCGGATTAAGATCATCTTAGAATAGTTTCAAATAGAACTCTACGATCTACAACTTTTGTAAAGGACTTGAAAATAAACTCTATCATCTAAAGGTCAAAAGTGGATGAGATGATAGGATCAAATGAAACTAAACGAAAAAGTAGACAAATTGCGAAAGTTATCATAACTTTCCCTACAGCTATCGGATTAGGGTATTCTTTAGATGGTTCGAAAGAGGACTTCAAGATCTACAACTTTTATGAAGAACTCAAACATAGATTATATTTTTTAGAGTGTCAAATTTGGACCAGAAGATATTTTATTCAACGTAAGACGAAACAGAAAGTCAACCTAAGACGAAGGGTGAGACGAATTGAGAAAAACAGACAAAGCACAAAGCAGATGAATCGAAAAGCAGACGAATCGAAAGCAGACGAAGCAAAAAGTAGATGAATCAAAAAGCAGACGAATCAAAAAGCAGACAAAGCAAAGAGCAAACGAAGTAAAAAGCAGATGAAGAAAAGAGCAGACAAAGCAAAGAGAAAACGAAGCGAAAAGCAGACGAAGCAAAGAGTAAATGAGGCAAAGAGCAGACGAAGAGAAAAGCAAATGAAGTAGAAAGTATACAAATCAGAGTCAAATTAAGATGAAGCAAAGTCAACTTAAGATGATGCAACTCTTAAGACGAAGTGGAGTTAACTCAAGACGAAGCAGAGTCAACTTAAGACGAAGCAGAGTCAACTTAAGATGAAGCGGAGTCAACTTAAGACGAAACAAAGTCAACTTAAGACGAAACGAAGTCAACTTAAGACAAATCAAAGTCAACTTAAGACGATGCAACTCTTAAGACGAAGCAAAGTCAACTTAAAACGATACAACTCCTAAAACGAATGACTTCATCAAAGACGATACATCTTTACAAACGATATGACGTCATTACAGAAGATACTATCCATGCTCCTCAACTAAAAAACCTTTTTCTTGAACATCTCTAAGTCTTCATCAACTCTTGTATAAACATCTATATATTAATACATGCTCGGTGAAGAAACAGAGCATATCACCTTTCCATATCTAACTCTCTACACTAATCATATACATCATTTCATTGTTATTTCAACTCCAAAAATCATTTCCATAACACCTAATCACTAATAATCCATCAAAAACCCAAATAACACCATATCCCCAATTTTCATCCCCTTAACACAGCGTTTAAGAATATAAATATACGTAAATGCCATGATCATGCACTGACAATAAATTCATTAACTTTATTTCAAATCAATATCATCCATAAAGAAATTATAGTCCATGATTAATCATAAATACCAATAACAGAACATACATATATATACATATTCTTCATCAACTTACTCCACAAATTCAACTTCATTTTTGCTTTCACTTTACTTCTAACTTTCACCTTAATTCTTCCCATTTCAAAATCTCTTATCCACCAAAAACACCAAAGCAAAACATGAATCTATCCACATTTCTAATTCACTACTTTACTCTTGTCTATCATTTCTTAGTTCAAGAATTTTCATTCATTTATTCTTTACTCATGACTAATCGCCAAAATTTTCTCATTTAATAGTTCTAATTTTCTAAGAAAAGTTTGAGGTCCAACAGAATGGATTATCAAAAGAAACAAATAACAGTCGGTTAAGCTAATAAGAGTATAAGTCATTTAATAATAGATAGTAAAATTAAAGAAACAAAGCAACAAATGAGAAATAGAATAGGCAAGCAAATCATTGGACGAAGAGTTATGGAAACCTCCAGTCCCTCTCAAGCTTCTAGTGCCTTCTGCTTCAGCTTCTTCCACAAACGAACGTTCATTTGAATTAAATGGGATTCAACTCTAGTTGTCGCTTTTGGCCTCTCCTAAGCTTCCACCTCTCCTGTTTTACTCTTCTTCCTAACTCACTATGTTTCCTTTCTCTATATATATTCTTTTTCTATATCTCTTTGCACCTCCACCCCCACCCCCCATGTATGTAGTGTCTCTATGTGACTGAACGAATGAAACATTTAATGAAAATTTGTTTTTGGCAGTCACAACCCCCTTTCGCCTTTTATAAACTATTCCTAAGATTAGGGTTGCGTGCCTTAACATCATAAGTTACCACGTATTAAAGCCAGAATTAATCTTAAAACTTCTCACGGACATGCATGGGGAGTCACCACCGTGTATAACATTTAATTACATTAAATGTTATGCACTTTAAGGTGGTGAATTATCACCACCATGCACTTTTAGGTGGTGACATGTGTCACCACTTTATTCTTTATTTTCTCTTTCTTTCTTTTTTTAATTTCCATGCAAAATTTACATGACTTTGGTGTTTTACCGCGAGATTCTCAAAATAACCCAATTAACATTCATGCAATATTTGCATCATTTTCACTCAATTAATCTCACATTTGGATCAAAACACAAGGATTTGTAACCAAAGCCGAGATATAAAAGCAATATAAATTAGACACAACACAAAGTCAGAGGGTGGAGTGAAAAAGGAATCTATGAAAGGCCAAAGAAGAATGCTTAGAGAGATGGAGGAGCCTCTGACTCATGTTTGTCACTCAATGCGCAAATAAATCAACCTGGAATGTTGTTTACATCGATTTGAAGTCATTTGAATTGGAGAAATCCATTGAGGAGATGATCGCTAAGGAGTGCTCACATTATTAGGATTTTTATATTGCAAATTTTAGATTAGGATTAGTTAAGGTTAATTAGGGTTATTTAGAAATTATAATTAATTAGTTTAAATTATGGTAAATTTGAAATTGGGGTTATTTTAGTTTTCATTAGAATTGTTTAGCATAATTCATAAGTATAGTTAATTAGGATTATTAAGGTTTATTAAAGTTAATTAAGATTTATTAGAATTTGTAATAGCCTATTTTTCATATTGAGGGTTAGAGCCTTAGATTGTCGCACATGGCCATATCATTGAGAATTCATGAATTGCATTTCATTCACATGCATAATGATAGCATGCATACATGAATTATGATTTAGTATACATTGCAAAGATATTATATGCACTCAATTGACCTATTACGGGGTATGAAAAGTTTAAAATGATCATGATGTAAATTGTATAATGTTTATGTCTTGAATTTAAATTTGATTGATTACAAATAGTAAATTTAGAATTAATTGGTACAATTGGAAAATTGATGAATTAAAATGTACATTTGGTCTAAGAAAAATATCAAGTAGTAAGATAAATTGATACATGAAAATTAGGATGATTAAACCTATAATTGAGAGACATTTAGCATAAGTTATTAATTGACAAATGGCAACAATGGTTGTGTGATAAATGGACTAAGTAACTAAGTGACATATGACAATATATATACATGATAAATGGAGAACATGCCTATGGACTTATGTCAAATTAATTTGGTGACTCCTAGCACCTAAAGTGTTAAGCTGCTATAGGAGTAATCCCAACTATATTCATTATTCATCTTTCTTCTTCTCACACACCACTGAAATCCTCTCAACCTTTACATCCCTATGTTTTTCTATGTTTATGTCCAATTTCTGCATCAATAATCCAAGCTTTTACCCTTCACATGATAGTTAAAGAATTATATTATTGTTGTCTCTTAGCTTAGTCAAAAATCATCCTATTGCTACCTTAAATGTATGATGAATCTTGCAAACATATAAGGCAAAGTTGACCTAATGAATTAAGCTAGAATTGGAGATAAATAAGTAAGTAAAAGATTGTCCTTTATGGCATGTTATAGTAGATAGTTTATGTAGTTTGAATTAGGGATAGATTGCTCGTTATGTTGATGATCAGGTTATGTTGGAATTTGACGGAAGAACTTGGATATGTTATGTTGTGTTCTTGATATATGAAACATATGCTATAGGTTCTTTTTATGAATGAATTAAATTTAAATTTGAATTACAAGGAAGGTGAATTGCTACTAAAGAAAGGTGCTAATATAGTGATCTTGAAATAGGAAAGAACTAGGACTACATGTACGATCAAATGAATGATAGATTCTGTTTTGGTTTTAATGCATGATATAATATAATTTGTGAGCTACCAAATGAATGGTTTGAATTGGAAATTGGATATAGAATGGATGAGGAATTGAAACATAATTAAGGTATAACTGAGGTATAAGTGATGGACTATGATGAAGATGTGTGAATTTGGTATGAAGATGAGAAAAGCTGGAAAAACTTTAAAGAAAAATGTTAATGAACCTTTAGATTATTCATTCCACAATCGTGGTAGCTACATAAGCTCCATCCCACGATCATGGGCAATGTTAGGAATTGAGAAAAATGTGTTTTGTGTGATGGTTAAACTATATAAGGATAAGTTACTTTACTTAGGTACATTTGGACTTAAATAGGCTTGAAATGAACCTAGTAAGTTGTTTGATTAAATGATTAAATGTTTGATAAGTTTAAGTTGTTAATTGAGGTTATAAATTAAAAAATGGATTGATTGATATCAATGTATATAAATTTGGGAAGTATGAGTTGTTAATGGTATAAGATGTTCTTATGAATGCAAATGTGATTCAAAGGATATAATTGATGAATTAGGTATGATCGAATGAGAATTGAGAAATTGTGTGACTATACAATGATAGGAAAGAATTATTGAATTCATGAATGATAAACTAAGACTAATGAAGTTTACTTAAAGCATAAACCTAATGGAAAACTAGTTATATACAAGCTATGATGAATGAATGAGAAAGATTTGTGAATAAGGTTACATACCCGAGATAATCAATTAAGCATGCATTGAACATAACACATATACATGTGCATGATTGAGTATTCATTTGATTGATCAACTTAGTGATGTGTAAATATGTGTGTATTGCATGATATTGTTATCGAAAACATAATGATACTAGATTTGGTTAAAACGATAGATTTCGAAAAAAATTTGAAATCAAAACGCAACGAAAGCATAATAACCAAATCAACATATCTAATCCATACATGATACGGTATTAGAAAAATAAATAACATAAAAGATGATAAAAATTTTACCGACTCCTTAACTACAACTTTGACTCCTCACTATGGTATCCTCTCCTTGCTATTGTATCCTCAACCAATCTGATCTACCACTTGTTCTCCTTGGACAACTTAGTTAGCAATATCCTTTGGAGAAATCTTAAAGAGATTTTGTTTAGTTGAAAGAAGCCCAAAATGAGACTCTACTTATTCAAGTTTCAGCTAGCTCATGCAAGAGAGGAGAGAGTGAGTCAAAAATGCAACAACACCTTCTTCTCTTTCTCTCAATTTCGGTTAAAGATGAAAGAAAGAGGTGATGTGCATCCAATGCATCACTTCATTCTTTAGTCAAAATTAAAGAAGCCAATAAATGAGACACTCTCATTTGTTTAAGATATCTATATGAAAAGACCCATAAGCTAAATAAGAACCTCTTATTTTCGTTATAAGATGAAAGAAGGGAAAGAGTACATCAAATGCACCTCCTCCTTTTTTAATCAAATGAATGCAAAATTGTTAAATGCAAACATTAAAAGAAAATCATTAAACCATTTAATGATAAGATCGTTACTCCATTTAATGATGATGAAGCATGATAAAAACCATCTTAAATTTAGCAATTCAATGCTGAATGTGCAGCTACACATGTAGCTATAAAACCGAGATTTGCCCTCCTTTTATCTTTAATAACTTTGTTTCAATTTAATTAATCTACTTAATCAAATCAAACCAAAGTCCAGTCCAATATTAAATGTTCATTTAGGCTTCTAATTAATAATTAATTAGTGTAAGCTCAACATTCAATCATAGGCTTTAAAACACAATTTAATTAACTCTTAATTAAATTGTTCAGGTATTATTATTCTGAATCTAATTTGGTTCTTTCTTCTTTCTTATTTTCAGTAACCTGTATTTATATTTCTTACTTTGCTTGATAATCTTCCTAGAAGCCAAGTGAGGAATCTAATTAGACTTATATAATTCAAGCTCCAACATACCCAGAATTAATTTAATCTCATTAGAATTAATTCCAGCTTATTATCCAAATGTCATTCCACTAAAGACGATTAGTTGAACTCTTAAATTACTAAATATTATGAGAACATATATTTTAAATAAGATGTCCAATTGCAATCTCTATTATGAACTATATTATAGCCATCCGCATAAGAAAGGATAAAATTATCGATTTGCCCTTAATTGGTTTTTCCTTCTAGATCCCCCGCTTTACTCTATATGGAGATTAACATATAAGATCTCATCTTAGTGTTAAGACTTGATGGATAGTTAGTCGATCAAACTACTGGCGTCAGTTTAATCACCAATCTTCGTAAAACATCTAGAAGTGATGATATCACTATAAACTCTTTATTTGAGTGAATGTTCCCTGATACAAGTTTCAATTAATAATTCCAACATGCAGACACTGGATTGATACTCTGTAAAAATTGATTCTGATCGTATCAATAATTATAATAAAACACATATGAGTTCACCACTCATCAAGATTATGGTTCGCAATAAAAAAAATGTTAACGTATATGTTTTAAGATTAAAGTAATGACCTACTTTATTCTTCAAAAACATACGTGATTCTATATTTATTTAATAGTTCCATCGTCGATAGTCATTACTATCATAATACGAAACTCATCATTCCCTTAAAGTAAACCCCTTTACTTACACAGGGATAAATCATAACACTACAGCCTAAACCATAATTAAACAACCAACTTGATTATTCAACTGTAAATCAATTAATTTAGATTCTCATAATATACATGTTTCCTATACATCTCTATGTATATGTATATTACTTACAGAAGAATCTTGGTACCTTATGACTAGTTATATAATGCTCATACAAATAAAACCAAACTCTTTTGTTTTGTTAATAATAAATATTTTCATTACAAAAGTAATTGGAAGAAGATTAAGTTGTATGTAAATACACTTGCTTTCTAGGGCACTATATTTACATAACTCCAAGAATAGAAGCACAAATTGATCGACACATCTAGACATTGACATTTCATCGAGGCACTAGCTATCTGCAACTTACTGTAAATTGACCTAGATGATCCTCACTACAATTGAATTATTTTTATTTAAATTTCAGTTACTAAATTACTTATATAATTGTAATATTATGCACATTGTTGGTCCAAGGGGCTTGATATTCAGGAATGTATTAGAAGTGTTTACTGATTTTATGTGAATGGGGAAATGTGTACTCAACTAAATGTTGAATTTCGAACTTAGATCTAATGATTATGATAACTGACTGTGTACATTGAAAGAAAGTGATTGATAGCATATTATGTGGAATGTTGCACTCCATCACATGAATATGCATGATCAGATAAAGGAGCTATGACCGGAGTGACCAACGTGAAAAGAGCTTAAAGCTCAAAATGTGCACAAAAGGCCACAGGCTCAACCCACAATAGATATAGGACAATATCTGAAATGAGCCTGGCATCCATAATAGATACGAGACAGTATCTAAAATGATCTCAATATCTACAACAAATATGGGATAGTTAATTAGGTGTTCGACCATAACAAAATAAAAATGAAAGTGAGTCTCATTAGCATTTGCATCTATATCTTTACATGTGTTAATGAGATTGATTGTAAATAAATATTGAATTTTGTTCATATAATGATGTGTAATGCTTGTGTATATGTTGATGATATGAAGAATTGAGATAAATGATTGGACTGTTCTGAAATGACTATCTGAAGTCTTTGTATTCATAATATGCTTGTTGAAATATGACGAGTAATGTGATATACATGGGATTTGACTTTAGATGAGGCGTTATATTAATTGAATTGTGTTTTGTACATGAGATTTTTTTGTTCTATTTAAGTGAGCACGTCGATGATGGTTCACTCACTAAGTTCGCAAAACTTATCAAAATTACAACGTTGATTTTGTAGGTACTAAGAGGAGACTTAACTTCTAATGCAATCTAGTTGAAGTCCAGTATTGTCCATTTTAGGAACAAGAAATGGTTCAAAGGTCTGGTCAGCTGACATCTGGGGAGTTTAGATAAAATGCTTTTGTTTAGTATCTCATATCATGTAGAACTTGTTGTATAAAACTGTGAACTCACAGATGGTTTTGTAATGTAAACATATGGTTAGTGTGTAATGTAATGACAACGTAAATTATGTTTTGTTAATGAAATGGGATGAGTTGAAACTTGAAATACTTATGTTCTTTATGATGTCATGATAAGCTGATGTGTTTGCTCTAACATGTCATTCTCATGGGATATTCTTGAATGTTCTCGGGATGTTCAGGCATATATTCTATGGTAGTGGTGTGTTACAAAATTAATATAAAATTAGGCTTAATTGGGTCAGTTATATATTAGGTTTAATTTAAGTAAGATGGACATACAACACTATGTAGAACATAATTAAAAATAAAATTAGTGTCCCATAATTGTTAAGCTCGACATTTATCTTAAAGGAATATTAACTCCATTAAGACTTTCATCTACTTAGAGGAATATTATCTTAAGATTTTGTATACACTTCAAAGCGTTAAGGTTTAATTTATATTTTATTACAAATGTTAAAATTGAAAATACACTTTTTATCAATGTTTTAAAAATCAGACTGGATATCAAACTCGTCAAATAAAAAGTTTAAGGTTTAAAGGTTCAACTCTATTAAACCATTATTAAACTGATA
>JANITW010000007.1:12236316-12252078 GCA_027564335.1 Erythroxylum williamsii
TTTGAATTCCATTTCATGAATTCCTTATTTCTTTACACATGAATGATTTCCAATAATTCACTTAACAGTTCTAATTTTCATAAAAGGTTCGGGGCCCAACAGATCATATGTGACTGATGTATTTCATTACATGAATGCATGAAACATAAAGCTTGTTGTGACTAGAATAGCTATCGAAAAAGAGTTTAAAGCTCAGAATGTGAAAAAAAACGTAATGCTTAAAATGTGATTAAGAGCCAAAAGCTCACTATGTAAAATGAGCCTGGTATCTCCAACGGATACGAGACAGCTATCAATGAGCCCGATATCCACAATGGATACAGAACAGTTATAGGCACTCGGTCACAATAATAATAAAAGAAAGTGAGTCTGAGCATAATAAATGTTTAAATGATTGAAGTGATTGTAAATGAAAAGATGTGAATTATGTGTTTATAAGTGATGATATGTATTATATGATTGAGTGAGCCATCGAGGATGATCACTCATTGAGTTTGCAAAACTCACCTAAAATTTGTAATATTTTTCAGGCTCATAAGAATTACCTCGTTAGGCAAACGAGAGTATAACCACTGCATTCAAGTAAGAGATAGAAATCGGGATCAGTTCGCGCCTGTATTTGTATTTTCTTTTCTTTTGTATCAAATTGAGTCTTCCGTAATTATTGTAACATGTATATATTAATATTTTTGTTTGTAATAACTTTCCAAAGTGGAAATGATTGTAAATGAGATTGATCTTGAGTGTAATAATAATAAATGTGATTTTGATATTATGAAAGAAAAGAATGAGCCCAATTTGATTATTGATTTCCGCATTTGTTTGTTGCAAAAAAAAAATTGTACCGAGTTTCGAGTGTTGGACTGTTCAAGCATACCACCCTCGTAAGGTACGCACTCGAATATTACTCAGGATGTCGAGTATGTATCTTGCGAGAGTGAGGTGCTACATAGACAATAGTAGGGCCTTATCACAAGATACCTAACACAACGTTAATATTTAGTCATTGGACAGAAATACTAACTTGTAAGTGGTACCTTAGTGTAGTGGTGAAACACTGACAATAAGGCATGTCAGACAATAAATCTTTCTTTGGACCGATTTAATGTTCACATGTTATACCGAATAATTGCCACACATTTAACACTACAAGTATATATGCAATTCGGGCTAAATATTAACTTTTTTTTGGGCCAGTCAATATTCGCATGAATAACATACACACAATTTTTTAACATTTTAAGTTAAATTAATTTTCACAATGGTTGTTTTGGCAACATATTGCTTGAATTAATCAAATTTCAAATGTTATATATTTCTTTAAATTACCAAAATATGAAATTAAAATAGCTAAATTTTGCATAAGTTGTACGAAAGCATCATAGCTCCAATTTCTTAATGCTATAACATTGACAATTTTGTCAACTTAAATCGAGAATTAAATTTTATAAATTAAACCAAAAATTATAAATTTTGAACCCCAAAACTCATTCCTCGGATTTGGTTCCATGGGTTGTTTATCTAATGGTTAAAGAATAAAACTAAATAAAGGCCCTCTTTAGCCAATGGTCAAGGCTTTATTAAAACAAAAAATTCATGGCTTTTATTAAGAAACAAATGAAGACTAAAAGCTTTTCTTGAAAACCGAAAGTAAATTAACGTTATTAAAACAACCATCGATAAAGATTAAAGGCTTTTGAAAACCGCCTTTCCAACCTAGTTTACTGTCATCTATTTCGATAGTTCCCCTTTTTTTTAAAATACTGTAAAAAAAAAATAAAGCCTGATTTTTAACCAAATCCATAGAACTAGTCAAATCCATATATAGAAAAAATTTTAAGATTATGGAAGACAAAAATAAACCATTCTTGATGACCTAATTATGAATAAGGCTCTAGTACCACTTGTTAAATTTTAATCTCCTTAATGTTGTATATCAAATCATCAAGAATGAAATAAAAGTGGACACATATCTGAATTTATTGTTAAATCTGCACTAGAATTTTGCGATTTGTCTTCTAAATTAGAACATAGCCTTTTTCAGAGCTTTTTTTCTTAACTCTCTGTTTTTTCTCCGATGGAATGTTAGAAGGAATTATGCGTACATTTAATTTAAGGACCATAACCATTTTTATTATGTTAAAACTCTAATCTAATTATTAGCTTGACTCATCATAAAATTAGAAATTATACTACATATATAAAGCCCACATTTAAAATAGATATATAAAGTCCAAAATACCATAACCATATTAGATCATTTTATTTAGTTGAGTTCAATTTTATATGATAGCCTTTAATTTATACACAATTATACACGTATAAGCCCACATTTTTAATTAAAAATCCTTACACTTTAAGCCCACGGGTTCTTTCACTCAAACCCTTGAAAAGATAATAGAGGTACTGTAAGTTGTAGGAGACAGCTCCCACGACATACTTAGACATCTCCACCTAATAATATTAATACTTTTTCGCCCTCCTTTAGAAATACCCAAAATGAGTGCCCAAATATGACCAAAAACTCTAATGCAATTCTTTTCTGAAAAAGGACTCATTTTTCTAGTCTTATAGAGGTGGACATTGACTAATTGGAGTAAACATGGTTTAAAATAGACATTGATCAACAAAAATGATTGCCTTTTATTCAAATTATCGAGCGAAGATAACATTTCAAAAATAATTGAGTCAGGACCATAAAGCTTTAACAGAAAGCCGCTCTTCCTTTTAAAATAAAAGCCTGAAATGTATTTAAGGTGTAAAAAGCTCAAGCACATACTAATTTGGATGAAATTTCATAATATTCTTTTCGAATTTTTGCACCTTGATGAACAAATTGTAGCCATAAGGAAAGTTGGCTAAGCAAGAGTTTATTTGGAAGTGGACAGTAATATCCAATTACATGACATACTAAAAATTGTAACGCTAATTTAATTGATACCTTGAAGGAAGCGGAAATTCTCATAAGTTATCAATGGAAGCCATCATACTAAGTGAAATCTAGAGATCTAGATTCAGACACTAACTCCTCTTTACCTTTTCTTGATGACCTGGCTCATGAATCCTCTAAATCCTCTTTGATCACTTAGGAGATAAAAAAATCTCATCTAGGAAATCGCCAGCAGCCAAATAGAGGGCGAAAAATAGCTCCACATCTCTTCATAAATGATCTTCATCTGTAATGTACGAGGCCTCAATTGCTTAAGCACGTAACAAGTGATCAATTATTATCTAATACTAAAAAAGCCTTTCATTTTTAGGTTTCTTGAAACAAAAAAAAAAAAAAAAAGATGGGGAACTCAAAGATGGACTTTCGATTTTGGAAAAGAGCTGGACCATAATAAGCAACCATCAAAGTTACTTCAACAAAAGAATTATAATATCTTTTGATCCCCAGGTATCTATTCTCCTAAACTCCTACTTACTTAACTATCTCATTCATTCGCATCTTTTCCTACCTTACTCTATTGCCCACTTACACATAACTATTATTTATGCTGCCGATCTTGCCTTTTAAAAAACTGCTCTGTAATGGCAAATTAATTTGATAGATCATAATCTACATGTGATGTATATTGAAAAATATTTTTGAAAATTTGTTCAACACTATAATGAACATTGAAACGAGGATAAAGGACAATGCAAAATCATGAGCTAATTTGAAACTTTTTTTTATAGATGGAATGAGTTAGCTAGAGATCTTTGCAAGGGTAAATATTCAAAAGTATGTTACATTTTGGACAAAAAACAAAAGAAAATTTCATGTGAATAATTAAAAAGTCTAAAGTTTCTCGATGTTTATTTGAGATAAAAAGTCATGATTGTCATATATTTATACAAAAGCTAATTCCAATTGCATTTTTTGAGTTGCTATCGAATAAGGTTTGGGAAGCTATAATAGAATTAAGTTTGTTTTTCAAAAGCTTAAAATCATCTAAAATAAAGATGATTGAAATGGAAAAACTAGAAAGGGAAATTCCAGTTATCTTATACAAATTAGAAGGAAATTTCCCTCCAAGCTTCTTTGGTTGCATGGAGTATTTACTTGTTGTTGTGCCCAAAATAAGTTCTAAAAATACCTAGGCTATCCTACTCGCAAGTATACGAGGTAGTTGTAGTTGGTTACCCAGGGTCGTCTCCCACGAAGGTAAAATTGGTTCACTTAACTTAACCTAGAACAAAAATAAAAATAGATATAATTCTAAACATTTTATCCTGATTTGTTGAGTGAAGGCTTTAAAGAAAATCACCAAATTAAACTAAAAAGTAAACGAAATTAACTGGGAGCAAAAGTAAAGATATTAATCAAAGTGGAAAACTCTTAATAATTAATTTCACTAATGTAATCTCCTATGCATGATTAAGGGGAAATCATTGGATAGTTGTTTTACTAAAATTAACGGTTGGGTTCTAAGGTCAACTCGAATAATAAACTAAATCTAACTTTCATATTTGACCAGTTGTCATCCAAATTAATTATGAAAACCAGACTACTAATTACGACTTAAATTAATATATTTCTAATTCTTAACCTAAACATCTACAGTTTCTCATTCTATATTAAACTTCTTCTCTCGATCATTCGTTTAATACCAAAATGATACAAAGTTTGGTTCATTCAGTTCAAAAACTATAGCAACTATAATACAACAACATAGTCCCTCAATCATGCATATTTGACTAAAATAACTACATTAACCCTCAAGAAAAAGAGATAAGCCCATCATAGAAATAATAAGATTCATCATATTCAAATATTTCAATCTCATCTGTATCAATATAAGAGAAGTATTAAAGCAATAAACCAAGTGAATTCCCAAAATGAACTATCAAAAGCTAGCAGAGTATGAGTCTATCAACTAATAAAGGAGTAAGTTTAGAAAATAACAGAAAAGTAAAAAACAGAATGAACAAACGAGTGTTTGGAAGAGAGAATTGCGGTGATCTCTTGCCACTCTCAAACTTTCTACATTGGCTCTTCCCTTCTGTTTTTGCTTTGATCTCACCCAGTCGAATGGTTGCTTAAGTTCACTGGAATTTAGCTTTAACTCTCGCTTTCTGCCTCTATCATAAGCTTCCACCTCTCTACTATGTTTCTCTCTTCCTACGCCGTCTTTCTCTCTATTTGTTTTGTGTCCCCCGAATGAATCTGTGTCAAGAATATGTGTCCAGTGATAGAATGAGGAATGTTAGAATTTGCTGCCACGCTCCTCTCTCTTTCTATTTGTAGTCTCATTTTAGGCCTACGTTTTCGAGTCTTCAACTTGCAGATGCCACGTAAAAATTACATGAGTTAAAATGAAAAACATGTCACGGGGTGAATATGTTTGTTGCCCCCTTGAGGGCACTTCTCACGGGGGTGACAAGTTAAGTCACCACCATGACTAAGATCAAGTTAAGTCACCACTTTTTTCTTTTTTTTTTCTTTTCATGCAAAATTTATGTGAGCTTTCCTTTCAACTTTCATGAAAAATTCACAAAATAATCCAATTAACATTCATGCAATATTCACACCATTTCCATTCAATTTATCTCAGATTTGGATCAAAAACAAGGATTTGTAACAAAAAATGAAGGCAATTAAAAGAAATAGAAGTAGACACAAAAAATCCCCCATACTTAAACTATGCTTGTCCTCAAACATAATAAAGAACATTAGAATATACAAGTACAAACAATGGAAATGACAATTTTCCTAAATAATAGTCAAAGATATCAATGATTATTTCAATAAACATAACCTAAGAACTTGAAACTCATAATACTCCATGAACAAGCTATTCTTCGCATATTTAGCCAAAATCAACAAGTACTTCAATTCAAAGAACCATCAACAAGTGTGATAGGCACTTACTCCAATCCCCATCCTCTCAAGCATTCAAAGGTAGGATATGTATTCACTCATCATTCATTTCATGTAAGGCATCTACCATAAGCTTGCTTACCAATCCAATCTCCACCACTCATATCAAACACAAACATCAATTCGAAGGTCTTTATTTATGTTATGATGGGGTCGGGCTACGGGTAAGAAAAAGGAAAATCATAGTTTAAAACCACAACACAAATTGAGCATTTAAAATAATACAAAATAATGAACCATAAAACACTCAATTCTTTCCTCTCATTTAATAAAATTAACACTTCCCATTTTGACTTCTCTCCTCTTCTTTTCATTTTCTGGTCGTCTTCTCTTCCTTCCTTTTCTTTTCTATTTCTTTTTCTTCTTTTTTTACTTTTACTTTCACTTTTTTCTTTTCTTTCTTTCTTTTTGTTTTTTCTTTTTCTTTATTTATTTAGAGGAAGATCAAGTTTAGAAGAGAAAAATGTAGAGGAGAGATACAAATTATTACAACTTACCCATTCCTAACTTAAAAGCCAACCATATGCTATGGTTCCCCTACACTTGTTCAAACAATTACTCCCTAAACCCACCCAATCATACCCATTCAAATGCTCAACTCGCCTTATGGTAGGTACAATGAAAATGATAAATAATTAAGGTCAAGACTCGTATTTTGGGTTTAAATAAAGAAAAAATTTCATGTTAAACTTAAAGAGGCTTACTAAATGTAACATTATGGTGGCTTTGTAAGCAAATAGGTAAATTCTAATTGCCTTCATCATTTTAACATTTGCATAAGATTTTGTGATCTCAACTAGTATTTGCAAACAAGTTCTTGAGTTCCTTAATCATAAAACAACACTCTCAATAAAGAATGCTTAAATTTGGAGTTTAATAGTTCAAAAATGCTCAAATTCTTACTAAATGAAAAGTGTCATTCATCTATCACAACAAGCTAATGTCCTTTTAATCAAAGTTCAAGTCAATTAATCTAAGTATGCAAGTATACTCATTCACTCATATCAGGCATTTCTAATATTGATTGAGTTTATATCATGACCATACATCTCTAACTATTAAATGGGAAAACAAATACACAACACACAAATAATAAATATTTTTTAACCAACACTCCCCTCACACTTAAACATCACATTGTCCTTAATGTGATACAAAAAAAGTAAAATAGGGATCTAAGACACAAAATAACACAAACAAGGACAAGCATTAAAACTAAAAGATATTAAACTGACAAGCAGAAAAAATAATATAAAAAGGATAGAAATACGATATGAAAGTGTGATAATATAAACAAGGATAGAAATACGATATGAAAGTGTGAGCAATGGCTGCATCGATGCAGTGTGGAGCACTACACTTGTGACCTCTGAAAATATCATACCCGTAACCTTATCACCATTACTCATTGATACTTGAATAAGAAAACTACCTGGATCTTTCAATTTAGGGGGTAATTGCTGTTGAAGCACTACACTTGTGAACTCTGAAACTATCACCTTCTCGTTTGGCTCAATCTTTCGTTTTTTGATGCTTAGTTCCTTGAAAAGCTTCTCATAAGTTGGAATGTTCCTAATCACACCTAACAAAGGCATATTAATGTTAACTTTGGAAAACCTATTATACAGATGAGAAAATTGCTTTCATCTATCACAATAAGCTAATGTCCTTTTAATCAAAGTTGAAGTCAATTAATCTAAGTATGCAAGTATACTCATTCACTCATATCATGCATTTCTAATATTGATTGAGTTTATGTCATGACCATACATCTCTAACTATTAAATGGGAAAACAAATACACAACACACAAATAATAAATATTTTTTAACCAATACTCCCCCCACACTTAAACATCACATTGTCCCTAATGTGATACAAAAAAGTAAAATAGGGATCTAAGACACAAAATAACACAAATAAGGACAAGCATTAAAACTAAAAGATATTAAACTGACAAGCAAAAATAATAATATAAAAAGGATAGAAATACGATACGAAAGTGTGAGCGGTGGCTGCATCGATGCAGTGTGGAGCACTGCACTTGTGATCTCTGAAACTATCATACTCGTAACCTTATCACCATTACCCATTGATACTTGCATAAGAAAACTCCCTGGGTCTTTCAATTTAGGGGGTAATTGCTGCTGAAGCACTACACTTGTGAACTATGAAACTATCACCTTCTCGTTTGGCTCAATCTTTCGTTTTTTTGGTGCTTAGTTCCTTGAAAAGCTTCTCATAAGTTGGAATGTTCCTGATCACACCTAACAAAGGCATATTAATGTTAACTTTGGAAAACCTATTATACAAATGAGAAAATTGCTTGTCTTGTTTTGATTCCTTAAGGTGGCTTAGATGTGGGATTGGTGGTCTATAAGGAGTAGTCACCTTATGTAGTCTTAGTCCTTTATTGCAGTCAGTTTCATACATCAATTTTACACCTTTCTGCATGTGACTTAAAACAGTGTCATGTCCATTGCTTTCTTCATTCTGCTCACCTTTTTTGTTAGTAAGGCTCTGCTCCTCTTGATTACCTACACCAGACATATTAAAAGGGATCTCAACATGATTATCAATACCTTACCACTTCTCAAAATAGTGAGTGCTTGGGCTTGCTCAGGTTGACTGGGCAACTTCACTTTTTGACTGTTGTGCATTTGAGTAACGAGTTTTCCTACTTCGATCTCAATCCTCTTTACATATGCCTTCAAAGAATCAAAACTCTTATTATTCGTTTCTTGATTTTGAGTGGTAACCTGAATAAACACATTTAGACTTTCCTTTAAAGAAGACTTACTTGGTGGGTTTTGAAATGAGGATTGCCCTTGATAATAACTTGGCCCTTGAAAATTTTGATATTGTGGTTGGGGTTACACTGGAAGATTATTGGTCTTCCACAAAAAATTGGGGTGTTTCTCCAATCAGGGATGTAAGTGTTTGAGTATGGATCATTTTGCTCCCTTGGTTGAAAACTATTAAGTGAGTTCACTTATTCTTCCCTATCTACAAAAGGCTCACAAGAATATGAACAGACGTTAGCTCCATGACCATAAGTTCCACATATGCCATATACCTCTTGATTTGGAACTTTTTGGGGTAGTCTTGTAGTTAGCATCTTTACATGCCTTGTTAACGTAGCTAACTACATAGCCAGTTCTTGATTCGATCTCACTTTATGAACTCTAGCTCTTTTTCCCCTCAAGCTCTTTTGTTAAGAATTAACCCCTAAAATTTAGAAGATTTCATACATTTCTTTGACCGTCTTCTCTCCCAAAGCTCCTCCTTCTGCATTGTCCACTGTGTACTGACACTGCTGTGTTAATCCATCATGGAAGAATTGGTTCTGCATGTGAAGTGAAAAATCATGGTGGGGACACTGTATGAGTAAGAGTTTAAAGTGTTCTCATGCATTTTAAAATGATTCTCCCTCTATCTAAGTGAAGGTTTCTATCTTTGTCTGCAACTCAGAAGTTTTTTGATGGGAATAAAACTTTCTTATGAATTTGTTGTATAGCTCCTCCCTGTAATCAATGAATCGAATGGAAGGGTCATTAGCCATGTCTTGGCCTTATCCTTTAATGTGTATGGGAAGCACCTCATCCTAAGTTGATCTTCATTTAGGCAATCCAATGGGAGTATAAAATTTCTGAATGAAGTTTAAAGGGTCTTCATTGGGAACAAAGTAGCAGGACCAATTACCAGTTTAACATACTCCTCTATTACTGGCTGCCTTTCACCTATCTCTTGATCTTCAGGCTTGGGTTCCTCGAGATTATCTTCAAAGTCCCTTTGAGGTCCTCTTATCCGATGTATGTTGTCAATAAAGGGAGTAAGTTCACCTTCCCAAGACCTCCTTCCTTGTATAAACCAAATAAAAGTAATAGTGAAATAATAAGAAAATTACTATAACATCTTAATGAAATAACTTGACAAAAATGTATGCATAAATAGACAAAACAATCAAAATTAAATTAAGTGCAAACATTAAACACCTTCTCGACAACAACGTCAAAAACTTGTTGTGCCCAAAATAAGTTCTAAAAATAGGCTATCTTATTCACAAGTATACGAGGTAGTTCTAGTTGATTACCCAGGATCGTCTCCCACGGAGGTGAAATTGGTTCACTTAAATTGACTTAAAACAAAAGTAAAAACAGATGCAATCTTAAACACTCTATCTCGATCTGTTAAGTGAAACTAAAAAGTAAACAAAATTAACTGAGTCTAAAAAAAATAGATTAATCGAAGTGGAAAACTCTTGAGAATTAATTTCACTAATTTAATCTCCTATGCATGATTATAGGGAAATGATTGGATAGTTGTCTAACTAAAATTAACAGTTGAGATAAACTCGAATAATAAGCTAATTCTAACTTTCATATTCGACCAGTTATCATCTGAATTAACTATGAACCTGACTCCTAATTACTACATCTAATTCTTAACTGAGGCATTTATAGTTTCTCATTACATATTAAACTTCTCTATCCTTTACTTAATACCAAAATGATGTAAAGTTTAGTCATGCTATTACATCCATTCAATTCAGAAACTATAGCAAACATAAGATAACGACACAGTCCCTCAATCATGTATATTTGACTAAAATAGCTACATTAATCCTTAAGAGAAAGAGATCAGCCAATCACAAAAATAACAAGATTCATCATTTTCAAATACTTCAATCCCATTTGTATCAATATAAGAGAAGTATCAAAGCAATAAACTAAGTGAATACCCGAAATGAACTATGAAAAGCTAACAGAGTATGAGTCTATCAAATAAAAGAGGAGTAAGTTCAGTAAAAAAACAGAAAAGTAAAAAACAAAATAAGCAAACTAATGTTCAGATGAGAGAGTTGTGGTGATCTCCACCCATTCTCAAACTTTCTACATGGCTCTATCAGATGAGAGAGTTTTAGCTATCGCTTTCTGCCTCTATCCCAAGCTTCGACCTCTCTGCTATGTTTCTGTCTTCCTCTGTCTTCTTTCTCTCTATCTATTTGTGTCCCCTAAATGAGTCTGTGTCGAGAATGTGTGTCTAGTGATAGAATGAGTAATATTAGAATGTGCTGCCACCCTCCTCTCTTCTTTCTATTTGTAGTCTCATTTTATGTCTAGGTTTTCGAGCCTTTAACCTGCAGATGCCATGTAACAAGTAGACAAATTAAAAGGAAACAAATGTCATAGGACGATTATGTATTTCACCCCCATGAGGGCATTTATTACGGTGGTGACAAGATAAGTCACCACTGTGACTAACATGTTGGTGCTTATCACGGGGTGACTAGTTAAGTCACCACCATGACTAACACCAAGTTAAGTCACCACTTTTTTTTTTCTTTTTCATGCAAAATTTACATGAACTTTCCCTTCAATTTTCATGCAAAATTCACAAAATAATCCAATTAACATTCATGTAATATTCACACCATTTCCACTCAATTTATCTCACATTTAGATCAAAACACAAGGATTTATAACAAAAAATGAAGGCAATTAAAAGCAATAGAAGTAGACACAACACTCGTACATTTAGCACACAGGGCTAAACTTGCTGATCTAGTTCAATATCAATGGATGTATCAGTTTGACAGGTAATTATAGTTAACATTTAAATAAAACTTATAGCATATTTTA
Source organism: Erythroxylum williamsii (assembly GCA_027564335.1). Taxonomy (NCBI): domain Eukaryota; kingdom Viridiplantae; phylum Streptophyta; class Magnoliopsida; order Malpighiales; family Erythroxylaceae; genus Erythroxylum; species Erythroxylum williamsii. The sequence goes on from JANITW010000007.1 coordinate 12,247,821, forward strand.
ATCAGTAACTGTAATAACCCTATTTGTAATCTAGGTATTTGCATCACTTGAAGAAAAATGTTAAAAGCTAGGCTAGAGTTGAAGGTTTGGTATGTAATTCTTAATGGTTTGATATGTAATTCTTATTTAGTAGAGGAAGTAAGTATATTTTGTTCACATTATTTTAAGTCACATGTGTAGACAAGAGAAAGAAAAGTTCCTCGTAATGATGATGGGGTGATACGGCTGACGTTGATAGTAACTTATCCATTTTCACATATCCTGATTGAACATATAGATGCTCAACAAGATGGATGTTAACAAAAGAAGAAATATAGGCTACCTATGTTTACATTTTATTGAATTGCCAAGAGGTTCAACCTTTCATGTGTTGAGTTTAAGTTAATTTTGAAATTGATTATTTGGGTTTTTGATGTGAGTGGTGTTCATAACTAAAATACCTAATAATGTTTTTAGATTATATGAGGAATGGTCATCTCAGGTAATGCTCGAAAAAACATAGGTTATATTAATAAAGAAGTTGAAAGTCACTTTTCGCAATGGTTCGATAAATATGTAAGTTTTGACTTGCAATAGTTGAAATGGTTGAATTATCATATCAAACTGTTTAAATGACATTATACTATTTAATATGATACATTTTTTTAGGTAGGCCTTGTAAAATCCAATAGATAACAAGTTCATATGTGATCTTACCAAAGGACCTTTGCAAACTTTTAAATCATATTCGATGTATTTTGTTAATGGATATAAATTTCATACAGAATATCATGGCTATAGCATAGAAACAGTAAAAAATGGGGTTTCCATATTGGGAGAATTGATGAATTACTATGGTAAAATTATTGAGATGTTTGAAATTGAGTACCCCACATTACCAATAAAACGGAATGTGATATTTAAGTTTGAATGGTTTGATCCAGCTCCTAATGTCAGAACAAAAGTGCATAGTCGATACAATCTAGTTGAAATCAACTAGCGAAGAAGATTTAGACTGAACCTTTCCTGTTAACGATGCAAGTGACTCAGGTGTATCATGTCCCTTTTCCTAGCTTAAGATGAAAAAGTCAGATTGGTTGGCCATTTGCAAGGTAGAACCTAGAGGTGCTTTTGAATTACATGAAAAAGGAGAAAAATAATAGAATTGAAAGTGAAATGTTTAAGAAAGATGTTCATGAAATAAATGCATGTGTAACATATGATGAGAATGAACCTTTGAATGATTCAAATAATAAATATGTTGAAATTTCATCTAGAGAGGATGAGGAATCCATAGAGGGCAAGATATCTGAAGAGAAGCATGACTAAGATTCTAATTCTTTAGAAAAAGAAGATGAAGATGATTTTGATTTACAATTAAGTGATGATAACGATTAATTTGTGTAAGTAACATAATACTATATGAATAAATTTATTGTTGCATCAACAATAGATTGTTCTTGTAACATCCCATTCCCATACTAAGGGTTAGAAACCTAAAATTCGGTACTTGTGAGATCAAAGAGACATTGAGAAAAATGCATTTCATGCTCATGCATAATATAGCATACACACACATGTAAATAGTGATTTTTGCACATGAAAATAATTGTTCATGCACTCAATTGACATTTTTGGGGTATAATTGATCTATAAATGTGATTATATTGAGAATTATGAATTATATGTGTTATCAATTGAGTTGGAGTGTGTAAGTAGTGAAATATAATTTTTAACAAAATTTGGGAATTTTCTAAAATTTAAGGGTATTTTTGGATCAAGAAAAATGTCAAGTGGCAGAATAATTGATGAATAGTAGTAGAAATAAGAGTCAAATGGCAATGAAAATTTCTATAAATGATTTTGGGATTTAATGACTTACGTCATTAAAAATTAGGAGACAATTGATGTAGAAATTGGAGATAAAATGAACTAGTTATTAACGTGGACCAAATGGAACCATGGGGAAGTGACATGTGGCAAGTGACAACACCACTTGATGAAACACTTTTTAATAGGGTGAAAGATCATATTTTGGTCTTTCCTTTGCCAAAAACAACATCTTCCTTGTTCTCCATCTTCTTCGTTTCTCATCTTCTCCATTTTTCTTCTTCTTCACTCACGACACTCTCTTCTCTAAGCCACAAGTTGAATCTTGCTTTCTTCCATCACTAGCCATTCTATTTTCTTCATTTCTTACTAAAGACCTAACCCTATCACCCTTGAATGGTGGTGCACGTGTGAGAAAAGGAAGCTAGGGTTAAGAGAGAGCTTGAAGAGTTTGAAGATCTTGAAGCCAAACAAGTAAGTATAAGCATCACTCTTTTTGAATTGATGAATGAAACATATTTTGATGATAGTTAAGAGTTAAATGTTCATAAAATGAGGATGGGTTCATGATGAAACGTGGATGAGAAATGGGGATATATTCATGTGTTGCTTTTGTATTTTGATGAATAATAGATTAGGGAATGACATAATGTTAGATTGAGTGAGTGAATGGTGTTTAAAGTGTGCTAGAGAAATATTACCTATGACCTTTTCCATTGATTATGCTTTTGTATTTTGACCATAACTTGATGTGCAGTTATCCAAACGAGATGGTTTTTAATTTGTATTAAATTAGAGATATATGGATCCATTTTGGATGAAGACATCGAATTCAAATTTTGTCATTAAGAGTTTCTAGTTTTGACTTGAAGTTGAGTATTGGGTGTAAGGAAAAAGTGCAGAAAAATTGGATACATAATGGGTTCTTATTCTGTTTTCTTAATGAATTAATGTGAATCTCTTTGGATGTTTTTGTGATGAAATAAAATGAATCTAGATCTAAAGAAATGTAGTAATGTGGTATATTGAAATGGAAAGAATTAAGGTTATAATTAGAAGTAAAATGAAAGTGGAAATGAAGTTGATTATGTGCAAGAAGTTGATGACGAATGAATATATGTATGTGCTATGTTCTTGGTGTTCATGATCAATCAAGAACTATAAATTATTTATGGATGATATTGAGTTGAAATGGAGCTATAATAATGGATAAATGATGAGTAATTGAACTAGAATTGATAGATCAAGCATACGATGTTGAATGTAACAAGTAAAGAGTTAGAAATTTGGAAAACAAGATGCAATTAGACATACATTAGTGCAAGAGGCATAACTTTTGTTAGACCCCGAAATTTTTTTTATGATGTCATTAAGCATGAATTTCGTTAATAATGTGTTTCTGCCTTAGTTTGATTAATTTGGGTATGTTAGTGATTAATTGAAGCGTAATTGAGATAATTATGGATAATGACGGTTTAATTGTGGTTAAATGAGAATTAAAGGATTAATTTGTGTAAGGGTATTTTGGGGAGTTTACTTAAGTTGGATTGGATTTAGGCTTATGAGGAGGGGTAAGATGGTCCTTATACTTTCCTTAGGTTTTAAATAGAAAGGAAATAAGAAAAGAAATAGAAAAAAGAAGAAGAAGAGAAGAAGGGAGTGCGTAGCCGTAGGAAGAGAAGGAAGAGAAGAGAAAGGAGTTTGCGATTTCAACGGGTTTTGAATAATTTAGGGCTTCAATCGGTAAGTTTGACTCCTTTCTATCTTATTTTTGGTTAGATTGAACCTTAAGATAGCTTGGATTGAGAGAAATCGATGATTTAGCATTTTGAGTAGAAAAATTGGGAAAATCGTTGGGTTGTTGATTTTAGGATAGATTGGAAGCTTAGAATGGGTTAGAAATGTAGTAGAGGACTTGATCTATGCCTTAGATGTGTTGCATTTGAGTTTGGAATGGATTGGAGATGGAAAATGCAGGAAATCTGGGTTTCGGAGTCGTCTCCAGACCCGCACGTCGCGACGTGCGCATGAACACGCCGCGACGTGTGAAGAAGGTTCGTCGCGACATTCGCGGAAGGGTTCGTCGCGATGTGCCTATACGCCGCGGCGCACACTTGTGTGCTCGCCGCGGCGAGCACGGGCGTTCGCCGCGACGAGCCCCCTGTTTTTCGAAAGTGCAATTTTTACAGTTTTGGGCATATCTTTTGGTGTAGATGTCCGATTGAGGTAATCCTTGATTCGTTGGACCTAGAAATGAAGGGCTACGAGTTGTATGAAAAAGGGAAATTCAGAATTTGCCTCGAAGGGTTCGAAATTTTAGGAGAAGATCGAATATAGATCTTTAGTGCTTTAATTTGGTTTTCTAAGCTTTCATTATTTTCTGTGGATATTGATTGGATGGAAACTTGGTTGTTTTAGGAAACCAAGCTGACCCGATTTCATCGCAAGA
>JANITW010000007.1:12268032-12283862 GCA_027564335.1 Erythroxylum williamsii
TCGTAGTGCACCCTCATCGTAGGTTATGTATCGGTATGACCTACGGGCGTCCCGGTGTATACCCTACGGTAAGGGGGGGCTACACGGGTCGGCAGAGGAAGGGCCAGTAGCAGGAGCAGCCGGGTCGGCAGAGGAAGGGCCAGCAGCAGGAGTAGCCGGGTCGACAGAGGAAGGGCCAGCAGCCGGATAAGGAGGAGAAGGCAGCGGAGGGACTTCCTCTTCCTCTTCTGAGCTAAGATCCAGCTCCTCATCCGGAACAAAGATCCGCTCTCCCTCTGCCCTCTCCCTCATTTCCTCCAAAGAAAGGCCAAGAGCGGCAGGAAGCAGCGGCTCGGCATAATCCTCAAACGAAGGACACTCTGACCCGTCAGGAACGTGAACCTCCTGACACCTCTTCAGAACCATAAGGGTTAAGTCGTAGGCGAACTCTAAGCACTCCCCATGTAGGAACCGCTTTTTCCACCGCTTTATCGCCTTGACCCTCTGCTTCTTGATAGAGCACCGCAATTTTTGCAATATGTCCTCGGTCCTATTCCTACCCTCCACCGCTGCATGACAGTCCTCGAGATACTTCTTACCACTCTCCTGTTCCATCTCCATCGCCTTCTTCAGCTCGTCATTCACCGCAATAATTCGGCTCCTCTCCTCCTCCCCCATGGCAAGTTGAGCCGTCAGAACGCTCCTCGCCTCCTCCCAAGACTTCTTCTCCTCCTCCAAGGAAGAGAGTTGAGCCTGGAAGACATCTCTCTCTTCCTTAGTCCCCGAAAGCTCGCCCCTCAAAGCCTTCACCTGCTCAAGGAGGTCGTGAACCTCTCAGTCCAACGATTGATTAATCCCATCGAGACTCTCCATACGTTGATGCATTGCGTTGGACATCACCAGACTCCTTACACAGCTACGAATGAGTTGGGGTCCTAACTCCTAATTATTCAGCTTGTCCATGAGCTTCTCGTCCATGGGGGGAGTGATCCTCTCACCAATATGAAGGGACACCTCGAGGTTTTCGATCGATGTAGTTTTGGTCAATCTGATCGTAGGCTCCCACTGCCCGGTGTTAGTCGCTCGCCCTTTCTCCTTGCTTTTTCTCTCCTTCTCTTTCCCGCCTCGACTCGACAGGCCGGACGGTAGATCAGCAAGCCGGGCAATCATTTTCCTTTTAAGAGGTGGCTCCATCTCCTCTTCCTCCTCCTCTTCCGAACCCGCTCGGCCCGCACTCGCTGGCATGATCGGCAATGACGCCGACACGACAGGATGGTCTTCAGTGGGTGGAGGGGCCAGTAACATTGTAGAATGGCCCGGCTCCACTAGCGGAGATGTGCTTTCACCGGTCTCTGCCTCCTTCTTTTTCTTCCCTTTAGACTGCTTTTTGGATTTAGGGGGAGGGGAGGACCCGGCAAAATCTTCTACCCTCACTATGGCTACACAGCAATAAAACAAGTCAGAAAGCAAAACCAATACTCAAAAGTACAGCAAGTAATTCAACCACGAGGGGTCAACCAGACGGGGCGGTTTCCTCTCCTAGCCCGCTAATTTGGGGCGGGGGGTTGATTAGAAGGGAATCAGCCGAGGCCCTCCCGAGATAGCCCTAGGTGAGCCGAGCAAAGTTGTATCGACCGAGCCCCTTTATGTGGCCAACCACCTCCCACTCCTCTCTACTAAGACACACGCTCGACGCGTCGGCCAAAGGATACCTCCACGACTGGGACTCGAAGGAGGATACTGGGGGCTTCACAAAAAAGTACTTCGTTCTCCAAGAAGTGATTTTTGAAGGCGTTCCAGCCGGCCAAAATCGGGCATCCCTATACTGTAGGTGAGGAATTCCGGCCCCAGAACTCGAGCTCTAATTTATTCTCAAAAAATGGCGGAGGATGCCAATCGAAAGAGGGCAGCCGAATTGGTGGCACAGCAAAGCTAAACCGTTAAGGAACCTCCAGCCATTCGAAGGAATCTGGCTCGGCATCAACTGAAAATCGACGCACACCTCATAAATAATCTCATAAATAATCGGGACATATAGGAGCCTCATGCCACCAACCGAGAAAAAACTATCAAAAACAGTGAAATATCCACTCAAGTTGCTGTGGATTCGCTCGTTCCCCAAGGCCAACCTAGGCCCCCAAGACATAGGGATATCATTCCTGATGATCGACCGTTTCAACTCCGCCGCGGTCATCGTCGATTCATCTCTCGGCGGCTCCTCGACAACCAACTCATCCTTCCGCTCTTTCGTCGAGACTTCTTCAATACCTCCTACCATACTTCTAGAACTGACCGTCGACATGCTTACTAAGAAGAAACTTTTGAAAAAACTTTTGAGGAGGAGACGAGAGAAAAGGACGTACCTATTTAGTGATTTGAGATTGGAAAATCGGACGACGGTTGAAAGAAATTTTCAGGAACTGAAAGTAAGAAAGAGCAAGTGAAAGCAGAGTGAAAACAAGATAACGAAACAAACATGAAGAAAACCCAGAGTCTACTGATCCTGAGCACTTATAGAAGATCAGTCGAATGAGCGATCCAATCAAAGCGAGACGCATGGAGAAAATCCAAACCAAGCTCAGACACGTGGCAGAATCTGAGCCGAGGTGAATTAGGGTTATTCGAAATCCGGAGCGGCGCAACAGTTGAAAGGACGTACATGACAGCTGCACAATAGTTACAAAGACAATACGTTTCAGATTCTGAAAGGCTGTCAGAGGGCACACGCCGTCGATAATGATTAAATAAGGTACCTTCACGCACTCAGCATAGATGTTCACTCGAACTCTCTTGATATGAGCTATCCCGCAATAAGTACCTATGTCGATCGATCGGGACACTCAACCGATTGATCCTAGCACTAGCAGTCGTGTTCTATCCGTTAATGCCCGACCGATCGAGCCTAATACGAGCTGTCTTACAGACGAGCTACAAGATCCTTACATACTCCTTCGACCCTTCTTTTTGCTCAGACTCGAGGAGTAGGGAGGCTTATGGTCGGGTTGGCTATGCCAGGCCCAGGCCCAGTCCACACATCCATGGCCCATTCGCAGGTGGAAGTCTCCCATGCATCCGTAAAGACTTAAACCTAGAATCTGCTCCATATATAAGGTATAACTCTGCCATAACAGAGGTACGTGATCATTAACCCTAGTCTCTTCTGCTCACAGCGATCCTACCCACACCAAAAAGACTGACTTGAGCGTCGGAGGTGCTCATCGGGAAACAACCCCCGACGTGCCTTCTTTGTTTTGCAGGAACCTTCAAGCCATAGCCTTCGGGAGAAGCAGCAAACTCCATGGATCCAAACGACGACATGCAGCCTCGTCAGAATCTGGCAGAACCAGATTACAAGATGTGTTTTGAGCGTATAGGTTATCCGAAATGGTAGGGACAGAGGAAGAAATCGCAAAACAATTTTGGCAAGAAGCCATGAATAAGTATGCAAAAACCTGTTACTGACAAGGTATCCAACGAGTCTACATCAGTAGGGCTTACCCTCACAAAGGAGCAATATGAGCACTTGATGGAACCTGCTCCTCTTCTCACTATACAAGCAAACTTTGTGAATTTTGCAAGTAAATTCTCTTCTAAATCTCTTGAGTAGATTATAGATAATGATGCTTTTGAGCATATGATTTTTAATCTCAATTTATTAACTGATGTTTGGGCAACAGTGCATACACCTCCCATCTGATTACTATATGGTAAAACTTTTAATGTTAATTCACAAGGTCAACTGCATTTAACATAGTACTTAAAACTATATGTTCTCTTCGTTCCAAATTTTACTTGTAATTTTTTATCTGTTAGCAGGTTGTCAAAAGACTTAAATTGCTTATTCATCTTCTCAAAAACTAGTTGTCTTGTATAGGAATTACTAACAAAGAAAGTATGGCAAATATGGCAGCTACCACTAAAACTAAAGATAGTTTTATTAATTGGAACAGGTGATTAAACCATCTTCCTTTTAAGAAGTTTGTTTTTATTTTAGATATTCCCAATATGTCTTATAAGAACATGAATAATGGTTGGGATATTTCTCATTGCGCTAAACAAACTAGAAAGTCATTTTCTATTAGTAAAATTTCTAGTATTGTCTGTTTACATGTTGATGTGTGGGGACCTTATAAAACCCTATCCTCTATTAGAGCTCGTTATTTCTTTACTATTGTTGATGATTTTAGTAGAGCTGGTTAGGTTTATTTAATGAAACATAAATATGATGTTACAATTTATTTTCCAATTTTTTCGGCCAATATGGTTAAACCCCAATTTGCGAAGGAAATGGTAAAAGTTAGAAGCAACAATGCTCAAGAGTTCGTCATAGGACCATTCTTTAACTTTCTTCAATAAAATGGCATTCTTCTTCAAATGTCTTGTCTAAACACACAACAACAAAACGGAGTGGTTGAAAGAAGACACTAACACCTATTGGAGATAGCGAGATCGCTAAGGCTCTAAGTAAATCTTCTAATTAAGTTTTGGGGGAGTACATTTTAACCACTGCTTATCTACTAAATTACATGCCATCCTCAAAACTTAAAGGTAATACTCCATTTGAAATTCTATTCTCTAAGGTACCAAATTATAACCATTTTCAATTTTTTGGGTATCATTGCTATGTTCACTCACAAAAAAAGTACAAATTTCAAAATAGGTCTAAACCTTGCATTTTTTGTTGGTTATCCAAATGGCTAAAACGGTTACAAAGTTTATGGTCAAAAGACTAAAATAATATTTGTTTATAGAGATGCCATTTTTTATGAGAATGATTTCCCTTATGTCTCTGAAGTTGAAGAAACAAGTAACAAAACCATTCATCTGGAACCAACGATCAAAAGAGGATGAAGCATCTAAGTTCATCACAATTTATGATGATCAGGATATGACAGACGTAGAAGGAAAATCAATACTTAGAAGTTGAGCTTGAGAGTGCTAAAACTCAATTGAAAATTCAAGTAACTGATCAAGAAAACAATGCTCTAGTGGCTTAGCTAGAGAGACACCCACAACTTGTACGATATCCTCCTTCATACTTTGCTAATTATGAGATAAAATAACCTTTATTTGGATCAAATCAAGTCAGACCGAGTGCACCATATCCTTTGACTCATCATATTTTGATTATTCTAAATTTTCACCTTCTTATAAAGCCTTCCTTATAGCTATAGCCACTAGTCAAGAATCGAAAAACTATTTTCAAGATCAAGGTGATCCCAATTGGCAAGAGGATATGTGGCAAGAGGTGTTTGCTCTGGAAAGGAATCAAATATGGAGCTTGGTCTCCCTACCTTCAAACAAAAGGGCAATTGGTTCTAAATGGGTATTTAAAATTAAACATAAAGCAGATGGTAGGGTTGAAAGATATAAGGTAAGGCTCATTGTAACATCCCCTATACAGAACCTACAACCATCCACACACATAGCAACCAAATTCCTATACATGCATTCAAGGTATACAATTCTATTCAATGCTATACATATACACATTGCAAAACTCCAGAATGCTTAACATTATCATTTAATAGTAGTGATACATCTTTACATTTACATGATAATCTACAAGAAAACATACAATTTCCTTTAACCATTATATATACAATCATCGTTAACTAAAAACAACTTCCAAAAGTACTTTTTCCTTAATCTATTAGCCTTAGTCCTAGTAGATGTTCCCTGTACCTCACTCCTATAACTTGGACCTACATAAATTAACATATGTGCTAAGCTTGAAAGCTTAGTAGGGAAAACACTTAATTTGGATGACCACTCACAACAATCATTTGCCAAGCACACACATTCAGAAATATCATAACTCACATACCATAAATTCACATTCATGAACCAAACATTGATATTCAACTCTCATGTAAACAATGATGGCATACTTAAGCAAAGTACATAATGCAAATATGCTTCAACATATTATTCATATACCGAATATGCACATTTATAAGCCAAATATTGATATTCAATGTTGACAAATTATAAATATAATTGCACATTAAATTCATCATTACAAATAATAAAAATGCTCATTAATATCGATTATTTATATTGTCATACTGTATTTCTTATTTATACCTATTTACTTTACTTTCTGTGTTAAGCCTGCACATTTTCTGTAGTCGTGGATAGCGAGTGTTGTAGATATCTGAAGATATCAATTGTGGATACCCGAAGGTATCGAACTACGAATACTCTAAGGTATCAAATTCTGGAAACTATAAAAGTATCAAACTGTGGATACCCAAAAGTAACGAACTGTGGACACCGGTGGTATCAAATTGTAGTAGCTGCACTGTAACCCTATAGGTATGCCTATATATCCATAACCTATAATAGAGAAGGCACTATAACATTTCCTTTAATCATTTGCAAATTTCACAATTGATATATTTACATTTCAAGTCATAAAATGTATATTTGTATTCATACATGCAATTCATGCTTACCAAAATGAGTATGCATAAAAATCATTTATGTTGTATGCATAAAAATCATTTATGTACATTTAAATTTTCTTTAGGATGTATTATGCTTAACCTTATATTTCAATGTTCAATTACCTAATTCACATATGGTAAGTCCTATTTCATTTATTTCTAGATGTTTGAAAAGTTGCATACATATTAAAAAGTATTTGTATATGATTCTTTAAAAATCAAAAATGAAAACAAACTTAAAATAGTGCAATTTGGGCTAAGCTCATGGTGAGTCTAAAAATAGGCCAAAAAAATTAGTCCATAAATAATTCATATGATGGACTCCACTTGTTCCCTAATATTCATATAGAAAACGTTCAAATTAGGCTTTTATGTCTTCGATAAATTTGTTACCTTATGTCTCTAGTTTTTATATCACTAACAATCAGGCCATTTGGGACAGTATTAGGTCACCAATTTCGATCTCAATTTTCAAGGTAATAAATCCATAATTAAGTCAAAATCCCTTCTAGAGATGTTTAGCTCTATATGTTAGGTTTCATATGCAACTGAAATCACATAATTTGAAGGATTGTAAGCTGATTTATGACTCAAATGTGACTGACTCAAATAAATCTTTTGTCATATGCAACCAAGTTCATGCAAAGGAAAACCAAAATAACACCAAAAATCATCCTAGAAACCATTCCATATCCAAATGAATCTTTATAACCATCCAAACAGACACACAAAGAAGAATTAAACTAAGCGTAGTACCAAACCTCAAAATTGACAAAGCAGATCTTCTACTGCCTTTCCTTCACTTCCTCTTTGGCTTTGCTTAAATCACTAAGTGAAAAATGATGTGATGAAGAAGGTGACATGGAAAGAAGAAAAATCTGAAGTTAAGCCATCAAAGTGTTGTTCACCTCCCCTCTCCATATGCCTTTTCATGAATTTTCTAGTCTTAAACACATGTTTCAATCCCTTTGGACCATATGTCAGAATGCTAATAGACCATGTGTTACAATCTCATTGGACAACATGTTAAAATTCTATTAGACCATGTATTAAAATTATATTGGACCATATGTTAAAATTCTATTGGATTATGTGTTACAATTTTATTAGACACAAATGCTTTAATCTTATTAGTCCATGAGTTGACTTTAGGAAAGTTACATACTGGCCCTTTGTCTTCCTTTAATTCCCACATTACCCCTATAATCTTATCAATTCATTCTAGTACGTCTTAAGTTTCTAATGGTATAAATTCCATGCAATTTGGGTAATTATATTGGGAGTTATATCCCAAAAACTATAGGTTGTTTGAAAACAAGGACAGTAGCCAGGATTCAACTTCAAAACAAAATTCAAAACTTTTAAAGAATTAGATTTCAGTGCCTTCATGAAAGTGTTATACCTATATCTCTAGTTTAATCTACAATTGAAAGCGTCCAATTTGAAGGCCTATTGGCCAAGATATAGCCAAATTACATAAATATATTCAGTGAAACCTATCCATTCAGCAAGGTACACATCCTCAAATCAACTAACTTCGGTTTTATCATGCAAAAGCAACACAAAAATACATCCAAGTTGACCAAAAACATCCCAATTACTTATAGGATACTTTTTTATCAATTTCCCTCACACCAAATTCATAAATCAAAGCAAACATATTAAAAATTTCCATACTTATTTCACATCTAAGTATATATGTCCGTTTCGAAGTGAACAAATTATCCATTTACCCTTGTCTTTTACATTAAGTATCATTATATCTGTAACTATACTTATATGTACTAAATTCATTATGTTCACTTCTTAATACACCTTAAACATGCTATAATACTTCTAGGGTATATATTGGGGGGTTACACTCGTGACAAAGGGTGGTTTCAGTCAAATTGAAGGGATAGACCACACTGAAACTTTTGCACTTGTTATAAAATTAACTACTATTAGATGCTTATTAGCAATAGTAGCTATTAAAAATTAGGAATTACACCAACTTGACATTCATAATGTCTTTTTGTAGGGTGACTTAGATGAAGAGATATACATGAAACCTCCACCAGGAATCCTCCAACCAAGCAATACGTGCATGTGTAAAGTGAAAAAAAAACCCTTTATGGGTTGAAACAGGCACCGCACTAGTGGTTTTCTAAACTATTGAGTACACTTTTAGCTTTTGGGTTTAAACAGTCAAAATCTGACTACTCCCCCTTTACCATTAAATTACTTGTTTCATTCATTGCTATTTTAGTTTATGTCAACAATATGATTATCGATAGGAATAATCCTGAACTAATCCAAAAATTTATAATCTTCTTAAATGAAAAGTTTTTTATTAAGGATTTAAGAAGGCTCAAATACTTTCCTAGCTTAGAAGCAGCTTGTTCATTCCAAGGGATTTTTCTATTCGAACGGAAATAAACTTTGGATATTCTCAAGGAAAAAGGAATCATAGGGTGTAAACTCGCTCGCTCTCTGATTCAACAACAACACAAACTAGCATCAATAGTAGGTATGGCGTTTCACAACCCAAATCAATGTCAGAGGCTGGTAGGCAAACTACTTTATCTTACTATTACTAGGCCAAATATTACCTATGTGGTAAATCTGCTTAGTCAGTTTATGCAGCTATGCATTTAGTCTACTTAGTCAGTTTAAGCAGCTATGCATTTAGTCTACTTTTTGAAACAAGCTCTTGGTTAACCCTAGGTGCTAAGCTCTTGTACCTATATATTTGCTCACTCGATGAAGTAGTTTGTATGCTTGCCTGTCAAGTTATTCTACTATTCTAAAGTTGACGGTTATGTTTCCTTCAACAATTTTAGATGTGATTTTCAAGATTGTGTTGAGAAATTGAGAATCCCTTACATGAAAATTAAAGGAAAATTTTTTACATGGAGTAACAAACAGAGTGTATGATGGCATATTGGGAAGAAACTTACCAAGGAACTTAGAAAACAATCTCATTGTCAAACATCCCTCTTCTTCCTATTTTCTAAGCCGTAGCTGCCATACCATTTCTGTTAATCTGTCATCGTTTCCACCTACTAGAGTACCACAAGTCGTTGCTTATCATTTCCAACTATTGCAGCTTTAACCCAACGGTGGTGATCCCAAGAGATGCTAGAGACAAGCATCAAGCCTCACGCAATGCCGAAGAAGTCACCAATTCCAACATTCTCCCTATGGCACCAGTGGTATCTTCTTCTTCTTCTTGTCATCATCGCTACTACTACTCCACAGCATCACGCAACTCGCAACTTATTCCTTCTCCGACATCACCGTCGCTGCCCCTCACAGCCATGCTAGAAGTTGCTTGCACTACAGAACCAGTCCATGCTAGTGAAAATAACTCCTCCCAGCACCGACATGAGTTACAATACCTAAATGCAATTAACAAACTGTCGTCAAGTCATAACTCAACCACGATAGGCATCCATAAACCTGATACAACCAAACATGATTAAGAAAGTGGCAATATCACAATTTTTACTGCTAGGATTTTCGAGTCTTCTTTTTGGTGCTTATTGTTGATTTCCAAGACTCATATTAATTTCATTTTTATGGGCTTCCAAAACCCAAATTGTGTAAAGGGATGTGTATTCCTTTGAAATGAATTATGGGATCTGTGAAGGGATTTGGGTTTCTAAAATTTGACACTTTTCATATTACCTGTGGTTTAGGTTTTCAGCTTACGATTAAAGGACATCAATATGAACTTTTCATATTTTAATATGTTATCCAATTAAGATTTACAACTATTGCAATTTAAATTCCAAATTTAATACTAAGAACAATCGAACAAAAATTCAACTCATGGGGTAAAAGATGACTCTGATATCATTATTAGAAAATTGATGAAAGAGGTATGAAACTTTTTAATTAATTTCTTCATAGTCAAGATCCCTTTAGATTATATCACATTACTGATGCTTAAGCACAATAAAATATAAACGTAAGTCATACTTTGTTGTATAGCTTAATCATTTTTCTTAAAGTTTCCCTTGAATTGTTTTTTAAATTGATTCATTACAATTATCGTAACTACACACATTTCTGGCCTATAATAGTATTCACACAAACTAGTTAAGAGAACTTTATAAGTGGAAATAAAGAGGGGCACGTAAGGATTGCCGGCTCTTTAAAGGTTGTTCCAATTTATAATAGGACTTTGACTTTTTAATAATTTAGTTAAAATATAACTTTAATTTTAAATACACTTTAATTTGAATTATAACTAATTCTTATTAAATACCATTAATTACAATTTGATTTGAATTATTATTAATTCTTATTAAATACTAATTATGTACAAATGACATCTAACATATAATTTGGTCCTTATATATCAAATATCTTATATTTGATCATCAAGTTTTTTAAACTTTATAATCAAATCTAACTTGATTAAGTTACCATTTTATCTTATTAATCATTTTTTTGTGTGATCCATTAAGTTCCTAAATATATTATTAATATATATAAATCATAATCTTAACATATTTAAGATTAAATAGTAAATTCTTTGTATTTTTTCTTTTATTCTCTAACTAAATATTTTATATCCACAAATCAAGATTAGCATCTAGCAACACATCGTTACTACTCAAATATTAGGAATTTCAAAGTGGTTTTAACTAATCTTTTATGCATGATTTTTGCATAATATTAAATGCTTTCATTTATAATGTTTTGATTAGATATAGTGCATAATATTATAGTCTACTTTATTTTAAGTCCAATAACATTAGTTATCCACTATTGGTAATTGATTATATCAATCACATTTAAAAACTATCATTAAAGTGTCATTCCACCATTTTCAAAGATTTTTTTAAAGCTATATTTGTTATATTAGGTAATAAATTTTATATTAATCGTTCAATAATCTTCATAGTTTATGTTATATACAACAACTATCAGTTGATCTATCATTGACAAAGATAGGTTGTAACTAGTATCAAAATATAACAATCTTTATATAAGACTCTTTGGAGATCTCAATTCAAATGATCTCTTATACAATTATCACAATATATATATAATATTCCAAATAGAATTCTCATAATGAATCAGTTCAATAAACTTATTCTATAATATGTAGACATAAGTTTGTTTAAATATCTTTATATTTTAATCTATTACATTGACTACTTTTTTCATAAGTTAAAAAAAATATGTGCTAATCTTTCGGATCTATTAATATCTAGTTTTAGTAGAAAAATGATTAGGAATAATTTATAGAAAATACGTAAATGTAATATGAATCTCATAATTATGATCTCATCACAATCATTTACTATATACATTTATCCAATAAACTTTATATCATACATTAATTAATTAATCGAATATACATAAGATAAAAAATTTCTTTTAATAATTATGTCATAAAAACCAAATGAACCACTTGTAAGATATAAATGAACAATCTAGTCATGCATTAGTGTCAAGTGGATCAATGTCGTTTCCTATTAAAATATTTAAGAATTCTTTATAGTAAATTAATGATGAAATTATATAAAAATTTCATATAGGGTCTCTTTCAAAAATATTGTTTATCGTGACTATCATGGATTATTATAGTTGACAATTACTAAAAATACATGCATAGAATATTAATTTTTAGTTTTTATAACTAACCTAAAATTAATTTAATATATATATATATTCTTTAACTTCATAACCACATAAATTTCAATGCACTTAATATATAAAATTAATAAATTTTATTGTTAATATTAATTAGAGAGTGCCCAGCTATCTTTTGTATTATATGTATTTAAATTTTACCTAAATTTATTTTAAATATATAATATTAATTTTATCATATTTGTTTTTTAATTATATTAGTTATAGAACTGGATTATGTTTATAATTATGAGTATATGTTTTCTTTTGAAGTTTAACTTCTAAAAAACAGTAATCTTTAAAATGAATTCATTTTAGTATAATAACTTTATTTTGATTAAAATCATTTATTTAATCATAAATTTAACATAATTTTCTAGTTAATAAATAAAATTTCAATTCGTTTTAGATTCATAAGTTTTTGATGTAAATATATGTAATTCAATTTTTACTTATTATTGTTTTATTTCATTAAAGACTTATCAAAATGTGGCTTTTGCTGTTAGTCCTCAGATGACACATGAGAGAGAAGGTGAATTATATGTCTTTATTTTTTGTCTTATTTAGAAATTAATGAATAAATTATCTATTCTAATAAATGATTATGAAAAATTCATATACAATAATCTTAAACCAATCATAATAATAATTAAAGAGAATAGGTAAGAAGAAATGAAAATCAATTTATAATAGTTTGATCAAACAATCCTCAGCCTACGTCCACTTACTAAGTTTTTCATAGAAATTTATTATCTTCTTCTTTCAATCATCTATACAACGTCTTCTTTGTCATGGATAAAGAGGAGCCCTTACAATAATCTTGTTTTGCCACAAGCAAAGACTAAAATAACATACCACTCTTATAGAGCATATGCCCGACATACCAGAGGATATTTAAGAACATACCCTATGGGAATGACTCATTAGGACAATCACATTAACACATTTTAAGGCATCACACATATCATAAGAAAACCAATATTCAATTTGGCCCATTTCATTTACAAGCATATCCAATCATAAATGTCATTACATTTCAAAACTCACATGTACATTTTATAATAGTTGGGAAATGTTATTCTTCATGCATAATCAATATAAACATCTACAGGTGCAACTGATCTCGATCATTAACTCATGTCCAAGTGTAGTAGCTATACTCCAACTAGACTAGCTAGATCTCTTCTGAACCTGAAGAGCAACGTTACAATTTTGATGAGTTTGTGAAACTCAATGAATGAACCATCATCGATGTGCTCACCCAAGTTAAATCATAGAAACAAACTATATCACATCGTATCACACTTCAACAACTCTAATATGTAATTCAATATTTCATACCACATCATATTCACCATCGATTCAACAGATTTTCAGACAATTCAATAATTCATCTTAATTAAATAAGGCATTTCAATTTGATCATTTGATACATATAGGGATGTATATACAAATGCACATATGGTTTCCATTTCCTTTTCATTTTGTCGTATTTCAACAAGTACTATATACCAACATTGCATATAACTATTTTAGAATAATTTAATAATTCATCACAATCATTCATATAATACATGTATAATTGTATATGCAAAAGGACACATGACTCCATTTTCATTTTACTTTGTTGTGACTGAGCGCCTATTTGTTTTCCTGTATCCGTCATAGATATCAGGCTCATTTTATTTACTATCTCGTATTCGTTGTGGATATCGAACTTATTATTAACTGAACCTGTGGCTCTTTGTGCACAACTCCTAAGCTTAAAGCTCTTTTTCACGTTGGTCACTCAAGTCATAACTCCTTTATCTAATCATGCATATTAATGTAATGAAATACATCAATTCACATAATATGATATCAATACTTTTCACTCAATGTGTTCATGTTATTTATCACATTTTTCAAACTTGGGTCTGGCATTCAACATTAACTTGAGTACACATACAATTTGAAAACATTTCCACATATAGTCCCAAGTATCAAACTCCTCGAACCAACAATGTTCAGAGTTTTAGCAATCATATAAGTAACCATTTAATAACTAAAAGTTAACCCAAAACAATTCAATCATAGTGAGAAACATCTAGGTTAACTCACTGTATGCTCCAGATAAGTTATTTCCTTGATGATCTGGCAATGTTTGGATATTTGCAATCACCATTCGTGTTTATTGTCTTACATACACACATAGTTCATAAATCACTAACTTGGTTAATCATATGATTATTCAATCATTCACATATATTTATGTCATGTTTCAACGCATGCTCAATTGACTTTTTGAGTATGTATTCATATACAAAGATCTTGACCATTCAAATATTATAGCTTGTATATTACCACTTTGTATTCAGGTTTATACCTTGATTAAGTTTGATTACTCTAAAATTCATCAATCCCATTCATACTTTCCTCATGTTCATCAATGCTCATTGATTCATGCCTAATACACATTACTCATATCATTAAGTTCATGTTTACATTCATAAAAACACCTTTATTCCTTTAAAAACTCATAAAGTCTAGACAATCCAGTCATTAAGTTATGACATCAATTAATAATCTAAACTTATAAAGCTTTTAACCAATTAATCAAGCAAAAATCTAAATTCATTGCAAGCCCCAATCAAATCCAAATGCACCAAAGTAAAGTGACTTATCCTTATATGGTTCAACAATTACACAAAACAAAAAATTTTCATTTCAAAGCATTGACCACGATCGTGGGCGATCTTCCCACAATCGTGGGATGAGTGCCCCAATGTGCATTATCCAATTTCCCTCAGTTCTCTACGAATTTCATCTACTTAGGATTATTATTAACACTTCAAATTTTCCAAAATTTATACTCTCAAAAGCTACTTAAATTTATGTTAAAATAGCTTCCATATTGGTTACATAAATCTCACAAAACTTTACTCATTTGTTTCGTCACCATTCATTTTAGAACATCATACATGTAGTTCTAACTTTTCCAAATTCAAGACCACTTCAATAACACCATCTTTAGCATGAATTTACCTTCATTTATACTTCAAACCTCAACCTAATTCATCCATATAATAGCCTATAACCTACTGTTTTAACACATCAAAAACAAAACAGAAAATACCATTCATGCATCATTTTTCCAACACTTATGTAACACCAATATCACAATCAATACATCGCCAATTTAGTCATCATTAACTTTTATTAACATATATCACAAAAGATTAGTATTTTACTTACTTGATCAGCTCAATTGCCTCCTCAATTATCAAGCTAACCAAGCCCTCCATGCATGTAAGGCCATCTTAAGTACAAGGTGATAATGGATAGAACTTAGGCAAAAGTTGGAAGCTGAGGAAGAAGGGAGTTCTTGGTGGTGAGAGGGAGGAGGAGAAGAAAGAAGATAGCAAATGCAGAGATGAAACAATCTTCTGCAATAGTTGAATTCATTATATGCAAAGTGTCATTATAGAATCATTATTCTATAATGACACTTGTCATATGTGCATGCAAGCCACCTGTCCTCTTTATACACTGACAAATGTCACTCAACTGTTCTGTCGTTTGTCACTCAATTCTACTATCATGTGTCACTTATTTTATAGGTTGAGTTTTTTAGTTGTGAAATTGATGCAAGTGAGAAATTTTTTTAGATACAGACTGTGATGATTTCCCTTGACCTTAAATTTTTTTTGTATAGGATTAGTCAACCAATATGTCATACTAGTATACCATTTTAGCGACCAATGTGGTTGCAAACTTTGAATACATCATTTTTCT
>JANITW010000007.1:12427079-12452555 GCA_027564335.1 Erythroxylum williamsii
CCATTGATCCTTTCGAATTTCCTATACAATTTGGGACCTTTTTCCCAAAACAGACACACACTCTAATATCGGTATCATTTACCCTCAATCTTCACAGAAATCCTTAGCGCTGGCAAAATTATCCTGGAAACTGCCTCTTTTTCACTCTAAATTTCCTTTACCATTCACTTTTGTCCGCCAAAATAACGCAAGGCCAAAGTTCATTTCAACAATCCCGTTATCATGGGCAGAAGGTGACGACGAACGAGAACAATACCAAGAACGATCCAAAAATGTAAAAACAAACGTTGGGGGATTTGTTTCCCTCTCAGACCACCCAAACCCCGAAGTCTCCTGTTTTTATCAAAAGGGTTTCTCGCAAATCACCAAAGAAGTCACTGGGAAAGCCTTGCATGCCCTTTGCATCAAGGGTTTAATAAAGCTAAATGTGTTCTACATCAACACTTTAATTAGCATGTACTCTAAGTTTGACCAACCTTACCATGCTCTCTACGTGTTTGACAAAATGGATGAAAGAAATGAGGCTTCTTGGAGTAATATGATGTCTGGGCTTGTTCGTGTTGGTTTGTATCACGAGTCGGTTGGTTTGTTTAACCAAATGCGGGGATTTGGCATCAGTCCTACTGGCTTTGCGGTTGCTAGTTTGATTACTGCTTGTGAACGGTCAAAGTTTATGGTCTCTGAAGGGACTCAGGTTCATAATTTTATTGTTAAAGCTGGTCTCTTGTGTGATGTGTTTGTGGGCACTTCACTTCTGCATTTTTATGGGAGTTATGGGTCAGTATACAATGCTAATAAAATCTTTGAGGAGATGCCTCAGAAGAATGTTGTTTCGTGGACTGCATTAATGATTGCATGTTTACATCAAGGAGATCCAGGTGACGTAATGAGGATATTCAACCGTATGAAATGTGAAGGAGTCAGTTGCAACGCTAATACATTTGCAACTGTTTTTTGTTCTTGTGGGCTATTTGAGGTCGAATCAATGGGCCATCAAGCGCTTGCTCAAGTCCTTAAGTGTGGTTTGGAAACTAATGTTTCTGTCGCTAACTCTCTCATATCGATGTTTGGAAGTCTTGGTAGCTTGAGAGATGCTTGCTCTGTTTTTAATGGCATGAAAGAACGTGACACCATCTCATGGAACTCAATAATATCTGCACATGTACATGATGGTCATTGTGAAGAATCCCTCAGATGTTTTCATTTGATGCGTCATGTTCATAACAAAATAGATGGTACTACACTTTCAACTCTATTATCAGGTTCTGGAACTATTATTAATCTAAAGTGGGGCAGAGGAATTCACTGTCTTGTTGTGAAACTTGGATATGATTTAGATATTTGTGTGTGCAATACTCTTATATGCATGTATTCTGATGCTGGAAAGTCTGAAGATGCAGAATCAGTATTCCAGTTTATGGGGGATAGGGATCTGATTTCATGGAATTCAATGATAGCCTGCTATGCTCAGGATGGAAGGTGCCTAGATGCCCTAAAAGTATTTTTCAAAATTTTTCATTCAAGAAAAAATCCAAACTTTGTGACTTTTACAAGTGCAATATCTGCTTGTTTAGGCCCTGAATATGCTACCGAAGGAAAGAGTCTTCACACATTTGTAATTCTTAAAGGCCTACATGACAATCTGATTGTTGGAAATGCATTGATTACGATGTATGCAAAATGTGGGATGATGGTTGAAGCGCAAAAAGTATTTGAGTCAATGACAAAACAAAATGAAGTAACATGGAATGCACTGATTGGTGGTTATGCAGATAACAATGAACAGGAGGATGCAGTTAAAGCCTTTAAATTGATGAGAATAGAAGGTGTAACTGTTGACTACATCACACTTGCCCATGTAGTTGGTGCATGCAAGTGTCCGAATGCTTTGATGAAGCATGGGATGCCCCTTCATGCTTACGTAGTCCTGATAGGATTTGAATCAGACATGTATGTTCACAATTCACTTATCAAAATGTATGCTAACTGTGGCAGTCTTAATAATAGTAGATGCATCTTTAATGAGGTAACTAATAGGACTCCTATTACATGGAATGCAATTATAGCAGCCAATGCTCAGCATGGCCACGAAGAGGAGGCTTTGAAACTTCTCCTGGAGATGAGACATGGAGGAGTAGACTTGGACCAGTATAGCATATCTGAATGCCTGGGTGCTACAGCTAAGTTGGCAATATTGGAGGAAGGCCAGCAACTTCATAGCCTGGCAGTGAAGCTTGGTTTAGACTCTAACCATTTTGTTAGAAATGCCACAATGGACATGTATGGGAAATGCGGAGAAATAGATGATGTCTTGAGAATCATTCCCGATTCAATCGAAAGATCACGATTGTCATGGAACATATTAATATCTTCTTATGCTAGACTTGGTTACTTTGAAAAGGCTAAAGAAACTTTTCAGGACATGCTAGAACTAGGAGTGAAACCAGACCATGTTACCTTTGTTTCTTTGCTTTCTGCATGTAGTCATGGTGGTTTAGTGGAGGAAGGTTTGGCATACTTTCATTCAATGATGAAGGAATTTGGTGTTCCCGCTGGAATAGAGCACTGTGTGTGCATTGTTGATCTTCTCGGGCGATCTGGAAGATTTCGAGAGGCTGAATCTTTTATCCAAAAAATGCCAGTTCCACCAACTGACCTTGTTTGGCGGAGTTTACTTGCTGCATGTAAAACCCACAAAAATCATGATCTTGGTAGAAAAGCTGCTGAAAATCTATTCAAAATTGACTCCTTAGATGATTCTGCTTATGTTCTTTACTCAAATGTATGTGCCACCACTGGGAGATGGGAAGATGTAGAGACTGTAAGGAGGCAAATGGAATCAAATAACATTAAAAAAAAACCTGCAAGCAGTTGGGTCAAGTTGAAGGATAATTTGAGTTCATTTGGAATAGGTGACCGATCCCACCCACAGACCAGTGAGATATACTCAAAGCTGGCAGAGCTGAAAAAGATGATTAAAGAGGCTGGTTATGTCCCTGATACAAGCTATGCTCTGCATGATACTGACGAAGAACAAAAAGAGCAAAACCTTTGGACCCATAGTGAGAGACTTGCCCTTGCATTTGGCTTGATCAATACTCCAGAAAGAGCAACCATAAAAGTTTTCAAGAATCTGCGTGTTTGTGGCGATTGCCATTCTGTTTACAAGTTAGTTTGTGGGATCCTTCAGCGTCAAATCATCTTAAGGGACCCCTATCGATTTCACCATTTTAATGGTGGTAAGTGTTCTTGCAATGACTATTGGTGATAAAGCTGTCTGGCTTATATCAGAGGTATTACTCTCTCTCTCTCCCTCTATGACACACCCACTCCACCACCCACACAACTTCTTTAACACACAGAGTTGTTAAATAGTTGGACTTATGTTCCTTTTAATTAGGTTTACGATTATTTGAATTCAAATTGGCCATAGAAAATTTGCATTGTGGTTTTCAGATCAAAACAGCTAGTAATGAATGGAATTCTTGGAACATTTTGTAATTTTTCAGATTCCAGTAAAGCACTATCGGCGATGTTTCTTTTGGAATCTAATGATTTTGTTTGTGCCTTTCCATCTTTATGCATGTTTGAATGGTACAAGATCTGCCAATGGAGAAGAATAGAAGGGGAATAAGAGCTGCTGAAGAGAACAGGGGCCTCCAGGAGGGTGAGCTTGCAGTAGATGCCAGGTGAACAAGCAATAGATGGAACAGAAGCACATGGTTTAGGTCAAACAAGTGAAAGGAGAGACTTTCGGTTTGAAATCTAACTTCGATAGAAGTAAGGAATACAGACTGAGTCCAAGATCGAAAGTTGACTTGATATCATATGAAAGTAGAGGTAAAAGAGGGAGAAAAAGAATAGAATGCACACAAGATGTTTATCGTTGTTCGCTAGTAATGCCATGTCTACCGAAACAAAGTCATTAGGGCTACATTTTTGTTAGAAGACTGGTGTATCTGTTACATAATACATGAGTCTCTATTTAGAAGGAGTATACATAGTTATATTTCATAGTAACTATATAAATTGAGATATTGACAAAGATCTTCGATGTTATCTTTAATGGTGAAGTTGTACCAAATTATACTCCCACTTAGCTGCTAGTTACATGTCATTTTGGAGGTAAAAGTAACTGAATATGAAGGTTAAATGCTCACATACAGTAATTTCATTTATGTACATGTAGAAATTTTGACTAATGTTCTTTACTTTAATTGTATTTCAGTGCAATTGGCTGCTCATGTTGATACTATTTTTCTGCTATTAGTCACTATTTGATTTCTGGCTACTGCTTCCCTAATGTTTAGCTTTTTCCTCTTTTGGATATCACTGGTGCTGTTCCACTGGAAATGCTACTAGCTTTTTGAATTGTTACTGTTTTAACTTGCCCCTTTAATATTGTTGTAGCAGGTCATATGACTGAGTAAACTCCTTTTGCTTGCGGTATAATTCAGATGCCAGCTTCAATGGCAAAAGTTTGACAAGGTTTTACCGTGCTAAGAATACCTGGGGGCTAAAAGTGACGAAATTGCCGACGAATGATCTAATGGTGATCGATGAGGATAACCTTAAGCTTATGAGGGTACTGGGAAGTTTAAGTTGATTATCAATTTAGAACTCTGTATTTGTAGTTGTTCAACAAACTTCTGATCCTAACTTGCCTAGGCGTACAATCAAGGTAAACAAATTGTGAATCCTGAAAGTGAACCTCAAATACTTTTTAGTGTATTAACTGATGCAAATATTTGTGAAGGATTATTGATCTTATTTATCTTAAACATTTCCATATTTAACTATGACGCAGCTTCTATCACTAATTAGATTTTTAACTTCATGTTTTCCTGATTATGTGATCAAACTCCATACATTTTATCCTCATTATAGGTTTTCAGGTTCTATGTTTAAACTCTTTACATTGTAAATATCACATCTATGTTTGCTATTTTGTTTTTGCAGGGACAGCATCATCTATTCTAAATAGTTGTGTTAGATTGACATTGTTGTAGAAGAATTTGACATGGATACAAGAAATAAAGCAAGTAGAAGATTAAAATGGGAAGTGGCGCTAAACTAGAGGGAGCCAAAAGAAGTGTTGTTGTAATAATCTATATGGTTCCAAAACGATTTGAAAGATTTGCATGTGACTTTAAACCTCTTGGTACATCTCCTTGTCATTTTTCCATTGCAGATGCAGGCATTGCTTACTTGATTCAAACTATGAAATATAGAAACAAAGCCTAGTTGAAAGTTAAAGTATCACTTTCACTTGGTGTATGTTAGTAAAATGGAAAAATACTTGATATTTCTAAAAGTCTAGTTAAATTAGATTATACTCGTCTCTTCTTTTTGTTCTTGCTTTTTTTTTTCATATTGTTGATAATTAACTATGCTGGGAATGATAACTTTGGTCTAAGATGCTTTTATGTTGATGATTTCAAAGTTCTAATATTTCATCTTGTGAACATTATATATTTTGATAATCTTCCTTTTTACATAAAAATGTTACATAAGAATATTCTAGCAAAACCACCCATCAGAGTCATCGTTAACTATTGATCGTTAAGGTGTATTATCAAAATACCAATATTCAGTTGGATATCTTGTCCAGCTTTTAAGTTTAATTGAGCTTCAGCTATTTGTTTTTGTTTTTCATTTGATAATAAAGTGTTAATATGGTCTTGTCTTGTAGAAAATACGAACACTTTGATTCCAAGATTTCCCAACCTTAAGAAATCGAGCAAGAGAACTTGGAGTTAAGTTTTTGGAGGACTCCACTCCTTTCCTAAAGCAATAGTATTGTCCTACCAAACTTGCTTAAGGTAAGATTGTAGTGGTGCCATCAATTCATGTCTTGAAGGAAGGAACATCCAAATGGGATGTAACTCTACTTGGCTTCTTCTTAGGCAAAGGACCTTCATTTTTAATTAACATTAATGGAAACAAAATGGATTAAGAGAAGTACTTGTTAATGTAGATAATTTCTTCCTATTTAGATATGAGATTACTTATGAAGCTCAAAGATAACTGAGGCAGGCCTTTGGTACCCCAACTCTAAGCAACTATTCTTACAAAAGTGAAAGTTTGGGATACAATTATACAATCTCTTTGGATAATATCTATAATATTCTTCTAGAATATTGGACTATCAATGGATTTAACTACTTTGCAAGTTTTGTTAGCAAACCATTGTGCCTTAATGAAGCTGCTGCAAGTATAAAGAGGGTGAGCTATCCTAAACTCTATGTACTCACTAACCTTCAACAATTACTTCATGATGAAATTCATCTTTTAATGTTAGATGAGAATAATATGTTTGAGAATGTGATGTCAATAACCTACTCTCGGTGACAGGAATATAACAAGTTTATGCAAAAAGATTCAAAGGAGATGGAACATAGTAAGGAGAATTGATCAAGTCTACATAGGATCCAGCTTCTATTGTAAGAGATCATTTAGAGGGCATTCCTAGTGGCTTCCAATTGGATCAAGGTGAAGCAAATATACAAAGTATGGAAAGACATAATATGGCACTCCTATATGAAGTTACATTAATTGAAGAGAAACAATTGGATACTTAACTAATGATAGGTCATGGTATTGATAGCAAAGTGTATTTTAAGTCTTCAAATTTTTGGAATATTGTTGGAAGAAAATTCAATACGAAGAAGAACTTATCATCTCCTTCCTAATGTCTCTTCTATCATGGAATGTTATAGGGCTTAAGAACCGATCAGACAACAATTCTTGCTATACTATCTTCGTATTGCTAAATCATGCTTATTTGGTTTGATGGAAACTAAGCTAACTAAGACTAAATATAGGAATCTTATCTTCTTCTTTTTTCAATTGTTAGCAAGTTATTAGCAATAACCAATCCTATAGTTATGGTAGACTAATTGTCACATATGATCTAAATAGATTAAAATACTACATACCATCATAGATACATATATCTGTGAAGATGAATTCCCAAGGTTACATTTATCCATGCCCTTAATCATTGCCTTTATGAGAATTTCTTTACAGAATAAAGTAAAGGATATTAGGTTTACAATTAATCCCCCTTATTTCATCCTTGGTGATTTCAATAGTAAGATTTACCCCTCACAAGCTAAAGGAACTAGTAGCCTGGTGGGGTTGTTGAAACTCTCAAAATTCTAATTCTCTAACTTCTTGTAATAGTCATAGAATCAAGTCAAATCTTAAGAAAACTAAACACTAATCTCTTAATTTCAATTAATAAAATAAAGTGGGAGCTTTCAATTAATTAACTAATTAATAAGAAATCAAAATAAATCAACTTAATATAAAAGGGCAAAATTCAAGAGACTTAATTTTAATTCAAGGGAAATATCTCATCTAATTATAACGTTGATCATTGGTCTAAAGAATAATTGTCACAATTCAAGTAGTTAATTCGAAATATATTAGGATAGCCACAATAAGTCTCAAATTTTCCTAAATTAATTGATTCCTAATTAAGTAGTGCTATTAGCCCTTTCTCTTGCCATATAGTCAACCTTTTTAAGATGATTGCGGTTAATGACTCTCCATCACCCAAATAGACATACTTTAGGAGATCAGATAAGGCCTTCAATTCTATCTTCGGAGCTTGCAAAACAATAGGTAACATTTCTTATAAGTTACAGTAATTTCAACATTTAAAGTTTTTGAATCTATCAGTATTGCTAATAATGATTCTACAACTTCACAAGTTTCATTAACTTGCTTATTCACTTCCAAATTAGCCTAAACTCCAATTCATGTTCAACACTTTCTTCTTTAAACATATCCTTCACGAATGAATCCACAATATCCATATAATAAACATATTGAAAATCATTAGGGAACTTTAATGCTTTAAAAATATTGAACTTGACTTTCTCTCCATTAAATTCAACATGAAGTGTACCCTCTTCTGCACTGATTTTTGTTTTGATCGTCTTCATAAACGGCCTTTCCAAAAAAATTGAAGCTGTAAAAATTCACTAGGAATACCAAACTGTTAACTTGGACTAACTCAATAATACCAATAGGATGCATATAAGAACGATCAGCTAGTTGAATAATCACACTAGTTTCTTCTAAAGAATGGTAAATTAATTATGGTATGACATTAATAGATGCTCCTAAGTCTAGCATGACATGCTCGATTTCCTTATTACCAATAATAAATGGAATTGTAAATATACCTAGATCTTTACATTTTTTTAGTAATTTTCTATTTATCACATTTAATGCATAATTACCTAAAATTT
Organism: Erythroxylum williamsii; assembly: GCA_027564335.1. Classification (NCBI taxonomy): domain Eukaryota; kingdom Viridiplantae; phylum Streptophyta; class Magnoliopsida; order Malpighiales; family Erythroxylaceae; genus Erythroxylum; species Erythroxylum williamsii. The sequence goes on from JANITW010000007.1 coordinate 12,435,341, forward strand.
TTCTTTCCTTTTCCTTTGGCTTCCTTTAATTTGTACACAGTTCTTTTAAGATTTTTGAATATTTTTAACTTTCTTAATGGTTTTTATAATTGATATATTGATTTCCACCTTTCTAAAGGCCTCTAGGATCTCTCTTTCAATTCCTCTTCTTTTGATCTAGCCAACCTACTAGGAAAAGGAGGTAAACATCTATTAATTGATATCAATGAAAATAAATCATTTTTTGCCTTTATTGATTCTTGAGTTAAAATTTAGACTTTATTTTCTCCTTCATTGTGCTTTTTCAACTTCATTAGTAAGGAAGATCTACATTGAATTTTATTACCACTTCTCAAAGTCATTGCAGTCACATTCTTTTTAGGATTCACAACTGTTTATAAAGGTATTTTCCTGATGTTTAAGCTTCCAATTTACTTATAAAGGTAACTAATTCAATGATCTAATTTTCTAAGTTCTAAAAGTTTTTTTTTGTTTCCCGTTGAAATTGTTGAGTATTAGTAGCAAGTGCATTAACAATTTTATCCAAAGACATACCTAAATTTGAAGATTGAGGTTAAGCATATGTAAAGGCTTAAGGTTGTCTACGAAAATTGTAGGGTTGATATCTTTGTTGCTCTCCTCGATTTCCATAGGTAAAGTTTAGATGATCCCTTTATCCTAGATTATAATGATTGGAATAAGGGTCATATTTTCATTGAGGTTGACTAGGAAATCCGCCTATTACTTTAGCTTCTTAAAGGGAGTCTTATTATAATGGCATATATCTGTAGGATGTCCAAGGAATGAGTATCTTTCACACACTCTTGCTAATTGCAATTGACCAACGGCCATTTGACAAATAAAAGCCTTTAAATCTAAAATTCTATCCTCAAGGCTCATTTTACTTACCTCGTTCACATGCTTAACAACTCCATCCATCCTTGTCCCAAACTACTGAGAATTTGTGGCCATAATTGATATCAGTTTTCTGTCACTTTACGTGTTTTATTTACCAAAGCTCTTCCACTAGCTACATCAATAGTACTTCCATCCATTGGAAATAGTCCTTCATAAAAGTATTGAATTAAAAATTAATCACAAATTTGATGCTGTGGGCAGCTAGCATATAACTCCTTAATCCTTCCCCAATATTCATATAATGTTTCCTCAGTAAATTATCTTATCCCACATATCTCCTTTTTGATATTGCCTACCAGTGATGTAGGAAAGAACTTCTCTAGAAACATTATTTTCATCTTATTAAAAGTTCTCACTAAGCTAGGGGAAGATAATATAATTAATCCTTTGCTTTATCTTTCATTGAGAATAGAAAGGCTTTGAGATTAATTTGTTCTTCTGTTACCCCTTGTGGCTTCATTCCAAAGCAGACAACATAAAATTCCTTCAGGTGTTTATGTGGATCTTTACTTGTAAGAACATAAAAAATAGGGTGCAAGTGAATCAAACCAATTTTCAATTTGAGATATACCTTAACGTTTGGAAATTGTATACATGAGGATTGTTTATTCAAATTTGGTACTGCTAACTCCTTTATCGTTAGTGTTATGATTTTCCATCTTTTCTTCCACTTTTTGAAAATTAGAGTCTTCACTAATTGTTAGATCTATTTCAACTTTCACTTTTGAAGGTGAATGATTGCCTTTTTACTTAGTCTCTTTTCTTAAATGATGTGTTGTTTTTTCTCAATTTCTAGGTTATATTGTAATTCACCTACTTGAGAAGCATGAGTAATAAAGACAAGAGGTTAGCAATAAAATGTAAAATAAAGCAATGAAACTAAGAAACTAAAATAGTTCCCTAAAAATGGCACAAAAATTTTGGTCATATTGTTAAAGCTCTCAAAATTAATTATAATTCTATAATTTCTTATTGTAATTGTGAAACTAGGTTAAATCCCAAGAGAACTAAACACTAGCTCCTTAATTTTAATTAATAAAATAAAGTTGGTGGTTTTCAATTAATTAACTAATTAACTAAAATTAACAAGAAACTAATATAAATCAATTTAATATAAAAGGGAGAAATTCAAGAGTACTTAACTCTAATAAAGGGAAAGACCTCATCTAAATGTACCATTGATCATTTGTCTAAAAAGAATAACTGTCACAATTTATGTAGTTAATCCAAGAAATATTAAGATAGCCATAATCAGTTTTAAAATTTTCTAAATTAAATGGTTCAAACTTGGTATCCAGACTAAAACTGACTATCAATTGACTAGGTATGATAGCATTGCATATCAATTAAATGATAGCAATAAGCTTAGTGAAAAAAACTAAACCTTAAATTAAATAAATTTTCATTTTGTTTTTCTTGTTTCTCATAAGTTAAATATACAAATTCATAAATAATTTATTTTCTACTTGTGCTAATCGTTTATGAAAATTATGGATCTATAAATTCATGGATTACTATATAATAATCAACGTTAAATTAATTTTTCAGATAAATCAATATTAATTATTCATTAAATGTAAGGACATAAAACAAGAAATACTTGAATTAAAACATGAATATAAGTTTAGAACAAAACTTCACAAGGTTACAATTAGAGTTTTGAATCCCCTTGAATCAGAATACTGAGTTTAGCCACACATGAATTTTTTTTCCGACACCAAAAATAGAAGAAAGACGAAAGATTGAGAGAAAAGTGAAAATTGAAAATTGAAAAGAAACAAAAAGAGAAGGTTAAAGAGGTGTGAAAGACTTCTTTCCTCTTGTTTTTTGACTTAAACCCTAGTTTAATCTTATTTTGCAAAGATTCCTATCTAAAAAAAATCCAAATCCCTATATAATAAGAATGGAAAGAAGTTTCCTAATTGAACTCCAGCTCTTAAGTGAATTTGGCGTTAGGCATGACCTTGCCCATCCACTGTAGTAATCTATCTACTTTTTCTAAAATTCATGATTTTCACCAATAATGTTGCAATTTGATGCAATCTCCATCTTTCATCTCTTGAAATAATTCAAACATTAATTTTCCTATTTAAAAACCAATAACATCTTATCACAACCATAAGAATTACTTAGAGGATTAACTAGCCTTAAAATGGAATGTAGCTTCTTCACCTAGAGTAATAAGTAGAAAGGCAGTGGTTTGTTATTAAAAAAAAAGTTAGATAAGGCGTTATTTATTACTCAGTGAATCTCAAAATTCCCTAAGAAGAACAAAGCTCAATTTTAGATTTCTCTTTTCTCTAACCATTCCATTACTGGTAAATAATATTTACAACATTCAAAGGAGATACTATCCTTTTAGATTCAATAATTATCTAGCAAAGGCGAATTTGATGATGCAATGTATAAAGAGCTTAGCTTCGAAATTCAAAGGCGCAAGATAAGGAAAATTTAGTAAGTGAAGGATGAGCTTAAGGAACTCAATAGGAGAAGGATTTGATCACTAAAATAAGCAGATATAAGCATCATTGCATCTTGCAACGAAGATCCAAAATTTAGTGGCTCAACGAAGGTGACAGAAATTCAAGCTTCTTCTATAATTTAGTGGTTTCCAGAAGAAGTGTTAATATAATTGCTTCTCTCATATTAGATAATGGCTTTATAATTGAATCCCAAGTTATGTTAAACTAGGAAGCCTAATCATATTTCTTTGATGTGTATGGTTTTACCACTAATTATGTCCCCTTTTGTGCAGATGTTTCAATATTTTATTAAGGAACATATTACCCCACTAGAATTGATACGTTGACTAGACCATTTAATGTGAATGATGTTAAAGAAGCTTTGCTTTCCTATACCCCAATAAGGCTCCTGGTCTTGATAGGCTTAATATGTTTTTCTTTAAGATAACATGGTTTGTCACCAAGAATATGGTAACTTAAATTGTCTTGGAGTTCTTCAAACATGACATAATGTTAGGGGAGCTTAATAAGACATTTGTTTTTGTAATCCCTAATGTACAATACCCTAAGACCTTAAAGGAATTTATACTAATCTCTTGTAATATAATTTATAAGACTATTTGCAAGTTAATTGTAGATAAACTAAAAAAATACTAGTTCATTACATTTATTCATCTCAAAGAGCTTTCAAAATGGGGAGACATATTGTGAATAACATTTGTCTTATTGATAAACACTTAATTGATTGTGTTTTTTATTCATATATTTAGTTTTTTATTATTTGATTTTTGTTTCTAGTGTGTTATTAGATATCAATTGCCTTCATTGATCAAAAGAAGTAGAATTCATGTGAAATTAGGATAGAAACGGAAGAATTATAGCTATTTTAGAGGGATATGTCCATGTAAATCACTTATATGACCAAGTGAAGGACCTTGTAAGTCCTTGGAACATGTATAACTTTAAAGACATTGTTTTGCCCATGTCCACTACTTCTAGAAACATGTATACATGTAATTTTGATTGCTTTTTAGGGGGATGGTTATGCACCTAATCGTGTGATTGAATGCCCCCTCTAGAAACCCTACTTTTAATATATAAAAGGCAGTTAATGAGACTAATTAAGAAGAAAAGAGGTTAGAGTTAAATTTAGACTATTGCGTGAGGATCCCAATTTTAAATTCTAGAATGATAGAAACATGAAGATTACTTAAGAGATGTGATAGAGAACAATTTCCCATCATCTTCCCTTTTATAGTAAATAAAAGGGAAGACATCTATGTATTTCCTTCTTTTTAATTATTCTTCTAAACTGATGTTGGTTTTATTTCTATGTTTATAAACTAAATTTGTTTATTGCCTAGGTAAGATGAACCCAACCTTATTATTTGATTCTTTATTTAATGCAATTTGATTGTTGATTCATTGTAAATCAATTATATGTTTTAATTCTTTAATTAATATATTTAGGATGTTAGTTTAATGTATGATTTCATATGATTGAGATTGAGAAATCCTTTTATATGAATAGATCTACTATAATTAGAAATAGTTGCATACAAACATAGAGATATGTTTACATAAATTCTTTAGATTAAGACCAAAACTAATAATGAAAGTTAAGAATCAATTAACGTAATATATGGTGGAAGAAGTGTGGAAATACTTTTTTCGATCATGCAAGTCATTGCATGATACTTACTAGCTATTCCATTATCCACTGTTGCTTCAGAGTCGACTTTTAGTACTAGTATTCGAGTTATTATTCCTTATCGTACTTGACTTCATCCTTGTACGGTAGAAGCCATTATGTGTGCCCAAAGTTGGTTAAATGATAAAGATATTGATGGTAAATTATTTTCTTTTTAATATATCAAGTTTTCTTTGTAATATATCAATTTTTTATATTATCTTACCTAATAATGTGTTTTTAATTTTTCGTTAATGTAACCACAGGTATTAATACGAATGTGACTGGTCAAATTAATCGACCAACTGCATGTTATTTTGATCAAATATATGAAGATGAATGTATATTTTATTATTTATTAAATATGACCATATCCTAAATATTTCTTTAATTTTAATATTACATTACTAAATATAATGTTTGTACATTTAAATGAATTGAACCAAACAATTGACGATCTTAGCATCAAGTACAACAATTAGTTGTTCTCTTAGTCTCAAGTCTCTAGATATCAGAGTGAATAAACTCTAAGGGATTAGACACTCTTGAAGCCTGACCAAAAGGTTTCGCAGTTGCCTTACCAATTAAACTTAACTCACACCTAGATAATTCAACCTTAGTGAGTCGATCTAAAAGACCTTCTTTAGCTAGCATACTCAATCTATATTGGCTAACATGACCAAGTCTAGTATGTCATTTAATAGATTCAGAATTAGGATCAAAATATAAAACATAAACCGAAGACGAATTATCATAACATGCATCCAAATCAAGAATTAGAAAATCGTTTTTCAATGTAGCATGACCATTGCCATTATACATAATATCCAATCCATAATGACTAGAACAAAAAAATGAATCCTGATTTCATTAAAGTTATAAGAAATATAAGGCAACATTGCATCCCGGGTGCATAGAGAGCATCATGGAGAAGCAAAGTATTCCCTCCATGTAACTTTAGCTGATATATCCCTATTCCTAGGACATCTTCTTCAATGTTGTTTCCTAATACGACAGTTTGTGAACCCACCAGATACTGATGAAAGTCCACATAATCAGCTCGATCCCGAACTATGTGCTTGCTCCCGTATCAACAATCCAATTAAGAAGAGAATTACTAATGCATGAGAACAAACATATAACTCAGGAGTTATGGATAAAAAAGGTACCTTCTTAGATTCAGGACAATCCCAAGCAAAATGACCTTTCTTTCTATAATTATAGCACTTCACATGTGCCATGTTTTTCTCTCCTTGACCCTTAGCCTTTTTCTTCTTAACAATATGACCTTTTGGTTCATTCCTTTGAGAAGTCCTCAAACCTTTTCTTTTACCTCGATTGGCATTGTAGCTCTTTGGTCCTTTGCTTTTAGCAACAAGAGCTACATTGGAGGAGTCAGATTCTTTTAAGGAACCCTCCTTCATTTTGTAGTACCTAGTGATCTCTAAAAGGGTTTTGACATTTTCATTATGTATCAAAACAAGTTTCACTTTCTTCTAGTGCTCAGTATGATTTGGAATAGCCTGAATCACATCCAAGACTTGTTCCTCTTCAAAGATAGCCTGACCAGCTGCCTTAAAATTACGAACCATAGCACTCATAGTTCGTAAATGTTCAGCCATAGTACAAGTCGTATTAACCTTGTAGTTCATCCACTTAAGGTCCAAAGTACGAAGCTTTGTAGCAGATGTTTGACCAAAAGTAATCTTAAGTTGTTCCACATATCTTTAGCAGTAGCACAATCTTCAAACTCTCCACTTAAATCATCATGCATGAAATACAACATAGTATAACATGCCTTACAATCCTTTTTGGACCAATCTGCATAAGCCTTTAAAGATGCTTGATATTGCTCACTAGTAGTATTAATATCTTTCTGTCTTTGCCTTTGACTGAAGGCACATTCGTAATTATGGTCAAATGTTTGAACAATTCGCATTCATTTAGAAGATACTGAATCTTCCTTTGCCACATATCATAATTGGACAAATCCAATTTTTCAGTAGTAGACAAATCATTTATCAAAATTTTAATTGTCATATTAAAAAGTATATATAAAAATGATCTGAGGCACATATGCGAATAATTCAATTATCAAAATATCATCATTCATATCATAAGATCAAAATTTTCACTTATGAGATAAATTAGAAATTTTTTATTAATTATTCACTTGAAACATATTTTTAAAATGTATATATATATATATATATATATCATATGTTAACCAATTAACAAAACCGATTCTTATGAAAAACATATTAACATTTTTTATTTTAATTTTACATAAAAACAAATTTATATAACTTATACGAAAATGAATTAGGAATTTCTATAATTTAATTAATCTATTTTAATTCGACATATCACAAAGATGCCAAAAATTTATCTTATATGTAACACTAATTTAAAATAAAAAATTTAATTCATATAAAACAAAATTTACATGCAAAATTATATAAAACTTATTTATATAATATTATTTCAAATATAATACAAAATTACCCATAAAACATGTTTATGAAATATTTTAAATTATATTATATGAAAACACATCCATGAAGCGGTTAGAACATACTTAATCATTTGAAACAAACAGACAAAAAAAATGAAGAAGATTCAAGCCTCTGTATGGAGAATGATCTATCTTCAAAAACAAAAACTTTTAACCAAAACTTAAAAGATTTATGTGAAACCATTTAACGCATCTTCGTTTGAAACGAATGACAAAAAAAATTGCTAAGATTTAAGCCTCTACGTGGAGAATGATCTATCTTTAAAACAAAAAACTTTTAACTAAAACTTTGAAGTTTTCTGTAAAACCATTTAACGCATCTTCCTTTTAAATGTACAACAACCATTAAATGCATTGAATGGTTTTATTGTATATGAACATCCATTAACGCACAAAACCTCTCCTTTTGTATCACCATACAAACACGAAAATCAAGGAAGACTTCTTTTTTTTCTTGTCTTTGTTTTATATACTGTTTATACAAAAACGAAAACAACATTTGTATATATTGTTACTCTCCTGTTTACAATGTTCTTTTTCATGCACGTTACTGCATAAAACGAAAACAACTCTTTTGTATATGTATGTATGTACTAAAAACGAAAACCTGTATCTCTCTATCCACTTTGACAGTGAATGAAATGACACACTCATGAATTTTTTGTGAACAAATAAAAACCGCAAATCATGGGTCATTTTTTTAAGTACCATGTAAATACAGTACTAGCTTTGATACCAATATAGAATTTTTATAAGGACTGTTCTTAATGTAGAAGCGGTCAATCAATTCTCTGTTTGCTGATTCATGTTTTATGGTTAGTTACTAGAATCACCGTTAATCTACGCCCTAAACTCTAAACTTTACTGGTGTGTTCACGTAAGAAAGAATAAGAGAGTTTTTCTTTATGATTGCAAAAAAGTAAATTTCCACTATCTTAATTATCCTTTTATTTGAGAATAAAAATAACCGACGGAAGTTATGATACGTGACCCTTTATGTTGTGTCCGTTTATATTGTGTAACTGTCAATAGGAGGCATTGTCACGATCTTGACATAGCCTTACTAGATAAGAGGATGTCCTTCTGCTTTCATTTTTAGAGGTCTTTTTGGCTTGGGTAAAACCTAGTTTTTACCCTAAATAGCCTAGGAACTATATAAAATCATAAAATGACCATAATTCAGAGAAGCCCCACTTATCACTTTGGGAAAGAAGATAAGGAAGGGAGAAGGAGAGAAGAGAAGGAGCTGCAGTAGTCCAACCACTTTTTTTTTTTTTTAGGGGAGTAGTCCAACCACTTTTAAAAATACCTATTAAGTTTGGGAGGGTACTTTTTATTTATAAGATGTATAAAAGGTAATTTACAAGCATTTATATTTTGTACAGAGACTAATGATCCATTAAATATATCATAAAAGGTATGATGTTTTAAAAATAAATAAAAATGCTTTAATATCATCATAATATTTCTTTAACAACTTTGAACTTTACATAAAACCACATCTTAGTAAATAAATAAAAGGTGTTGAAGATTCAGAATACGAAGTCAGCACATAAAAGAAAAAAAGTTGAATATGTTATGTTTTTAGGAGAAAAAAGTTTATGAAAACCTGTTTTCAAAAATCATGAAAACGTTATTTTTACGTTTTTATAAATCTGTTGCAGTTTTTTTATTTTTAAAAACAAGAAACGACAACAACCTCATCCAAACATGTTTTAACGATTTGTTTTTCTTTTTTTGAAAACCACAACAAAAAACGGAAATAAAAAACGGAAACAAACGGGCCCTCAGTTAAACAGTTTTGCATTTGCTCAACCAAAGAGGAAGTACTGACTAAAATAATTCGGACAGTAGTTGGGTAACCAATTTCAGTTTACAGTTTGTCCGACTTAGTAGCAAAACATCTAGAAAAAGATTTCGGCTTGCTACTGTATAGGAAGGAAATAATGCTATTCCACTTCAGCCAAGTAATCATCAACTTCAGAAGGCGTTAGAACCCTGTCAAAGGACAAAAGTACCATTAGCTATAATCTTCTTCCATATTATTTTCAGCTTATGACTATAACAGAAGACATCAAGAAACTGTATCGATATGCCCTGAACATTTGGACCAGCAGAAAGAAAACATATAATGTGATTCACTAGGGATTCAACTCAAGCTCAGATTACAGGTGCATGAAGCCAAGATTACATATGTTGGGAACATTCCCTGCCCATTCTTCACCGGGAATAAAGGACCAGCAAAACAGAAAATGCTAGCAGTATTTATGGACAAAACCCTGACTCAACTTTCACTCCAACCCAGTTGAGATAAGTTTAGCCATCTTCAACTAGTTCAGTTTAGTCTGTAAGTATTTACAAACTCACGAGCCACATGTTCTACAAATTGCCCTTTCATCATTTTCAGCCGAAATTGTTCAATTGTTAATTGGACCAATAATAGCATGCAATCATAGAGAAAAGGACCAGACATATATAACTAATTTCATTCTAAAGCATGCTTTGTGGGAAAAGAAGACCACTTGCCTGAACTTTTTGTCAGTACCAATTATGCCAATCTCAATGTTCTTTCCTGAAATTTGTCCTTCAAACCTGCCCAAAAAAATTTCTTATCTTAGTACAAAACTCAAATCTTAAAACAATTAGCAACCTGAATGGCACAAAAGTTGAACCAATAAAACAAAAATTCGTCAAGAAAAAAATAGACTAAAGACACTGCATCCAATATGTCAAGAGGGGCTAAAAAATCATAAAGAAATATGACTATGTCATGAATGACGCCACTGAGTGAAGTTAAGCTCGTTAGCAAAGTGACAATGAAAAATGAGATATTAACTGCTTACCCCTCCTTCAATGTCAATATGGCTGTGTGCACAGCATCATCAAGCTCCATATCATCCGTATACCTTGAAAAGAACCCAATTACCTTCCGTTATTAAAAGTGCAAATTTACGCCAAGATGAACAGGACCAACAAAGAATTAAAACTTGAGAATTTTTGAGAAAATGAGGCCCACAAATGCGTTCACAATTGCAAAAAAAAAAAAATGATTACATTTGCCATCACAGGTAAGCCAAATGCTCAAGGAGGTACGAGTACCTCCCCATACCAGGGTTTAATTTAAGTGTGTGGGGTGAGGGAGTTTATAAATATTTTCAACTGTTGGGGTATACAACATAATATTAACATAATTGTTGCGCGCAAAACCAACAAGTAATAACTAAATTTTCTTGCAGAAACATTGTCAGTAAGGGGTAAAAAAATAACACTTCTTAAAGACAACCATTATTCTCGTTACGGTCCTTGAGAGGTAGAAAAGAAAGATGGATAGAGCATCAGAATCCCACATCAAACAAGAATAAGGTAGGCTAATTATGAAGTTTAAATAATTTAATGCAGAAAAACAGTAAGGCAATTTAGTATGTCATAATTACGACGATGCCATCTGGACTTTCCAAACAGTGTAAAAGTTATTAAAGAAGGATAGAATGCATACCATTGAAATAAGAAGTTAAGAACGTGATTATCATCCATTTCATAGTTTGTGCAAAATTTAAAATACACGAATCCCCTATGGATCTTAAATTTTGCCGAAAAAAAGCACTAATCTAAAGTCAGCTGCAGGGTTAACAAGTATGGTTGGATGGGATCTAATTAGGCTTACCTCTTCTCCAGGAAAGTCTTTGCATTCGAAACATTTTTCCCCATCGCTGACGCTTTCCATGAGAAATAAGAACCAGAAGGGTCCACCTGAAAAAAGCATTCGACATAGTGAACTGAAGTTCTTTTATCATTTAAGGATTTAAAAACTTTAACAGCAAAGAGCACAGAATGACATAAAACTCAGGGAATTGTAGTTTGCAGCCACTCTAAGCTTCAACTATATATGAATACTTTGATTTTAGAGAAAAATACTAATACAATCCCATTCTACAGTTGAAAAGCACAATGCAAAAATGCAATTCCACTCAAAACAATAGGTTTACTAGCTTGACAAATCCTCACACAATTAATCAGAGACAAAATTTTATAGGATAATGAATAAAAGTTGAGAACTATCACCCGATGCATCATTTGAGAAAAAAATTGCCAAATGATTCAGTTTGAAGATGAAAATAGAAAGAATTGTGTTTCCACTATGCTCAGCAGAAAGTCAAACACAACACCAACAAATCAAATAGCAGCTTGGTCTGATGAGGATACCTGATATAGTTGAGGACCTTTGTCATCAAATCCAGCAACCAATAATGATACTCCAAAAGGCCTAACACCACTATCACAGAAAGAAAATCAATCAACATTTAAAAGAAAAGCTTTGTTAATTATCCTCGAGAAAAATATATTCCATCAGCTCCATTGGGTCATCAAAATCAGAAACCAAGAATTATAATCAAGTTTTCATGCAAATTCCTAAAAAGTGTTGGGGGACTAGAACAAGCAAAACAGTAATGGGAGCAAGAAAGGAAACATTTCCTTCTTGCCATATTTCAAGTTCCCCCGTGACCATGAGTCTGAAATGGTCTAGTAAAAGGAGTGAGATTTCCCATGATTTTGGATATCATCATAAACTACTTTGTTTTAATGAAATGGTGAACAGGATAAAATTGAAGTATAGTACACTATCCTTTGATTTAAGAAGAATGAAATTCAATGGCAAATACCATACATAAATAACTATCCCATTAGATCGACTAAAATAAGATCAAGTGAAGAGCTACTACCCAGACTGAGTGAACTCTTGCATAACAGCAGCTATTTCTCTTACAAGCTGTGTAACAGGGATCGGTTCCTGTAGAAGTTCATCAAATCACATACAATAGCAGAGAGATTAATGTCAAGGCAAAAGAGCACAAGGGCTGCATAACTGTAACATTAATAGATAACAAACATGGGGTTAACAATGATGATGAGGTTATCCTTCAACCATGCAAATAAAAATGTCAGTCCAAAAACAGTAAAAGGCTGTCACAATAATGACAATAAAGTTCTGCAACTCATTCCAAGAAACTTGATGTCACCCTGTCTACATATTGTACAGTTGATCATTTTTCAACAATACCAAAAGCGATTATCAATTTGTACTGAAGACCCGTTGTTTTCCTCCCTTTTCAAATAATAAGTTGCAAAAATTAGTTATACTCTTCTAGTTTAACAAATTGATCTATATAATAATTTAATGGATAAACCCACAACATGAAACAACCAAGTCATAAAAATTACACTGCAAAAGGTATAAAGTAGAGAAATTCCTAAATCCAGGAAGAAGATTGTGAGGCTGAAAAAATATTATGAAAGAAAAGGTAGTGGATAATACCTTGTACAATCGATGGTATTGTTCGGCCTGTTTCCTGCTTTTTCTGACCAGAACTCGAAAATCAGGACCCATGCCACTGATAAAATAAGTGAAAGAGTGAATTTAGATAATAAAAAAGAGAAAGGTAAGGAAGAAGAATATAGGCACTGAAAGCCAAACTTCACAAGATACCCTGGCCAACTTTTGCAGATCAATGCAACTATGCAATAAGAAAATGTCAAAAAAGGTGTAAAACAATTGATCTACTTCGGTAATCATCAAAGCAGGAGTAGAAAAGTTCTCCACCATAGTATTGAGATAAAATTTGCAAAAGCCTAAAATTTCAGCTAAAAGAGTTGGAGTAACTCTGTCCTTAATTTCATATCAGTCTTCAGCAGGAACAAGAAACGACCAAAAGACATCTACAGATTCTCTGTGGAGGGTAGCAAATCAAATTCAAACACAAACGTTCTGCTCAATTCGAAAGAATTAGGTTTCAGATCAAAATCACCTCTTTAGAAGCTAGCACCCTCTCATTATCTTTCAGAGCACATTATTAACAAAGACCCATGAGCCTACTTATAATTCTAACACATCTTCAAAGCTCAAATCGGTCGCTAATATAGATATCCCACTGCCACAAAACGGCATGATTTTGTTTCAGAAAACCCTAATTATCATCGTATAGCAAAAAAGGAAGTAACAGCATTCAGACGACCATAATCGGGCATGGGCAATATCTATGAAAGAAGTGCATAACAAAACAAACCTGTAGACAACACCGATATTTGGAGTCAATAACTGAATCTTCTGAACCTGTAAAATATTGTCACACAAAAAAGATGAGTTACAAAATAAAGTGAGAAGATTTCACATTCAATTTCACGAATAAAAAAAGGAAAATATGGAAACGAACAGAGGTTTCGTCGACTAAAATTGAAGGCAACTTCTTCTCGGTAGCTATAACAACGCCATTAGCAGCTGCAAATACGAACAAAAAAAAGCACTGTTAAGGTTACCAAAAACTCAAGCCACGTAATTTAGATCAGCAGTCGCACCTTTGATTCCCAAAGAAGTTTGTCCAGATCCGACGGCTGTCAAGGCATGTTCGATCTGAACAAGCTTCCCTGAAGGGCTGTGATTGCAGCGAATATGAATCAATATCTAAAGATTTTGTTTAAACAAAAATCAGCAAGAAGAAAAGCAAGAGGATGACATATCTTACCTGAAAGTAGTAAGAGAAAAGGAGTACTGGCTATCACCCATTTCGTTACGATCTAGCTATGGAAAATGTCTGAGAGATCAAAAGAAGTGTGTTTCTTGCACCGGGAGACAGTGGTGAGGACTAATTTTATTATGCAGAAAGAAACCTTGGACGATGTCGTGTTACATAACTTAAATTCAATGGAACAGCTCAACGCCGTCGTATTCGGTCATTTTTTTTTTCTTTTTTTGTTTTTTGGTTATGCTGGCAAAAAGTCTCATTTCTCTCCCAACATTTGACAAAAAAAGTCTTAAAAGACCCTTGTCATTGTCTATCATAAAAATTCACCCCTAATGTTTCAAAAATAAAACAATTTGCCTAAAAATATTCAATTTGTTTGGTTCTACTTCTGTTTTTTTATTATAACTTTTAGTTTCTATTTTCAATCTTTAGTTATGTTTTTCTTTTAAATAAAAAAATTTATTTAATTATTAATATTAATGTAGTTATATTTTTTTCATTGATAATAAATTCATTTTAGATAAAACTTAAAGATAAAATGGAAATAAGCACCCCCTATAACTATTAATTTTAGGTAATTTTAAAGAATTAATTCTTATTATTTAAAAAATAAAAACACAAAAACTCCCTTAACTAACCCCAACTTTCGTCATATCCCAAATTTCATCAAATACCTATTTCCTCAACACTTTATTTATTATTCATCTATGATCTACAGTTATTTCTTCATGCTTCTTCCTCTATCTTTGTTAAAGTCCACTATTCTTCTTGCTTCTTTATCCTCTAGTCGTGATATGTTCACGGCAATCCCACATTTCCTTTTATTTATATAGCATTTGTTGTTCTTGCCTATGAATCAAGCATTGTGTTTGACTTGTAAGTTACTGTCTAATGAAGAGTTAGACGATGTTGATAATATTCTCTAGTGTGGTCTAATGGGAGGGAGTTAGCTTTAGATGGGATGTTTGAGTAAATTTATCTGTCTATTTATGTAATTGTTAGTGATAACTTTACTAGTCTCTTCTCCTTGTTTTAACTTTGATAGAAGTATGTGAATACATCATGCTAGTGGAATAAATAAAATGGAGTCATTAAGTATAATATGTATTTGAATTTAGTGTTTAGAGTCAAGTGTAATTTGAAGTAGTAATTTTCATATACAATTCAACATTCTCCCAACTTTATCAAATGCATGTGCATTAATTCTTTACGTGTCTTGTTATGTTTCTTGTGAGAACTAGATATATATTTCTTCGTGATTGATGGTTATTTAAATGTTATTAATTGATGATTATGTTTCTTGTGATAATTTAAGCTTGTTGCTTGGTTATGTCATGGCCTATACCAGATAAATAGAGCAATGGAAATTGGAGGCATTATTTTCAAGATCTTCAACAACAATTCTTTAGCTAGCATCCAATGATTATATGGATTCAACGCTTGTTTAAGGACTTTAGAGAGTGAAAAAAAACTAGACATAAGTTTTATGGGTGTATGAAATATCAGGTTAGTAAAACTACTGTATTATGATACTCAGTATAGGAACATAAATAAACATATGCGTTAATGAATGTTTGCTTTGGTGATGATTACAAGATTGAAAGTTGTATGTTCTTTCGTTGGCATGTTCATTGGCATGACTACTGCTGCATATATAAGGTTGTCATGTTATTCACATATTGATAAATGATAATGCTAACTTAAAATAACAATTAGCATTTTATAAAGGGAAAATTGAAGATAAGATGAGTGAGGGAGTTGCGAGAAGAATAAATAAAGAGGAAAAAAAGGCATAAATTCACTTAGGATAAAAAGAAAAGCAAATGGAGTATGAATTAAAGGTTTTTATGAATGATAGCATGGAGCTGAAGAATATTTTTATGACATAAATCATTGTTGTTTGGATGTTGATATGTATTATTGTTATGTTTTCTTCACTATTGAAATCATGAGAGTTGTTTGACAAGTTGAGAATTCAAGAAATATGTGTTTTATGGATTAAATGCAAATGTGCTATAGCAATGAACATTTTCAATGGTTTTGTTTATTCTTCGTTAAAAATTTGTTACCCACGATATTTTAAGCTCACTTCCATTCTTCCTAATCTCTAGGTGACGAACAAGAGATCGAGTGACCGAGAATCAAGACATCACTCCAAAATCTACATTTTTTTAAAGCTAGTTTAGGTAAAAACATAAGGCTTTAGTCACATTTTGAGTATTTCGTGTTCATGTATCTTTTGTAACTTAGATTTTGACATAATATTGTATTGTGGCTTGAAATGCTCATTAAAGCCTTGTAAAACTCTTTCTTTTGTTGTTAACGAAATATATTTGTGTTTTAGCTCATGAATTTCCAATTTTTCACATTGCATTGATTTGGCTTTCCAATGACATAGTGTATGAAACTTTTGGGATATTAGAAGTTGTAGGTCGAGGGATGTTGAGAAATGTATGTATGTGTGTGTGTATATGTGTATGTGTTTGTATTATTTGATGTGGGGGTCTGGATTGAGGATTCAGGGGTTTCGTCGCAGCAAACCTTTCCCAAGAGCGACTCTCGATTGTCCCTAGAAACTTCGCTGCGGCGAAGAGAGGGATTGGAATTAATCAGGAACTTTGCCACGACGAAGTCTCGAACTTTCACTGTGACGTATTTTTCCCAAAGAGTCCTTATGAGTGCTCCCGTCATTTCGCCACGGCGAAACTCTCAGTTTACCGTGGCGCCCGCCCGAAGCCTGACATATAGCTCCCCCTCTCCACATTTTGCAAGCTAATGTAACAAATGGATAAAAAAGTTGTATCAGGTGTCTTTCTTAAAAAGAGGCCTTCTTTTCCTTTAATGCATCAATGTGACATAAAGTATTGAAATAAAAAGGACTTAAGTATTGATTTATGAATAAGGACGCTTCATTGTCATATTCAATTAAGTTAAGGGCATACAAAAAGTCATGGAATAAGGACATTTTTATATAAACAACATTCATATGTTTCTACAAAAAAGGAGACCTAATATAGACATGATATAATGAGTTTGGAGCATATTGGAATAAAGTTTTAGGATTAAGTTACTTTGCTAGCTATATTGGAAGACCATTATGTCTTGATGAAACCATAATAAGCTTGAAAAGAAT
>JANITW010000007.1:12535535-12549203 GCA_027564335.1 Erythroxylum williamsii
ATTTATTTATTAATGATATTAAATAATATGATTGAATTTCTGATTATTATTAATTTTGTTCTTAATAAGAATAAGGAGAAAAACACAAAAAATAATTTTTTGTTTTGGAATAAAGTTATAATAATTAAAAGTTTTAAACTAGCTTTGGAAATCCTAAGCCAACAGCCAACTTGGGTTTTGGCTGAAAACGCCTGTCTTCTGTCTAATGCATCTGTCAAATTTTAATGCCAAAACGACGCCGTTAGGGCATTAAACACAATAAGACACGGTAGTATTAGACAGAGGATTTGGACTCAGACACAACCACCACAATTACCTATTTTATCAAACCCATGGAGTATCATCCCATTCTCTGCATAAACCTCCAATATCATATCAAAAATGATACAACAAAACTTCTGCTCCTTATAAACCCCCAACTAGTTCCTCCCAGACATGAATGAAAGAATGACCATCATTACTATTTTTACAAAGAACAACCAGCTTGTTCAAGTACAATCCAAATTCATCTGACACGCAAGCGCAAAACAGTATATGAATGGGCTTTTAATAGGACTTAAGTTGGGTCAAATTTCGATTGCTTGGATGTCAATTTGAAGCAACTCAAGCATGTTGTGGGATTCAACTTGTGTTTACAAAGTACCGAATCAACAAGATCATCTAGAAGTCAAACCTGCGGTTTTTGAGAGCATCATAACAACCTAGCACGATGAGTCTCGAGATGGAGTTGAGGAATTCAGGTTGGGCTAGCTTGGTTACAAGGCGGGGCTTCCAATGGAGGGATTTGCAATGGAAAAGGGGATAGTGAAGGAGGCATAAGGAGGGTATGGGCGAGAGGTGGAGCATAAAAGGAAATCATTTGAGGATAGAACATGTTAGTATGGGAATGCTAACAAATTTTTATTTTTAATAAAATTGCATATGTGTAAATACTTTGCCACATGGAAGCCTATTTGTCAATAGGTCTTGTTTACATGGTTAGGACCATTAATTAGAGGATTAATATAGAGCTCGTATTGCAACAACTTGTAAGTTCAAGCATTTAATTACTACTTTTAGCAGCTTTGACTAGTATTGCAAAATTAAACAAAGTTTAAGATTTTAAATGTAAAAAGAAAAATTCCCTTTTCTTAACATGAAGAAAGATACTCAAGAGATTCAATTTGCAAGAACACGGTGAAAAAGAGCCTAATAAACAAGTAAAAGTATATATCCAAACTTAAGCTAAGCTAAGGTATAACTTATTTTAATTTCATTTAACTACACGAGGAATTTATGCCTATAGGGGTGTCCCAATTTTCCTTGTCAAGAAGCATAAATGAGAGAAACTTGAGTAGTGACAAGTACCTCACAGGACTATTTTTTGGGACAATTTCCTCCATTCTACTATGGCACATACAATAAAGCTTCACGAGTTCTTTCTGCAAAAGAGTTGCTTTCTCATCAACATCAGCAAGAACAATGGAATCTTGTCTTTTAGAAGTATCATACATATATAAATTAAGAAAAATCTAACTTGGATCAGACAACTAAAATATATGTTATCACCAGAAGTTTTGCCTTTGATAAGTAATAGAAGCAATAGAACATAAAGAGAAGAGGTAAATAGTGATAGAAATATATAACAAAGTCAACTAATATCCAAATTGACTTCTGCCAAATAGGTCTAGTTAACAACATATTGACACGACGAATTTTGTAACTTACTAAACCAAATATTTTGCATTCACAAACAATGATCAAATACTAGAATCTATAAATTAGTTGTGGTTAAAAAGCAATTGATAGCTAATAGAGGGTTACATTTTATCCTACGAGTTACTTGAATGTTAATTTCGAATTAACATGATCAGTCTAGAATTAAGAGAATAATTTTTGTAATCACCAAGAGAACTAGAGTGCAAACTAATAGAAAGCTCGCCTATGGAAATTAGGGCATGAATATGGTCACTCCTACAATACCTGCAACCTATTAGACATAGAACTAGAAGCTTGTGCCAACACAGTTTTCCAGGAATTAATTTAGATGGCTGCAAAAGGTTAGCATAAGCTAACAAAGATTTCTAATCATTCATAACCATTTTTATTACTAAGGACGATATTGGATGTGCTAATGATGCAAAGTTAACTCTTACAATATATCTATATATCTATAGTGACAAAGATACAAGTGAGAGAATACCTCCCTTCGTGTGACAGTTTCATCCAACAATGAAGAAGTATTTATCAAAGCATCTCTCTGGATATCGATTCCATAAACACAACCCGTACATGATTCATCACCAACTAGTTTTAGCATTGCTAAGGTGTCATAGCCATTGCCACAGGTGGCATCTATAACAGTATCCCCTTTTTGGACGACATGCTTCCACACCCTAATCGATAAAAGAGAAAGGATATAACCTAAAAATGTTAAAAGCACGTGCTCTACATGAGAGAAAAGAAAGTGAGGAACTTTGATGAATGTTTCATAAACAGTATTCTCAAAGTCCTTCAAAAGAGAGAAGGGGTACTTAGACAAATTCTCAAAAGAAATGGTTTATTCAATATCAGTAAAACTTTCTTTTGAGTCAAACAAACAAAGGTTACAGCAAAAAGAGATATTTTGATTTTACAATATAGAGCGTTAATACTTCAAGTACAACAATGGAGCTTGGGATCTTAGTAAAGATAATCCTACTTTAATGAAGTAGAAGCTTTAGTGCAAAGACATGGTATAACTATAGTTATCCCCACTATCGAGTCTCTAAATGCCTAAAACGATGTAAAGTTAAGCATTTACAAATGTTCAAGAGATATATGACTATCAAGTAA
This sequence comes from Erythroxylum williamsii, assembly GCA_027564335.1. Classification (NCBI taxonomy): domain Eukaryota; kingdom Viridiplantae; phylum Streptophyta; class Magnoliopsida; order Malpighiales; family Erythroxylaceae; genus Erythroxylum; species Erythroxylum williamsii. Next base: position 12,538,350 of record JANITW010000007.1, read on the forward strand.
GAGTAAGCTAGTTTTTTCAGGTCTGAGAATACACAGTGAAACAGACAAGTTTTAAACTGCATCCGTTAAAAACAGAACCAATCTACACCCAATTGTACAACCATGCATATACCGTCCTCATATCCCTAAAACCAGACACTTCAAACTATGCTTTTATCAGGCATTAAAACAGAAAGAAAGAAGAAAGGGAAAGAGTAATCAAATAAGCCGTTAATCTCATCAATTGGCGCCAAAAAGTAAGGATTAATAAAAAAAACTAAAACTTTCATTACGTTTAAGATGGGAAAACAAAGAAAACAAAATGACCAAAAAATGGTTTTGTTGTATCAAAGGCTTTCTAAAGTAGAGTCTATTCCCAAGATTGAAAATTTAATATTCGCCTTCGATCCCAAGGAACACCTAACAAAAACTACAACAATATTTAGTCCACACAAAAAAAAAATGATAAGCCAACTTGACTAAGGAAACAAAGAAAATAGAAAAACGAAGAAGAAAGTGGTGGGTGTGAAGTACCCACAAATGAGCTGCTTCCGTTGCTTTCTTCTTGCCAAACAGGTAACCGACCAAAGCATCCTCCACTCCTGCAACGAATTGAAAACAAAGAAAGCATAGTTACTTTATAAGTGAGAAAGAAAGAGGATCAGCTGAGAGACCGCCAAGCAGTTCTCAGTTATCAGAACATAAGAGAAGGCACCTGAAACAGGAGAGTGAGCTGATGATTTGGGCTTATGGAAAGAGAAAGACATGGGAGAGAAGCAAATGACGCGATTTGGTCGAGGAAGAAACATCATCGCCCTACCCAAACACTGCATCGCCATGACGTCCCTAGGCAGTTGTGAGAATCCAGAAGCGAGTACGGTCTGTCTTGTCTTAGATAAAGTGATACACAGCTCACTTGTTGTACTCTTCCTACCAGAAATCAAATTGTTGTAATGTTATTATGTTGTGACGAGATTACAAGTATAATATTCACATTTTATTAGAGTAATATAACTAAATTATGACTATTTTAGAGGGATAGGATATTATTAAAGAAGTAAAATTATATTATATTTTCAATAGTGAATTTTATAAGTTAAAAAAAATGTTTTAATAAACATGTGATACTTATTGATAACAAAATAATGGAACTAACTTATAGAGAGAATACTAAATAATACACAGTTTTTTTTTTTTTTGAAGAAAACTTAGCTTATTTAACACATTGTTTTGTAGTGATGAGCATTCATATAGTTGGTTTTATAAAAAATTTCACTAGTATCGTAGATCTTCAAGCTGATAAAAGAGTACTTGTAAGTAGAAAACAAGTAAAAGGATACTTTATTACAGGATTGACTGAAAAATAATTCAAACTTTACTGAATATTATAATTCTAACTTGAATTTTAAATGGAGGCAATAAAATGCTCAAATTTGTATTATTTAGTATCTTTTTTATGTGAATGACGCGCAGACTTCAATTTCTACGTCCTCAAATTATAATTTTTGGATAAAAGCAAATTATACAAATCTTTAATTTTTTCTTCTTTCTCTCCCAAAACTTCTTGCTATCATTCTTCGAGTTTATTCTTTGGAGGACTTGTATAGATCCCATCATGTAAGTCTTTTATATATTTGCTTTCCACTTCATTAGATTTTCACTAATAACCTTTTCATCAGTGTGCTTGTTTGTTAAAATGGCAACCAGCAAAATCTTTGCTCCTCTAACAACCTTATAACCTCGTTGTTGTTCTTATCTATTGAGTGCTTGTAGGCATGACTTTTGGTGATAAGGTTTTTCTTTTTTAGGGTAAAGGAGCTTTAATTTTTGGCCAAAAGTACCTTATTGGAAGAGCTAGAGTTCCTATAAGTTGAGATGAAAACGAATATGGAAGTTTTGAGGCTATTAAGCCTTTTTGTCCTATTGCTTCTTTTGTGAACTTTTAGATCACTTCTGCTACTACTATTCTCATCTTTCTTACTAGTTTTGCATTTACTTGTATGAATATCAAAGCTTCGATGGCTTTTGTTCCTCTTCGGCTCATCTTCTCCTTCACAGTCGGTGCTTTTTTTCTTTAGGATGGTGGGTTTCTTTATTAGTAGAGGGTGTTATAAATTATTTTGGTGGCTTTGTTATTTTCCTCTCCTCAAGAACTGTAGTGTTAATTACTACTTATTAGGTAAGAAACAAGAAAAGAACAAAAACCATTTAACAACAACGAAGTACTCTAATGATCTTCATGTGTTATAGTAAAGTTGATTACCTTTTTGTGATGCTTGAAATGATACAAGTTAGACCAAGGCTAAAGAGTGATCGAGAGAGGTTTCCACCAAATAATGTGTTGCTTATGCTTACTAGCAGTGGAATTTTAGGGATGGGATGGTCGGGCCTCTAAAATGGTGCATTGTATACGGCAAATGTTGATGCTTCTATGGCAATCTTAAACACTAATGTTTGTGCAATTATAAGTCGACTTGTATAGACATCCCTGGATGTTGTGTTCTTTGGTTAACTATTGGTGATTAGTGTTGATGACGTGAAAAAAAAGAGAAAACTAGGGACTTTATAATTTATTTTTATTTAAAAATTATAACTTGATGATGTGAAATTAAAATCCATGTATCATCCACATGCAAAAGATACTAGATGATGCAGTATCCCATGTTAGCAACATTAATATAAAGAATAATGTTGGGTTATTTTTTTGCAAAAATTTAAAAGCTTGAATATTTTATTGTCAATTTTCAAAGTTCATGATAGAATTGTAAATTTCAATAAAGTTTGGGATCTCTTTTTTTTTGTAATTAACCTTTTATTATATCAACACACTTTATTTCAATAGTTATACCATTTGATAACATTTATCTATTCATGTTTATCCAAATCTCTAAGTCTTTTAAATATTAGTCTTTTCTAACTTTAATTACAAAATAATAAGCACTTTTAAGCCTGATAAAAAGAGGCAAGCTTCACAAAGTAAGTTTAAATATATAATCCATCTACGTTAAGCTTGATTTGTTACATTATACATATTTTCATGGTGATCTTTTCCAACTATTACCCTAATTTGGAACTACAATCAACCTATATCAATAACAATAAGTGGAGAGTTCATGAAATTAAAATTGTGATATGCTATAAATATTTGTTGTAAATTAAAATTGTGATATGCTATAAATATTTGTTGTTAAATTGAGTATATTAATAACTAAACACTTATTAGTTCTATGAGATTAAAGTGAAAATGTATACATGATAGCCTTCAGTAATAAAAAATATTATCACACTAATAGTTTAAAAAAAGTGCAAAAAGGTAAGAGAAAAAGCAATTAAAGTTACAACTTAAATTAAAGATCAAAAAGTGGAAGAATATCAAGAAAGCCATCAAGAAATCAAGTCAAATTTAAGCAATATGAATCAAAATCAAAAAGATGAAATGAACAATCAAGTCTTTTGAGTAACATTATTGAAAATTATAATGAATGCTCATATTAAAACTTGCAGGATAATAATAAAAGATCTTATAATGTGAATGCCATTCATCTTGACATTTAAGGGGTATAAACTAAGTTTTATTTAAACTTTTAACTTTTAAATTGAGAAATAAAATAGAGAATTTGAAAAACTTTATGAACTAAGATATGGTTCATGAGATGCTTCAATTGAAAGTTTAAATGTTTTGAGAAACTAACCTGTAAAGTATTAGGCTAACCAAATGGCTATCAGTTGACTGACGAGGTGTTTCTCAAATATTTTTTAAATGTTAGTTAACTAAGTGAACATCAACTAACTGAATGATTTTAATTGTTTTGTGAAAACTTATCTAAAATAGATAAGTCAATCAATTGAACAACATTATATCGAACAATGAAAACTTCTTCATAAAGAAAGATATTGATAACATTAAGAACAATCAACTACCTAGGAATCCATTGTCCAAACATTGCTTATAATAGTCATAAACTTATTATTTTTAACATTTATTTCTCAAGTTATTGTTCCTAATGATATAAAGTTAAAGGACTTTAAACACTCTAGTTTTTAGTTGGTAAAATGTTATATGAGCTAATTAATCAGCATTAAACATTAGAAATAAGTGTTAGTGTTTTGTGCATTAGAATTCTTTTATTGAAGAGAGAGAAAGCATAACAATATTTGTATTGATTTATGAATTTATAAAATTTTGAGACATATAATTGTTTAGAGTTTTTATTTACTTACATTTAATGTGAGAGGAAGATGTTGTAAGGTTTGTCTTTATCCTAAAAGAAGAAGATTGTAAAAAAGATTATGTTCACTCAAATTTGAAGAGTTCACTGGATTCCAAATTCCTAAATGAGCCTAGAGGAGTAGAATAGTTACTATAAATTATGTTACTGAAATGCTACAATTAATTTTGAGCATAATAGGAGGGATGAAAAAGGAATTATAAGATTATTGTAGTTACCTAATGTGCATGTAAGCTATGTATAATTTACTTAGTATTTTACTAAGTTTTTCATCTAAATAATCTTGACTTAGTTGGTTTTATGCCATGTTTTAGGTAATTATGGAGATATTGCTTAACCATGATGTTAGCTAAGGATTAAAGGGTTCTACAAGGCAAAAGAAGAAGAAAACTCGTTTTTGGATGAATGCAACCTAACACAAAGCATACATTAGGGTGTGTCCCTCTTTATTTATAAACATATGACGAGAAGATAAAAAACGACCTTACATATAGTCGTATGCGATGACATGTTCCTTATTAGAACTTTGGAGAATAGGGCATGCTCTCCTATATAATTGTGTTAAAGTTTGTGTTACATTAAAAAGAAGTACAATTTGTCATATAGCCTAGACTACAAGTGTGTTAGAGCCTAAGTTCCTCTCTTTAAAGGATTTTTAAGAAGCAAAACATTACATATATGGTCTAGGACATAGTATAAGAAGCTTATATAGAGAAACATATAAACCATGTAAAAGAGACTCACTTTAGGTTAAATCACATCTTCCTAAGCCTTCAATGGGAACGAAGATTGGAATTATTTCAAGACGACAGGTGTACCACCCCACCTTCTCGAGACACGTACTCGACATCCTGAGTGATGTCCAAGTGTGTACCCCACGAGGGTAGCATGTTAGAACAGTCAAACACTCTAAATTGAGAATAATTTTTTTTTATTAATCAATCACGTATACGGAATCATTAATCAAGTTAGCTCATTTTACTTATAAACAATTTCATTCAAGAGTTTTACTAAACTCAGTAATCAAACTTGTTTACAACCCTTTCCCATATGGAAAGTTATTACATGCAAAAACATATTCAAATATACATTATACAAAAGTTGTGGAATACATAAATAATAAAGTATAGATGCAGACATCAACTGATCCCGTCCTCTATCTCTTATTTGAGTGCGGTGGCTATACTCCAATTTGTCTAATGGGATAACTCTTTTGAACTCTAAAAAATAGTTGCAAATTTTGGGTGAGTTTTATGAACTCAATGAATGACCATCCTCGATGGTTCACTTAATCACAAAATACATATAGATTATGCCATCATTTAATTCACATCATTTCAATCATAATCAAATATCATCACAAATAATTTTAATCATTTATTTCACAATTCACACTCAGAGCAGTCATGCAGTTCATTTTGTTCATTTGGAACCTACATATCAATTTTTCATATGCAATGCACATGAGACTCATTTTTATTTATTTCTTTGTTGTGACCAAGTACCTATAACTGTCTCGTATCTATTGTAGATACCGGGCGCATTGATAACTGTCTCATATCGAGCTCATTGATAACTTTCTCGTATTCGTTGGAGACACTGAGCTTATTAAACGTTGAGCCTGAGACTTTGATGTGCATAACTAAGCTTAAAGCTCTTTTTATGCTCGCTACTTTGGTCGCAACTGCTTTTATATTTCATACATTAATGTAGTGAAATGCATCAATCACATATGATCACTTATTCACTATCATATATCCTCGAACCTTAGTTTGACATTTAACATTTATGCTAAGAACACTTTGTAATCATGCATTCATATCATGGAGCGTTTAGTTCATCACAATCACATATACTTCGCACTGGAATATCTCGTTCATATATCACAATCATCAGGCCTTCATTGTCCAGAATTCAACGATCAAATCATATTCACGAATATTCATAATCACTAAATTCATAACATAAATAAAACAAACAATAAAGTAAGACCATCTATGTCTACTCACAAGTTGCTCCCGAAGCTAATGCCTAGAAGTTCCAGCAATGTCTAGAGGTTGACATTCCAGTTGCTCCTCTATATCAAATAACACATACACATCCATTACAATTTCTACAATCATAAGTGTTTAACAATGCACATGTATGTAATAAAGTATGTACAATACATGATCATGACAATCCCGGGTATTTATCCATGAGTGTCATCACAAAATTAGTCTCATATCAAGACTTCTCTAAGTATAATTTATATTTAGGTTTATACCTCACTAGAACCATTAAAATCACAATTTATACTATTCCATCCGATACCCTTAATTTGATTCAAGAAATCTTTTTCAATTTAGTATCTAAGGCTATAAACTTTTATGTTGAGGCAGAAAATGTGCTAGGAATCTATTGTTCTAAGAATCATTCCATTTGGAGGTCGGATGACAAAGTTATGGCTGAAGAATCAAACAAGGTTCTGTCCTCAATCATATTGAACCTATTTCGAGGCAACTAGCATAACTTTCACTATAGGTATCGGATCAAGGTAATTCTTAGATAGTTTGAAAGAAAACTTATATGTCTATAACTTTTATGAAGACTTTAAAGATATACCCTATCATCTATCAGGTCAAAATTGGACCAGACGATACAAGATGAACAGTGACCAGAAGAAGTTTATGAATAGTACACAGAAGTTGTTTTACTATTAACATAACTTTCTCTAGAGATATCAAATTAAGGTGTTCTTTGGATGGTTTTTAAGAGGACTTCAATAATTACAACTTTCATGAAGACCTTGAAGACAAATTATATCATATAAGAGGTCAAAATTGGACCAAATGATACAAAATGAACAGTGACCAGAAGAAGTTTATGAACAGTACACAGAAGTTGTATTACAGTTGGTATAACTTTCTCTAGAAATATTGGATTAAGGTGTTCTTTGGATGGTTTTGAAAAAGACTTCAAGATCTACAACTTTGTAGTCAAAATTAGACCAAATGATACAAAATAAACAGTGACTAGAAGTTTCAGTCTAAGACCTATTTGGAATAATTAGCATAACTTGCTTTAGAGATAACGGATTGATGTATTTTTTAGATGGTTCTAAAGAGAAATTCAAGATCTACAACTTTCATGAGACCTTGAAAACAGATTCTATTATCTAGAGGGTCAAAATTTGACCAAATGATAAGGTTAGATGAATAGTACACCAGATGATATGACGTCATCAGATAGATATATCAAATAATCAATTGAGGGTAGGTAGTTATACATTAAAAGGAGATAATTCCTTATGCTAGGAGACTTTTTTTAGTCAAAGCTATAAAATCTCTAAATAACTTGATGATAAGTGCATGATGAATCTAGGTGTTTATATTATCTTATTTCTTCTTTTATAATATTTGCTTAACTTTGTCTAGTGGTATTTTGGTTTCTTTACTTTAATTTATATTTAATTAAAGTTGATCGTAACTTTATTGTTAACTAGATAATAATAAGATTGTTAAGTGATAGTTATGCATTAGTCTGTGTTTTTCTAAGTATTTAGCATACGTTTCTTGCATAATAGGTTATTACTGTTATGTTTTAGGACTTATTTTGTATGTTTTTGTTTAGTTTGATCTTTATGGTTGTTCTTTTATGTTCGTTGTTGATTTAAGGTAAGAATTGAACATTTTGATGTAAGAATAAAGAGTGGTCACCTTCGTGATTGAGCTAGGGACAAAGAGAGGAGAAGAGAAGTGAAGGAATTGTAAGACAAGAACCCACGTTTGTGAGATTCATACTAATTCCCACAATCGTAGGATCCCTAACCCGAAGAGACACACAAGTTTCACTTATTCTTATATTCCTATGACTATATAAGGGCAAAAATCCTTAAGGCTGAAAAGGGTTGTGAGAACCTGCCTCATTGAGCAAAAGAACAAATTTTGAGCATAGAGAGATGTAGAGAATCAAGATTTTCATTCCAAAGTGGGCAAAGAGCACACCAAATCTAGATTTTCCAATTTTGGGCAAAGAAGAGGAGGAGCTTGCTTCATCTAGTTCTTATTTCGTTTTCTCTCTTCTAGCATATTTATGGATTTTCTGGTTGTTGGGGATGTTAACCACATTATAAGTGGCTGAGTTATTTGTAAATATTACTTTTGAATTACTTATTGAACTCTTACTTTGTTGATTTAATGAATGATGCTTTTGATGAATATTGAGCTTATACCTTGTAATATATTGAGAAAGTGAGTTGGGTAAATTGTATACGGCTATACAATGAGAATTGGCACTCTATAGACCTACGTTCATCAAGTTAATTGATTAGTTAAAGAGAGATATTGGCTAATTAGTTTATTACTCATAGGATAACTTCATAACTAGTTTCATTGGTAGACTGATTATATAGATTGAGAGATTGCTTAATTATTTCCATTTAATTTGGCGAGGGACAATTAATTATACCTTGAGAGAGGGTAGTAAATACATTAGGACATCTTAGGTGAGGCACAATTCAATTAACAAGGTAGGAGGGAGATAAGATAGGAAAAAAGTGATCTCTAATTGTTAAATATTGAATTCTTACTTTTGCATTATCATTTCTTCATTATTAGTTGTTTGATTTAGTTTAATTTTTTTAGTTTATATTCATTAAAATTGATTCTTAAATAAAGCAGTCTGAATTAAGCAGCTTCTAAACCCAATCTCTAAGGGATCGATATATTCTCTTTACTACAAGTTACACCTCGTATACTTGTGATTTTAAGCTAAAACTAGTAAATTGGTTTTGCAATCAACAAGTTTTTGGCGCCATTGTTGTGGATCATTTGTTTAGTATATTGTTTAATTTTCGTAACTTTAATTTGAGAGTGTTTGACACTTTTCCTTGTGTATGTACAAGTGTATGAACATAAGGAGCACAAAAAGTTTTGACGAAGCTTTTAAAGAAGAATTTTCTGATATTACAAGACAAGAGAGCAGGTTAAGGAGAGGAAAGCGCCAAGAAAATCTTTAAACAAATATGGCAGAAGAAGGAAAACAAAGACGGGCTGAGAGAACGTTAATGGATTTTACGAGGCTCAAATTTAGTCCACAGGGAGTTGCAAGGCCTGCAGTCACAGCAAACAATTTTGAAATCAAGCCAACACTCCTAACTAATTTTAAAGAAGCGATGTTTGACATTGATTCTTTTAAATAGAAAGAAGTAATGAGATTTGAAATGGAATCTATGTACACTAACCAAGTATGGACTTTGGTTGATGCACCTTCTAGTATTGTACCTGTTGGATCCGAGACCCAACTGCTTAGACTTAACACTCTTACTCTTGCTCTGATACCACAGATGTTGGATCCGAGACCCAACTGCTTAGACTTAACACTCTTACTCTTGCTTTGATACCACAAATTGTCGGAACCCGAGACCCGGTGCCTGACTGTCCCGGAAGGTGAGCCCTGTTGAGGGCCATTCCCGAGACACCTGAGCTTGCTGAATTCCTAGACCTGACACCTACTACTAACTCACATTGGTGGTGTGCATACCCTGATCCTGACTTAAATCCAAAACTGCTCTTGAAACAAACAAAAGAAAACAACTTTCCCAAATATAAGTCGACTTACACTGACATACAACTCGACTTATACAGACAATTCGTAGAGACAACTCGAGTTACACTGACAGACAACTCGAGTTACACAGACAACTCGAGTTACACTGACCGATAACTCGAGTTACACTGTCCGATAACTCGAGTTAAACAAACAACTCGAGTTACACTGACTGATAACTCGAGTTAAATAGAAGCGGAGGAGTTTCCGAAAACTGATACAACTCGATTTATGCTTCACAAGTCGACTTATAGAGACAAACAAGTCGACTTATGCTTATAACTAACTCACCTCAACGTCTCTACACTCTCCTAACCTATCCCAAACATCATGAACACTTCTAATCCTCTCAAACCCATCCATTCCACTCTCAACATGCTATAATCTCACTTGTACTAACATCATCCTCCTACCCACATGAATTTCAAAGCAATTTCATGCAACTTTGGATACTATGCTTAAACATGATAATAAATGGTTTTGAGAGACCATGATAAATCATAATTCATGCATTTCATTTACATTCAAAGCAAGTAGCTTACAATGCTTTAGTGGGCATTTCAAGCCCTTTTACAACATGGTTCAAAATACACTTCCAAAATGCTACTGTTTTCTTAAAATGCATCTAAAGCATTGTTTACAACAAAATGACTTGAAATACATCAAAAACACAATCTTGGAGTATGCCTTTTATGCTCATTCCTCGAAATCGCGCTCTTCACCTGGAGATGGGAGGGGGTGAGCTTACGCCCGTGGGTAACATGTTTATATTTATACTAATAAGCTGAATCTATTCATTATTCATACTGTTGGCAATTTTCTCATCAACAAATCATACAACTTGCATTTCATAAATTCATCAAGCTAAAAGCATAATTTTCATGATTCATGCATTTATCATTCTTGCAAATACATGCTATCACATAAACACATAGCTGCTGGTTTGGTAACATAAGTCCACAATACTGACGAACTACACGAGTGTAGTCGTATGCTGAGGAGTCCAAAAAGGAACATCCTATGCCACAATCGGGCAGGCGGGCGAAGCCTATACTGG
>JANITW010000007.1:12549303-12563800 GCA_027564335.1 Erythroxylum williamsii
TGCTATCACATACTAATTAATGTCAACTCAAATTAATGCTAACATAACTTACTCAATTAATCTAATCATGCTTAATTAATTAAATTTTTTTTTGGGGCTAACAGTACCCATTGGATGCAAGTGGGTTTTTAAGAGAAAAACTGATATGGATGGTAATATACATACTTACAAAGCAAGGTTAGTGGGTAAAGGTTAAAAAAAAACCAAAGGGTTGATTTTGATAAAAACCTTTTCTCCAATAGCTATGCTAAAATCCATCAGGATCTTATTATCCATAGCAGCATATCAAGATTATGAAATTTAGCAGATGGATGTCAAAACTGCATTTCTCAATAGGAATTTGTAGGAGGATGTGTATATTATACAACCTGAAGGTTTTGAATCCAAGAAATTTCCTAATCAAGTATGCAAGTTGCAAAGTTCCATTTATGGACTTAAGAAAGCATCACAGAGTTGGAACATTCATTTTGATGAGGCAATCAAAGAGTATAATCTTATAAAAAATGTGGATGAACTATGTGTCTATAAGAAGGTTACTGGGAGTACAATTGTTTTCTTGGTATTATATGTGGATGACATATTGCTAATTGGAAACGACATACCTATGATACAGTCTGTAAAGATTTGGTTGTCCAAGAACTTCTCTATGAGGGATATAGGAGAAGCAGCCTATATTCTGGGAATACATATCTATAGAGATAGATCAAAGAGGTTGCTTGGATTGTCTCAATCTATGTACACAGATAAAGTGCTAAAGTAGTTTAGCATGGAGAATTCCAAAAGAGGATTCTTACCCATATCGTATGGGATTTCTCTCTCATAAAGAATGTTTCCAAAGACACAAGAGAAGAGAGGTAAAATGGATTGTACTCCATATGCTTCGGTAATTGGATCAATCATGTGTATGATGCTATGTACTAGACCAGATGTTTCTTATGCTTTGAGCATAACGAGCAGGTTTCAGTCTAATCTTGGTGAGGGTCACTAGATGGTTGTGAAAAATATCTTAAAGTACTTGAGAAGAACTAAAGATGTTTTCTTGGTCTATAGAGGAAATGAATTGAGTTTAAGAATATTCAGATGTTAGTTTCCAGTCAGATCCCTATGATAGTAGATCATAGTTAAGGTACATCCTCATTCTAAATAGTAGTGTGGTAAGATGGAAAGTTCCAAACAATCAACTACTGTAGATTCAATGACCGAAGTAGAGTATATTTCAATGTCAGAGGCGACAAAGGAAACAATTTGGATCAAGAAATTCATGATTGAACCTGGAGGGGTTCTTAGCATTGTTGAGCCTATAGTATTATTGTATTGTGATAAGAACAGTGCTATTGTGCAAGCAAAAGAACCCAAGTCTCATTAACGGTTCAAACATGTACTCAGGAAGTTTCACTTGATCAAGGAGATAGTAGAGCAGAAAGACATAACATTGGAGCGAGTTCTCATTGAAGAGAATCTAGCAGATCCTCTTACTAAGCCATTCTCTCAAAAGAGACATAATCGACATATGGATGGATATGATATTAGCTTCATAAGGGATTGATTTTAGTGCAAGTGAGAGATTGCTAGTTTATGCCCTTGCAGCCAATCAATTGGATGCAAATTAATGTATGGCATTATTTTAATAAATGAAAAGGCTGTATTTATCTTTGTGTATTAATTTAATTAATATTTTATGTTTTAATACTAAAGGTAAAATCTTTGGAATAATTACTGTGTAATTAAAATTATGATGAGATCATAATTATCAAATTCAATTTACAATTATGTATTATTTCTAAATGTTCTTAATTGTAGTTTCATCAAGACCAGATATTATTAAAATAGTAAAACAAAAACATATTATTTTTCTTTCTTACGAAGAAAGTAATTGATCTCATAAATTAAATATGGAGATACTTAAATTAATATGTGGGTGATTATTAGAGAATAAGTTACTGAACTGATTCGATTATAAGAAATTCAAATGGAATATTACTTATGTGTCTATGGATTATATGATAATGATGATTGTATAATTGACCATCAGATTTGAGATTTTCAAGGTATCTCGTATATGAATTACTATATTTTGATACTACTTATGAATTATTCTAGGATAATTCAGTCAGTAATAATTAAATACAGTATGAACCATATAGAGATAGTTGAGTAAGTCAATAAATGATTCGTCACTTTAAAATAATTAGAGAGAATATTATACTATTCTTGGTTAATAATGATTTATGAAATTCTCTGGCCATAGTGAATTAATATTTTAAAATGACATTTTTAAAATTTTTTAATTATAAATCAATCACTAATTAGCAAAAATGAACATAATTGGACCAAAAAGAGTATACACTATATTCAATTAAAATATTGAATGACGAAAGGATTAAATTATACATCATAGCCATGCATAGATATGTTAATTAAATCAATTTAACATTTATGATATTTAGGTAATCATGACATGTTGCTAGACGTCAATCATGATTTATGATTATGAATTTTTTAATTGGAGAATTAAAGAATTTTAATTGTGAATTGGAATTGTAATTTATAATCATTACCAATTTAGTAGGAATCTAATAGGTCAGATATCAAAGAGCTATTTGTAAAAGAAAAATTAATTTAATTAAGTTGAACTTAATTATAAAGTTTGACAAACTTTGGGGATCAAATATGAGATATTTGATTTTATTAAAAGTAAATTAATTAGAATTAGAATTTAATTTTAATTATAATTAAAGAAATTTAATTATAATTAAAGTTCCTCATGAAATTTCTATTTTAAAAGGGAAGAACATTTTAGAAGCCGACACTTTGTCTTCTTCTTCTTAAAATCAGTCTTGAGAATTGCTCTGTGGATACCATCAGAGATTGAACAATTAAACAGATCGAAAAGGTTTCAAAAGTTTTTCAACAAGAAGACGAACAAGGTATAATTTCTAATTCGTTATTATTTTATTCAAGCTTATTCAATTATTAGGATCCATCCGAAATCCCAAAAAAGTTTTATTTTCGGCTTCGTTTGTGATTTGATCACGATTGAATTCTAACAAATAATCCTCAATTTAAGTCTATTAGTATTTTGAAACTACCTAGGAAGTTAGATAAACAAGTGAGGCAAGCTCTTCTGTTTGACTAACAATAACATCTATATTAGAGAAATTTTGAAATTGCCATATATATAATGATCAAAGAGTCTACAAGTTATACTTAACCTAGAACAATCGTATTCTTATTCGCATTTATAGCAAAAACTCATAAGTTAGAGAGTTATTTTAGCTCTTGCATTTTTCAGTTAGGTAGGCAGTGCCAAAAACGTTAGTAATTTGTTAATCCTTTAGTTAAGTGTCAATAAGGTTAATCATTTGGCCATTTTGACTTCAATAACTTTTAGGTAAAGCCATGGGCATATGCATTATTTCACTTTAATTGGGGAGTGAAGTAACGTGACATAGTCGGATGCCATTCTTCCACCAATGGGAAGATCTGTTCGGTGGTGGGATTGCATGAACGACGAAGTTGCTTACGCAAGCTTATTGATCATGTATAAGTAACTTAACCAGCTCTGTCTTAAAAGTTAATGCGAACACAAGGCTACGCAATTTAAAATTTGAACGGCGAGGAGATTGCATCATTTACAAACAGAAAGAGGCCAAAAATAAAGAAGGAAACGTATTGCAGCCACAAGCTCCTTTTCAACTAAGGAACGAGGACAAAGTCTTCTTGGATTTATTGGTTTCTATGGTCGGTCACTTTTTTTAATGCCATTGAAGACAACGAGTAAAGTAAACATACTGGAACCGACCATAGAATACAAGTAATGGAAAATAACTATATATGAACTCACGCAATAAGATATGAATAGATTGATTATTTCATTCAATCTCGTTCACACGTATATATAAAAATATAAAATTTATATTATTATTGGTTTGAAGATACAACGAGAGCATTGTGGTCCATATGCTACTCCTACCAGTGTGGACGTTTATTTACAGTATCCTATCCTCTTGTTTTAGAAGCTAAAAAGTCAAAGGGACTGCTTGGGCCAGGAGGCCATGAAGGGATAGTATCGTAACTTTACATAACTCGTTATTTTAATCACGTGAGCATATGCTTGAGACTTAAGAGGGAGAGAGTGGGGGTTGTTGATGGAGGAGATGATAAATAAAGCGTGCTATTTTGGTATTGGAGAGTGAACTCAATGCAATGGCGGAAATTTCACATTGCTGTTTGCTTATTAATCCAGTTTATGCTAAATGCCAAGCGCTGTTCTTTAGATAGATGAGATTTCCTGATCACCATGTTCATTCAGGTATTATGAGTTTTCTTTTTTCTTTTCAACCATTTTCCCACATTCCCAGTTTAGTCGAGGAAGTCAACGTTCAGTTTGTCTTTCATGTTTGGGAAATCCATCGGTGCTTAACATTTTTTTTGGATTTTTGTTTCTGCGTTTTAAGCGGTTGCTGGAGTTCTGAGCTCTTCTTTTTGAGCTTGTTTATTAGTCAACTCCTTTTCTGAACGGTCTCAAATATCAGACTGCAACAAATGCATTGTCCCTCCAGGGTTGGTTGTCTCGTTCTAATGGTTTTTAGTAGCTGCTCCATCTTCAGTTGTGTAATATGTAAACACGTAGGAATTTGGCGGGCATGTATGCGTTTAGATCTCTACTGTTTGCTATGCTGCTTGCATTGAGATTAATCGTTTTTAATTTCTCGGTGCAACTGATTTCCATGTAAAACAATGTGAGCTTCAATCTTAGACATTTATATCTGATTATTTCTTTTCTTACCCTTCTTTGTGATTCTTCTTTTTGTTTCAGGTTCAGTATAAGACTAATTTGAAAACCATAATCTTGTGTCAATGGTCCGTAGTTTGTTATTGGGTTGTGTTCGCCCTTCATTTGCTGTTTTCTTTCTGATTTAAACCTCAACTGCTTGAAAGTCTGACAATTTGTTAACTACTACAACTGCCGACCTTCAGTTCTAAATTCTAATAGTAGAGGGAGTTCATTTGACCAGTTTGAAGCTCATCATTCTAATTGCAAACCTTTATAAGTTGATCCTGTTCATCAGCATACTTTTCGATATGGCTATTGTAGCGCAATCATTTAAATGTTTTTTGATTTTTTTTACCTAAAATAAAAGCTGACCAGTGTAGTTAGCTCCCCCAAAAGATGAGGAATGTATGAATTTTTTTGTTGTTCTTGCTTTCTTTAATATAATTTTGACGATTCTACAGGGTATTGCGAGTGCATAACTTCCAAGTCTTGAAAGTCTGCTTCCAATTTAGTATCATTGTTTAGAAGAGATTCTAAAGCATATTTTGGAGAATATATGTTTACGCTAATTTTCTGATATTGGCTGCTTAGCCTTGGTGTATGTTGGAGGAAATTGGCTCAATTCTGGAATTTCCATACTCTTACTCCAACATTCCTGATGAATGCTGAATTGCAGTTGCACAGTTATCATATTTGTTTGGAGCTGTCAGAGATATCTCTTGGGGGAATTGAAATACAAAGCATAGAAGTTTTTTCCTACTGCAGTCATCTACTTTCAGCTTAGCATGCCTAGTAATTTTCAGCTTCTACCAGAGTTTGTACAATTGCTCACTTAATGGTTTATGTTATTGTTAATTCCACAAGGTCTTCATGGTCATAAAGTAATTTTCCATTTTCAGACAGATGGAGAGGAATCCAATCAATGTATCTATGGACCAGGTTGAGATGCGCAAACAACTTGTAAATACTTCCAGGGAGCCTGGACATGATGGATTCCAGCAACCATCACATGAGCATGATGCAGATTCTTTAAGAAGTAGAAGCGCTACTATTAGAGTTGCTGATCTGAATGGTTCTGAAGTAAAGCCTGTACTTAATTATTCCATCCAGACAGGGGAAGAGTTTGCTTTTGAGTTTATGCGGGATCGCTTCAAAAAGCCTTTCACACCAAGTGTTGCCAATGAACCCAATTATGCAACTGGTTATATGGAGCTAAAAGGCATTTTAGGCATTAGTTGTACAGGGTCTGAAAGTGGCTCAGATATTTCAATGCTCACCATAGTTGAGAGGGGTTCAAAAGAATTTGAGAGAGCTAACTTATCTTTGCGTGAAGAGAGAAGCAGCTATGGGTCATTTCAGGTAATGCCTCGAACATTATCTAGTTATGAAAGCCGAGAACTTATGCACCATTATACATCCTCAGGAGATTCTGATAGATCCTCTACAACGATTAAAGTGCTCTGCAGTTTTGGTGGAAAAGTCCTTCCCCGACCTAGTGATGGAAAACTTAGATATGTTGGAGGTGAAACACACATTATACGCATAAGTAGAGATATTTCTTTTCAGGAGTTGAAACAGAAGATTTTGGCTATCTATAATGAAGCTCATGTCCTAAAGTATCAGCTTCCTGGAGAAGATCTTGATGCCTTGGTTTCTGTTTCATGTGATGAGGATTTAGTAAATATGATGGATGAATGGAATGAAGTTGAGGACAGAGAAGGATTGCAGAAACTTTGCACGTTTCTTTTCTCCATGAGTGACTTGGATGATGCTCAGTTTGGTTTGGGCAGTTTGGAGTGTGATCCTGAGATCCAGTATGTAGCTGCTGTAAATGGTATCGATTTGGGCTGTAGAAGAAACTCAAACATGCATGGGTTAGCAAGTTCTTATGGCAATAATTTGGATGAATTAAATAAGTCAAAAATTGATAAGGAGGCTAGTCGAGTGGAAACAGTAACTGAGGGGACTAGCCTTGCTCTCTTTAATGGCACTTTTCAGTCTCCGCAAACAATTCTCCACGATGGCTATGAAACCTATCCACAAGGTTATCACAGACAAGTGATGGATCATGGAGAACTTAAGCATTTACCCTTTCACTTTAATTACAACTCCCCTAACTACTCTCCATGTGGTGAATTTCCTTATTCTGTTGGTGTTCATGGAGTTATAAATCAACAAGGACTGCTAAAAGGTCAGTCATATGGTAGCTTTCAAGTACAGAATTCACAGATGTTTGTAAAGGAGGCAAGCCCAAAATCTTACACTTCTGTTCAGCAGGAGATTGATATGGAAAAAGCTCAAGCAGTAGAGCAGGTTCATTCAGTTCCAGCTGACGAAGTGCCAGTTACTAGTTCAGCAAGAGATCCACCATTTTTTCCTTCAACCAGTGGGGTAAGGTTTCAGGAAGATGGAAAAGCCTCCTCTTCTGAAGACACTGTGAATCCTGCACAAGTTCCTAGATCTTGTGAAGATGTTCGATGTTCCAACTCGACTAGTATCCTTGGTGCAGGATGTCTTGATCCTGCCTTCAATCCAATGGGTTTAAACCATATACCAACCCAGAGAGTTTACTATTCTGAGAGAATGCCCAGGGACCAAGCAGAGTTGCTGAATAGAATATCCAAGTCTGATGATTCACTTGGTTCTGAGTTTCTTATTTCTCATTCTGATACTGCTGATCATAATCTAAAAGTGGAATCTGTTGAAAGATTGCACCAAATTAACTTGCCTACCAATTCTGAAGACACCAATTCAGTCACAAAACAATTGTATACAGACCAAACCATCAATGATGGACTTTCCCAACTTCAAAAGTTCAAGGAGTTTGCCACTTCAGTTTCTGTTATGAATAAAAAGCTTTCTGATACTGAAGATGTTTGGAAGCATGGGCGCAAGCAGGAAATTCCAAATGATATTGGCAATAAAGATTCTGAAAACCAAGGAAGGGTTCTTAAGGGTGAGGGTGAAGTAGATCATATTGCAGATAATCACAAAATATTCCTTTCAGAGCAAAGCGTAGAAGGTGGATTAGGACACACTGCTTTAACACCAGTAGCTGCTGTTCTGAGCCATAAGGATCATGTATCTGATTTTCCAGATACTATATTGGGGGGCATGGTGTGCAAGGCTATTACTGGTGATAAGGATTTGAGTCACACACAGCCAAAATCTTTGACAGAGACCTCAACTGAGGGAGTAAATCAAGAAATTTCCCACACTGGAGTGTTGCCAAAAAAGCTTGAATCCGTCATTATAGAAATTGATGATAGATTTCCCCACGATCTCCTTTCTGAGATGTTCTCCAAAGGCATATTTACTGAGGATAACTCTGTTATCGGTCCAATGGATAGAGATGGAATTGGTGTGAGTGTAAATATGGATAATCATAAACCTAAGCCCCGGTCATATTTTCGGAAGTTGGCACAAGAGGAATCTGTCCAAAATGATGTTTCTCTTATTGACCAGGATCATATTGGTGCACGGCCAGATTTTACAAAGGATGGAGGAGGAGATTCTGAGCCCTATGGTTATTCTCCTATAGCAACAGATGGGGTTTCAATGGACCCTGGATATTCACAACTTAATGTTGGTGAAGACAATGGGCATAATTTATCTGGAGTAAGAGAAGCTGACTTGACAATGCATTCTGATCTTGATCATTCCCAAGTTAAAGAGAGTGAAAGTCTGCAGTTTGAAGCTATGATAGACAATCTGAGATCACCGGAGTCTCAGTATGAGGTATGTGTTGTTGTTTGGTGATTTCATTTGAGAATTCATTCCTAATCAGCTAGCCCAAGCAACTTAACTTTGATGGTTTAGGATGGGAATTCAGGAAACAGATATGTTGGCTTTCCTCCTCTTGATCCCTCTGTGGGTGATTTGCAGGTAAAAGTTGGATATTAACATTTTCTACTGACTCTCAAAACTATCGTTTCTTTGTGTGCTTGCACTGTTTGCTATCGGAACCCTTTATCACTGATTCTTCCTATAAGGTTTTTTTTTCCCTTTCATAGTCATCCCACAGTTGAATGTTACTTGTGTTTGTGAGAAAGACCTAATATAAGTAAACTGATACTCTCTTTTTACTTTTAAGTTGCACTAATTTGACTAATCATTTGAAGCCAAAATAAAAGTAGTACTGAGAGAACAAAAAAATGATTTGGGTAGCCACCTAACTTTCTTCCTCAACAGAAATATAAACACGAGTCAGTGGAACCTGACCAAATGCCCTCTTCAAAGTAGTGTAGGTGTCTTGCTGCGACTTTTGTTATTATTGCATATATATCGTTCTCTGCATAAAATGATAGTGGTTTTCATGAGGAAAGTGAGCCAAGAGCTGATTATTAGCTGACTGTAAACAGCAGTGGATTTGTTTTTCTTTGATTTGGGTTTCTTCATGCTGCTTTAGCAGCAATTAATTATGTCTTTGTGCCTTCTAAACTACAATTTTCTTGTCAAGAATAAAATAGATGGGATGAGGGTTCTGGTTATCAGTCAGGATTCCATAATCACCTTGGCCTTTTCATTTAGTATGTATAATAGATATTGTTGCTTTGTTATTGGAAAAGTTTTGATATATATTTTTTGTTGTATGACACCACTAAAAGCTTGTCTGCCTATGCTACCTTGAAACATTTTTGAGGCCTCATCCTTTGATGTTATTAACTTCTCAGGAATTTTTTCCTTTTGTCCCCTCCAGCACATTCTAGGATTTCTATTACAATATCAGAGAACTTTTGAACATTACCTAATTCATCGAACTTCAATTCTTCAAACAGACAAACAAACAACAACAATCTAGTAAAAATACCGTTGAATGTAGCGTCTAGGGAGATCCAAAAATATGCAGCCTTACCCCTAACTGGTATGAATATCTCATCTGACACGGGGTGCAAGGGGGGAGGGAGGTTTTTAATACTTCTAGTTTTTAATTTTCCAAAAACATTATTTTTCATGCGACCAATACATTTTCCTAATAGTCTGTGATTTATGCTTTTATTTTAAATATAATGCATGTGGTATAAGTATGTATGTGTGTGTTAACATGGAGATAGTTTTTTGAAGCATATCCAGAAACTCTTTTTTTTGCCTAGGTATCGTTCGCCTCCTTCTGGTTCTTTGAATGTAAATTTGAGATTATTCAATCGGAATTTATCCGCAATAAAATTGATGATCAGTTATTGTTTCTTAACCTAATGGCAGATTATAAAAAATTATGATCTTGAAGAGTTAAAAGAACTAGGTTCTGGTACTTTTGGGACTGTGTATCATGGAAAATGGAGAGGAACAGATGTTGCCATCAAGAGGCTGAAGAAAATTTGTTTCACTGGTCAATCATCAGAGCAAGAGAGATTGGTAATTGTTGCTTAGCTGCTGAGATCTGTTAACCTGTTGTTTTCCGTCCCAGTGATGCATGTTATTTTAGCTAAATACATACCAAGTTTGGTACTTGTTTCTTCATTTTATTTTGGGATTTTTGATGAAATATTATTTAATTTATTTTGTCTTAGGCATTAGAGTTTTGGAGGGAAGCAGAAATCCTTTCAAAGCTTCAACATCCAAATGTTGTGGCATTCTATGGTGTAGTGCAAGATGGTCCTGGGGGAACATTGGCTACTGTGGCTGAGTACATGGTTGATGGTTCTCTTAGACATGTTTTACTTCGGAAAGATAGGTAAATCCTACAATTGAACGATACTATAATCTCATTTTGCCATCTTTGAGCTACATTAAACTGATGTTCTAGGTGGTCTAGAACTTTTTCTGGTTGTGGGGCTATTAAAACTTTACTTAATGATTATGGGAAAGTACAATAATTAAAACACTCTCAGATCTGGATGAGCTCAAATAGCTTGCTAATGAATGGTCAGTTCATTCTCCTCCTTGTGCCTCTTTACATCTATATTTACTTGAACCTGAAGGTATTTAGATCGTCGCAAGAGGCTATTGATAGCTATGGATGCAGCTTTTGGGATGGAATATCTCCACTCAAAGAACATTGTTCATTTTGATTTGAAGTGCGACAACCTGCTTGTCAACTTGAAAGATTCGTTGCGTCCAATCTGCAAGGTATGCTCTTGAGGAATGTGAAAAATCCAATCCTTAAATGTTTGGTGTTCATTAACTCAGTAATTGATGACTTTAGGTTGGTGATTTTGGCCTGTCCAAAATCAAGCACAATACCTTGGTCTCTGGAGGTGTACGAGGAACTCTACCATGGATGGCACCTGAACTGCTAAATGGTAATAGCAGTAAGGTGTCTGACAAAGTAAGTTTATTCCTCATCTTGTTTATTTGCTTTTTCTGGTCTTATGTTTCTGTGAATGATACAAGAAAAATTAGGGAAATCATAGTTGAATTCATGATTATTGTTCCCAAGTTTGTAACTAGATAGAAAATTTGAGAATCAGAGAGACTGAAATAGTCACTTTGTATCATTCATGTATAATAACAAAGATGTCCGGTTTATACCTATAAGATCCATTATTGCTAATTAGAAAAATAGGTGAATTAGTTTAGTCCTTAATCACCATTTTACTAGGAATAATTCATATACTTGTCTCAACAAACATCATCTTCTTTTATATAATCTTTGGACCAGGAATTTGTACATTAAGAAAATTTCTGCTAATTCTCAGGTTGATGTCTTCTCCTTTGGAATTGTTTTGTGGGAAATTCTGACTGGCGAGGAACCATATGCCAACATGCACTATGGTGCAATCATAGGTGCTAATTTAATACTCTGTTTTTCTCTGTTCTTTTATGGTTCTGCTTGTATTTTTTGTAAGTTATGGTTTCTGCTTGTATTAGTAGGTTTTTTTCTGATTAATTACCAATTATAATAACAATACAAATGAACATAGCAAGACTATAGAAATTGGGCCTAAAGGAATGGCATGTTGTAGCGACTAAATGTTGTAGCTTGATAATTTTTTGTGCTTTGACGATTGGCCTTGTACACTAGTATGGTTGACGATTGGCCTTGTACACTAATATGGTTGTCAACATAAATGCCAAAAATCAAGTTTCCAATATGCAAGGATGCCTAGGGTCTAATATACTCAGTAGGATGAGATTAAATGGACATCAAAATATCTTAGTTACAGATAATAGCCAATAAGGACAAGTCTAAATTCTATTTGTTCCTGACTTTAGGAAATTTAACTTCTCTTTTGTATTTTTTTGTAGTGGCTGTATTCTCTTTTTCTGCTGCTTCTACTTTTCTTGCCTTTATTGCACTTGTTACTACAAAATCAATTTTCATAAGCTCCTATGATTTAGAGCATTATAGTTAATTGGGATCAACTCCTTCTGTACTGATGCCTGGTTCAGTAAGAGGAATTTAATAATTTCAACAATTGAAGAAATAAGAGCCACATAGAATTGAAAATAAACAGCTGTTAAAATTCCGGATCATACATTAAAAGTCACAAGGGCATTAACCATAAAGAAAATTTTTAATCTAATGGGGAACCAATTTTGCAATAATTCAGTCTGTGGGAATGAGGGCCTGATTGAAAACTATCGTATCAATGTTGATTATTAATTTATTCCTCCAATTGAACTAAGGGATGGAACTTGTTTCAATCATCCATTGCAATGTTGTTTTGTGTCAAGTAGTACCATGATCAGATTTTTTTTTCCTCGAAAAGTCTCATTTTCATCTTTTCTTTCATTTTCATTTCCTTTTGTCCCTATGATTATATATTACCATCCTTGAAATTGTAGAAAATTGTGTGATTCGCTGAAAGCATTTTGATCGTGGTTAGTAATTACTTACTGTGTTTGTACTCATGCATGGTTTGCGTTCATGCATTGGTTGTTTGTGCTGTATTTGTTGTGCTCAATAAATTGATTAATTTTACAGGGGAAGTCACATAATGTATAATGGTAAGATATAGACAGGATAGTTGAGGAATGAAGAACTTGTTTTCTCTATGGAAAGTTGTGTTCAGATTAACCTGGAACTGGAAAAGGCATTGAATGGTACAGGTTCATATCTATAGCTTTCATATCAATAGTGTTACCTAAAAGAAGATCAGTAACCATTGTTTGGAGATCCGGCAGTGTTTGCAAACTTGAAACTATTAAATTTGGGTTACTGAGCTTTCAATTGCAGAAAGGAAAATGAAACTACTGATCTGAATGTTGGACTTGATTCCAACACTGGAAGTGGGTAGCTTTCAATATACATATAAATGAAGTTCACAAGGAAAGCATACTATCAATTTACTTGCAAAGTCATTTTTAGATATATTACTGAAAACAGAAACACCCAAGTTGGTTTAAATGTTTTTATATTTTATTCGTTATCTGATACACTTTATGGATTTTTAGCACCTCGTTTATGTTTGTAACATTTGTTAATGAGGTCCAGGAGGAATTGTGAATAATACTCTGAGGCCTGCCATTCCAAGTCTCTGTGATCCTGAATGGAAAAGGTTGATGGAACAGTGTTGGGCTCCTAATCCTGCATCAAGGCCTTCTTTTACAGATATTGCCAGTCGTTTGCGGGTTATGTCAGCAGCTGCTAGCCAAAACAAAGCGTATGGTCACAAGGCATCCAAGTAATAAATTGAATACTTCCAATTGCAGTTTTTCCACAATGTCACAGATTGATTCACTTGACTGTACAAAGTAGATATTTACGATGTCATATTAGTAAAAGGGAGAAGCTATCTTCCATTTATGTTTTTGAAATGGAAGATTTTCTCTCTAAATAATTTGAAATTCTTCTTTCCAGAACGTTATGTAGTCCCTGGATTTTGAACAAAATTTCTAATAGTTTCAGGCTTTTCCATTTTGGTTGTGCTGCGCATGTTTCCCTGGCTATTATTTATTTGCAATGTGGAATTCTACGAGGCTTTCCCATGTTTTCTTGTGGATGCCAATTTTCATCATAATTCCTGTATCTATTGTCTGGCATGGTTTGAATTGCAGATTCGAGAAAACCATTGGTATTGAATAAAGAATCTGGTAGAAATAGAAGCTGTTGTTGCGGTGTTAACCTGGTATATTTTCTGTTCCATGACTCGAAATTGATTGGATGAAGTTGGATAAGAGCAAGTTTTGATCAGTATCAATGTGCTCCCCAATTGCTGAACAGAAAATGTTACTTCTCGTCAAAGTTTGGACGCTTGTGCGTTACTTTGCCAGGATAGACGAAGTTATGCTGATCAAGCACTAGGAACTCCTATGCCATTTGTCGGTCTAATTTTCAGGTAAAATGGCATAATACGAATAGTCTTCCAAAGTTACCTGGTTGATCAGGTCAATTCCCAATAACTGTATCAGCTTGTCATTAATACTGGAGAAAGCCAATAGAAACACCGGCCCCAGCAGTTTCTGCAGTTCTCATTGGAGTTAACAGATAGCAATGGAAACACCGGCTTGAACAGTTTCTGCAGTTCACTTTGGAGTTAAAATATACCACGAGTCCCATAAATGAGTAGCAATTCAGACCCTGAAACTGGAAAGACCTCAAACGGTACTGGTATGTATTCTAATTTTAACATGTTCTAATTAATTATATCTAATATTAATATATTCTAATTAATTATATTGTTTTACTAAAAAGGAAAGATAAACATTTGTTAAAATTATGTTTTGCATCAAATTTTAATATATTCTAATTAATTATATTTAATTTTAATATACTCTAATTAATGATATTTAATTAATTATATTGTTTCGCTCAAAAAGAAAAAAATTAATTTAAAT
>JANITW010000007.1:12618116-12634058 GCA_027564335.1 Erythroxylum williamsii
GATTCTAATTGAGATGATTTTTCATTTTGAGTAAACTAGAGAAATAGGACTACAAATCATATGAAGAAGCCGAATTTTGATTTGATCTCTAAGATATTCAATTTCTAGATGGAAATTGGCTATAGTATACGATTTTTGGAAAAGAATAATCCAAAAATATTTGAGGTATATCTTCCTATTTACTAAACCAAATTGAGTGATTTTGGTGTCAATGGAATCATAAGACATAGAGGAACACTTTTCTTGAAGAGAGTATAATCAAATTACTTCAGTTTTGCTTTCTGATTTAATGTGAATAGTAGATAGTAGACTCCAAAGTGTGACTTAGAAAAAGGATGAGTTTTGTTACGAGAATAATTAGTATTAATAATATTATATTAAGAAGAAGAAGAAAATTAATAAGAATAATATATAATAAGAATAAAATTAATAAAATGAATAATAATAAAACATTAGTAATAATAATAAGAAGAAATTAATAATAGTAAGGAATTTAATAAAAATAAAATTAATTATAAAATTAACATGAATAAGGATAATAGTAAGGAGAAAATTCATAATGATAATAATAAATAATAATAAATAATTTAATAATAATAAAAATTAATAAAATTAATAATAATAAGAAATTTAATAATAATTAAATAAATTAATAATAATAAGAATAATAGTAAGTAGAAAATTAATAATAATAATAAATTAATGAGAATAAGGAATTTAATAATAAAAATATCATATCATATCATATTTTAATCTTTTTGTTAGTTATTTCTTTATCATTCTAAATTAATCTTTTCAAATCAAACATTGACATAAAAATTCTTTAGCACTAAACCAAACAAAATAATATTTATTATATTTTATTCTTCGTATTTTCGTTTTTGAGGAAATTTCTTATCTATTCCTACAATTAAATCAACCGGGCTGTAAGTGCATAGTGGCTAATAGAGAAGTAACATCACTTTATTTTGATAATTGGTGCCGTGCAAGTCTTTTGATAAACTCTCAGTTACATCCAGTTGTGATGGATAGATTCCCTGTAAGCTCGAACGTGAAAGCACATGGATAGATGCAAAGCAATGGGGTAATGGATAATTCCAACTGAGTTTTTGTAGCTATTGCCAAACTATGACCCTGACCCTGATCGAGACGACGAATATCTATGTCTGGGACATAACTTTGGTAGGTCTACTAATAAATGCTTTAGAGCTATCCTCGGAGGTACAGTGTATGTGAATGGAGTAGATAGCTATACTCAAGAGTATAAATGTCAGCTCCTTAGTTAATATAGTCTCATATACCTTATTTTGTCATCTTAAAGGACCACAACCTTCGAGCAAAGGAATTCCAGAAACCGCAGGGTTGGTTTTAATTTAGTTGAAGGGAAGAAAGATGGAATCCCCATTCAAGGCAGATATATTGAAAGGAAAGGTGGCTTTAGTAACAGGAGGTGGGTCTGGTATTGGTTTGGAGATTTCTACTCAGTTTGGAAAACATGGTGCCTCGGTTTCAATCATGGGCAGACGCCAAGAAGTGCTTCACTCTGCTGTCTCCTCTCTCCAAAGTCTTGGAATTCCCGTATGATTCGCTTTAATGGGTTTGCTTTGCTTTTCGTGTTTCTCTCTTTCCTTGTTCATTTACTTATGTTTTGCTTGTAGCTGCCTTTGCGCATCTGGATTGATTTCATTTTTCTTGTTATTTTTAATCGGGTTTGATGAGCAGACTCGGATTAAGCTATCGGAATTCTAGTTTTTCTTTCTGATGGCCTGAGGAAAGCAATTGATGTGGCTTAGTCCGTTGGCCCTGAGTTTCACTTGCAGATCATTAGCTTTCTTGCCAATTTATGCAATGTTTCAAACATTCGGATTATTGTTATCTCAAAATTGCACTCTGTTTGCAGGCTGTTGGCTTTCAAGGGGATGTCCGCAAGCAAGAAGATGCGAAAAGAGTCATTGAATCTACTTTTAAACATTTTGGCAGGATAGACATTCTTGTGAATGCTGCTGCTGGCAATTTCCTTGCATCACCTGAGGATTTGTCACCTAAGGGATTTCGAACAGGTTTTGGAACTAATTTTCCTTGATCTGAGGATTGCCTCATTGCCTGAAATTGTTTGATTATATTTGTTGATTTTCGCTTTGTGTTCTATGGATGATTGCTTTTGAATGGAAGAGAATCAGGTTACATTGGAGTCTTAACATTTTGTTTACTTCTTCTGCCTGGATAACATATTTAAACAACTATAAATGATCTAGAATAGTGAGCTGTGATCTTGGTCTAAGATTTATAACCAGCTTTGCCTATAGGGCTTCTCAATTAGGCTTCAAGTATTTATCCTTTTCATGTTAAATGGAAACCAACATGAGAGGGAAAAAAAATTGCCAAGTACAAAATTCAAGCCATTTAGGAGTTGCATCATTGTTCAAGGTTCACTAGAGTACCTTGACAATTGAAGGTTAGTTGTTCACCTCTAGCTTTATTTCCTTTTAAAGGCACCTTTTCATCTCTGGCCACATGAGGGCTTGATCTAATGCTATTCTTTGTACTGCCACAGTTTTGGACATTGATTCTGTTGGTACCTTCACAATGTGCCATGAAGCCCTTGAGTATCTCAAAAAAGGGGGGCCAGGAAGAAACTTATCTAACGGTGGATCAATTATAAACATTAGTGCTACTTTACACTACACAGCAGCTTGGTATCAAATCCATGTATCAGCAGCAAAGGTTTGTCACATGGATTTTCAATTCAATTTTATATCTACGGCTCAATTTAACTTATTTTCCACTGAAATGTCGTTCTTAAACAGGCAGCTGTTGATGCCATTGGTAGAAATTTGGCCCTGGAGTGGGGTACTGATTATGATATTCGAGTAAATGGCATTGCTCCAGGTCCAATTGATGGTACTGCTGGCATGAGTAAACTTGTACCTCAGGAGATCTCCAATAGCAAATTTAGAAACTACATGCCTCTGTTTAAGTTAGGGGAGAAGTGGGACATTGCTATGGCTGCCCTCTACCTAGCTTCTGATGCAGGTTAGTAACTTGGATTATGTGTCATTTTCTATTTTCATCTCTCTACCCTATGTAAACTATTTTGAATGAAGGGTTAAGCATTGGTATTTATATCAATAACGACACTACATTAGCGAGTGTTAGCTTGCAGTAAATCTCAAACTGAAGGTCAAATACAAGGCTCAAGCTTGACTCAATAGTTTAAGGCTTGTCTTGAAAATTTTTTATAAGCTCGAGCTTGAGCTATAATCAGCAGAGGTGTCAAAGACAGACGAATACCCTGAACAGCTGATTTAATAGATCCATCTAGACTGAAATTGTATTAATAGAAACAAGTTCTGATAGTGTCGATCACTGTGTCAGTTGTCTCCGGAATCTTCTCTGTGTCAGTTGTCTTCTTATTCCAGAGATGTTGTAAATATTAGGGACGGTAATACTCTGATAAATGTTTATATGACAGCCATTGCTAGAGCTTCAGCAGTAGCTGTTGGTCTTAGATTGAATATATCTTTTCTTTCTCTTGTTCCTTTCTTCATAATTTAGCATGTGTAGTAATTCAAAAAGATTGCATGGAAATACTATGAGAACTCAGAGAATATAATTTTCGTGTAAATCTAATTATTAATTATTAATCGAAACATTATTATTTCATAATCATTGAATTTGAGCACAAAAATAAGATTTACAAATCAAAAATCAAATTATAAACAAAAGGAACTATTTTATCCAAACCGTATGTGTGTTTTATTTGTTGCTAGCCTAAGCAGTGCATTAAAATTTTGAAGGGAAGTATGTAAATGGAACCACAATACCTGTGGATGGAGGACTCTGGCTAAGCCGACCACGTCATTTGCCAAAGGATGCAGTCAAACAACTTTCTCGAGCAGTGGAAAAGAGATCCAGAAATGCACCAGTGGGGGTTCCATCTAGCAAGCTTTAGATCAGCAGCTTTACTTTTCATTTATGTTAGAAATACAAAGTACTTCCTTTCCCAAGTTAGATTGTTGTTTGAACTATTCAGTTGAACATTGCACTTCATCAAAGATACTATTGTCTTGATAACATTGTAAACTTTGTTTAAAAAGTGGATCTACAGGAGTCCCCTCCCCAGCTTTTTAGAATGCTTTTATGTCATCATGGCGATTAATTTGATTTTGACGCAAAAAGAAATTCTTGTTTTTCTTCAAAAACTAATTATCTCACCTGAATATAATCATCTTCTGAGAATCATGTGAGATTACAGAGGTAACACAAGAATCATAGACATCTGCTGTTATGAAAAATGTATACTTTAGCTGAAACAGAGAGTTCCTCGGTTCACAAATTGCCTACCCCTCATTATATCCACTGTTTTAAATGTACAATAAGACAAAAGCGCAGATTTTATGATTCTCTCCAGCTAACATTGTGCCACATATAGGAGTTCAACATATAGCTAATCACCAATACAGAATTCTCTTTCAGGGGGACCCTTATTAGACGAGAGCTATGCTCGTTCCAAATGAGATTGAACCAACTGTAGAGCCGGCTCAAAAGTCTAACAGTGCTTGATCAACATGCAAAAGTTCAAAAATCTTCAAGTACGGTACATGGACAGTAAGTGGAACTCAATAGACTGGCTTGAATTGTGGATTGAAACATAGTGTTGTACTCCCTTAACAGGAGGCATAAGTTCCTAATATACTAAGAAATAATCTTTGTGAACAACGGATTACTTTTCCTGTGATGGTCTCTAGCATGTCCTGAAGTTTGAAAATCTGAGAAGTAAAGACTTGAGGCACCCGTTGAGATAGTACCGTCAACAGCAGTCATGATTTTTTATTCACTTTTTAATGAAGTTAATATGATTCTAATATTGGTGAGAAATAGGTAATGGCATTAATAAGCAATGTTGTGAATACCGTACCAGCCTGGGTATCGAATTGGATTCTGGTACAGTACTGTACTAATACCAAGTACCATTTAAGGCAATTTTTTAAATTTATGAAATAATCCTTGAATTTTTTAAAAATTACAAAATAATTCATTGTCATATTATACAATTGTACTGTATATACTTTGGCCTTGTTTGGTTGATAGCTGATCAGCTAAATTTTGGTTGATTGACTAAAATTAGCTGATTGACTTCATAAAACAGCTATTTATTTTGTATGGTTGTTGGCTGGTTGGGTTGGCTAATTCAACCCAATCAACTAAAAATAAGAAGTTGTTTGGAAACAATGTTTCGGGGCAATCGACTATTTACTTTTTTTATAATTCCAATTTTGCCCTTAGATTTTTGTTCAACCTCATTGCCTCTCTCTCATTTGCTTTCATTACCTCTCTCTCGTTTTCTCTAGAAGAATCACTCTCTATTTTCTTTAGATTCTTTAGATTACCATATTAGTTTCGACAACGGATCCTTGTAGCTTGCGACAACGGACTTGTGGGTGAATTGTTAACTGGTGAGTTCAACTCCACTTTGGGCACCTTTTTTGGTTTGATTTTCCATTATTACAAACTCGGTATTTTCTTCTTAGGAAGTTGATGTTTTAGGATCTAGCATGTACATGTCTTCTTGATGTGTGTAAGTTTGATTTATATCTGTAGACTCCCGAGTCAAACATAAATAGGAGAGGATGATTCTAGAAGGAGTAGAAGAGGAAGAGAAAGGGCTCGCCGAAGGAACAATGCCTTTTACATGCATCGCGATTTAGTACGTTTTTTGAATTTGAGGTCAAAGAAATTTTCTCTTGATTTTCAAATCTTAGAAGTCCAATCGAAAGTTTGAATTTCATTTACTTTGCTTATAGGCTTGGAAAAATGGCTATGATGTCAAGGAAACCTTAAAGACTAATTTCCTGTCAAAAATTATTTAAACGTAGAGGTATTTAGTGAGAACTATTCGTGATAATATTGCTTATAGTTAATAGCAATTAGACGTCGTTATTGAATTGTTATAAACATTTGCTTTAAATGATGATGTTCATTTCTTTTGCTCTATTTGAATTGTATTGTTAAACTTCATTTGTATTGTTATAGTTTATGTTTGGATGTACCATCATCGTCATCATGATTACTATTATTATTTTTATTATTATTATTATATGTTTTATGCTTTTTTATTAGAGTTATAAACTTAATTTTTGTAAAATTTAATATCTAAAATCTAAATTCCTATAAGAGAATTGAACGAAATATTAAGATATATAATATTCACACCCTTATATTTTTTTAAAGTCATGTCCCCATTTTGTCATTTTACATATAAACAGCTAATATTAAACAACTAATTTTACCAAACATCAAATGATAAATAGCTAATGTAATCAGCGATCAGCTAACAGCTGATAGAATCAGCTATTGATTGCCAAACATGGCCTTTATAAGTTTACATCAACCTTGTCTCAAAAAATCATAATAATAAATAATAACTACAATTAATATGAAATAACAATAATTTTAAGATATTTCACATAGAAATTGTAGCCATGATTAATATGAAAAAAAGACAGTCATCATCATACAAATATAAAATTAAAAATAATACAAAATATTTAAAATATTACAATTTCATCATATAACAAATAATAATTACATTAAAACATTCAAAAAAAGAATAATAAATATCCTTAACTCTCAAACTATTACAATTTACGGCAAGAGTTCGTGATGAGGAAACAAATAACTAGAAGTGAAACCTGAAACCTAAAACAAAAACATTTACGATTACATTAAATATGTTAGAGTAGTACTCTAAAGACAATCACCTTTAGCACTCTTGTACAAACTTTATTTTGATTAATAAAGCGAAAGATAATTTTTCATTTATTTGATGTTCATTTATCTATGAATTGATGGCGATCCTAAATCGAATTAATGAAATTCACGATACAAAACATAACATGAAGGAAATCATGATAATGAGATTCCTATCATGTGTAATTATGTTAGTATCTAAATAATCCCTAGTCATGGGATTAATAAAACACGAAATTATTAATCTGTATAGACTAACACATGTTATACTCCTTGATTTGATCAAGCAGTGGATCTCACAAACTGTAAGCATGAGATGTTTCAAGTTAACATGTGGATGCTTACTAAGAGTATTAAGTAGATCGGATGACCCGCTATGAGATTATCTTTTGGATGATCTATCAAATGTTAATGATTAATCTCATCATAGCAATAGTACAAATATCCTTAGATTTGAGATGCTTAAGGATATCTTAGATATTGATCATATGTTTTGACATCATTTCTTATTGTATCAATATGAGGTCCCTTATAGGGTGGTGATTAGGTACAGTTATTGGAATTCAAAGGTAATTAGGTAGCCAACAAAGAATTCACCACTCTTGATAGAAGGAGATGATACCCACGACCTCTTGTCGGGGTCATTACTTAGGAGCCTCTAGCCAGAGTAGTTATGTGTCATAAAGAAAGTCTTCATTTACATATAAAGTAATGAGATCCTAGGATAAGAACTAACGTCACTTGGATGAGATGTGATGTAGTCGGTTTAGTGGGAGTTGACATATAGCCCATACTCCAAACTAAGTGGGGTATAAAATAGTGAAAAGATGAATTGCACGGTAATTGACTATGGAAAGTTTCATAAGTTAGACAATTAACTATCGAAGAGTTCATGTGTTAATCCACTTATATTCCGGTAAATTGGTATCATGAAACCCTTCATGATTTGCTTGAATTAAGAGTTAATTCAAGTGCCATGAAACCATACATGATTTGCTTACATTAAGAGTTAATTCAAATGCCTAAAGTAACAAGAACCTAAGATTCACACGCATAAAAGATCAAATGAAAAACAAAGTATGCATAGCCGTCAATAAAGTAGGCCATGATCATGGCTCATAGGCCACGATCGTTGAAGGCTCGATAGATGATACATAAGTGAGTTCTTCACTTATGTACACAAGGACTAACAAGTTAATACACATTTAAGTGAGAGGATAAGGGGTCTAGAAGTGTTATGGAGTTAAAGAAAAGTGGTCTTGAGTCTTGCTTACGTTATTTATGCAATTTTTGCATGAATCTAATTGCATGCAACATAATCTTGATCTATCTCTCCATTTAAGCATCTACTTGAACTCATATAATTTGGTGCTCTACCTACCTTTACTCATTACTTCTTCTTCATCCTTACGTGTTCTTAAGTGATCAAGGAAGGTATTTGGTATTTGCTACAACTCAAACAAGGAGAAGATTAAGGAAAAGAGGAGCATTATCAAAGATACAAGTGCTAAAATTTCAAGTTCTTATAATCTATGTATGCATGCATATAAAATTATGGAATTTTGGGGACATCATGGGTAGGAATTTAGATTCTGACACTTCCACTGCCTTGTTGTGCATATGATGCATGAATTTGGTACAAAATCCTCATCATTGAGAGGAGCCTTTTCATTATCATCATTCAAATTTAATGCACCAAATGACGTATCAATGTTTTCCTATCCAAGATTATCTTCTAAGTCATTCACATCTATTAAACTTGGTTTCTCATAAACTCAATTTGCCAAAAGATCGATATTATCAATGAAAATTGGATATGTTGAACTACTAGTGCTATGAAGAGTCCTAACAATAAATTATTATAAAATTATAAAAATTATATCAAAATTAATAATGATAATAACATACCTTTCTCGAAGCTTTAAATTGTAATAAATAAAAACCAAGTCATTCAATCTCTTGTACTATAATATATTCCTTTTCTTGGAATGGATGAATTCACATATGCTTCAATTTTGTTCATAGCTTGTTGCACTCACATATTGACTTAAATTCTGAATTGCAAACCTTGTCAATTCTGGAAAACTAGTTATGAATTGATCCCATTAAGAAACTTTAGGTCATAATATAATAAAAGTAGCATTATAAAAAAATAAAGTGATAATTAATTTTCAATAAATAAGAACTTGGAGAAAGTTTTACTCTTTGTCGAATAGCAATTGGCATTGCAAAATCCCTAGAAGACTACTTGTAAAGCTCCATTTTTTATCTCAAAAGATCTTGCATCATATCATTGCCAATGATTGTTGTAATAGTGAATAGCATTATTCTATTAACTTCAACTTTCTTTGTAAAATTCGGTCTAAAATAGACCCTAGGATTAAAAAATGCCCCAGCTATGAACAAAAAAGAAGAAAGTTTCCTTTCCCATCTCTCATTGATGATTGCAAGATATGATGTGTACAAAGAAAGCCTATGTTTCATATTGGCCTTGATTGCCTCTTTCTCCCTCTCTATAGCATAAAAAAAACTCATTATTGCCTTTTCTTCACTATCAGTTAAGCGAAGCAACCTCACCAAAGGCTCACAAACTCAGATAACAAATTGGCATTGAGATCAAAATTCTCTATCTTCTAGTATAATTTTGGAAACCTTCAATCTAGTATTATACCTAGCATGCTGAGATGCAAACTACTTATCACTTGTGAACACTTGTCAAAAGACTAAAATGAGAAGAAATTCATTGCAAATCTTGTAACAGTAGGATAACACAAATTCCTTTCTCGTTAAATTCAAATCCTATGCATGATTATAGATGAAATTGTTCACCTTTTTATCTTTCTGCATAGTCTCATCAATAATAGGAAAATAACTAAGACCCCTATATTCTCTAGAATTAGGCCAATGTAAATCATTGTCAATAATGAACTGAACAATTTTTCTGGCTTTACTTCATTCATAACTTTATCAAATTTTTTAAATAAAGTATTAGTATTTCTAATAAGGCCAGATGCATCAATAAACTTCAAAAACATTAAGACATTTACAGAATAAACCAAAATAATAATAATAATCTCTTGTCTCCTATTTTTCCAACCATCATAAGTGATTGAACATCTATACGTAGCCCAATTCACTTTTCTTTTTTCCAAATAACTTTTAAGTTCAAAAACTAAGCAACTCAAAAGTTTACCTTTTAAGTCATCAATTGAAGAAGCTTTGTATCCTGGATCGTAAGAGGCTATAACATCCACAATAGGATGATAATAGTAAGACTGAGAAGCATCGAACGATGAACCTGTAACATACCACTATCTAGCTACTGTCATATCTACATTTTGAGCTGTATCTCTTGATTGCGTGGCACAATAAATTAAAGGTTGGGCTCCAGGAGTTGTTCCTGGTGAAAAAAACTAGTTACATGCCTTCTTCTTTTCCTCACATTAGCTCTAGGTTTAACATTAACTTCTTCTTGGGCCTAGGATGAAACACTACCACTACCACCTTCAATATTTCCATAATTATCATGAAAACCAATAAACGAACTTCCACCACCAATTTGATCATTCAATATCTCCCTTTATCTTTTTCGCATTGGTAATCTTCAAGCAAAGTTTTTATTTGTCACTTTACATCATGACTTACTTTTTTACAGAATTCCATATCTCCTTTAACCCCGGTAAATGCTTCTTAAATCGAGTGATTCCTCCATCTTTTAAATGTTTTTTACAAAATAAACAAATCGTATGGATGTTGGAACCCGTTTTCGAAGTCTAACTCTGGAGTCATAAAACATGCACGTATTACCCTGTAGAGTTATTTTAATGAAGTCTCATTAGCCATCATCATTTTATCTTCATTCTTATACCATTCCAAAAACTCCCTATTTGATTAATTAATATACAACAATCCATTCTTATGTTTATGTCCTTAATCATATTGCACCTCTTTTGGGGCAATAGGCATAACCTTCACTAAAGATGTC
Source organism: Erythroxylum williamsii (assembly GCA_027564335.1). Lineage (NCBI taxonomy): Eukaryota > Viridiplantae > Streptophyta > Magnoliopsida > Malpighiales > Erythroxylaceae > Erythroxylum > Erythroxylum williamsii. Next base: position 12,628,852 of record JANITW010000007.1, read on the forward strand.
GAATTAAGGTCATTATAGAATGATTTTGAAGAGATCTTCTAGATCTACAACTTCTGTGAAGACCCCGAAGAGAGATTTTGCCATTTAGAGGGTCAAAATCTCGAATTTATGAAAGTGTGTAGTGAATGTCCACTAAACAGACATACACTTCACCAAAATAGACATAAACAGGGCTAGGGGTCTTTTCAGACTCGAGAAGGTCTGTTTAACGAACTTAATGTCCGTTTAACAAATATGGACAAGGCTATGGGTCTTTCTAGACCCGAGAAGGTCTGTTTAATGTACCTAAAGTCTGTCAAATGGACATAAGTGAGACAAAACTCACTCAAGACCCTTCCTAAAGGTTTCTACATCTATCTTAACCTTACTTCCACTCTAAATTGTCTCAAATTCACTTCCTCTAATGCAACATCATTTCATAACAATTTAACTACCAATTTTATTTCAGTAAACTCTCTAATATCTACTTATTTGATTCATCACTTACAGCTAATTCTCATCATTCACAAATTCCTATCTTTTTATTCCATAATATCTTACTTGTATGTAACAACAATTCATGTTCAAAATTCATCATCTCAAGTTGATAACTTCTTCAGGTATAACTAATTTCAACTTAACATCATCCATACACAATTCATATTTCGTTAATATCAAAAGGAAAGAGTTTTACAAAACTTTAATGGAAATTCAACCCACAATACATCATTGGTCTCATAACCCAAAAATACAAAATATACGTGAATGAATAATACTTGAAATGTGGCTAAAGCCTTGTGTTTTTCATAAAATAACTTAAAATACAAAAATATGCAGATTTGCAGTGATGTCTTGACTATCGATCTCTGGCTCATCACCTAGAGATGGGAAGGAATAGGAGTGAGCTTAAAAGCTCATGGGTAACAAGTTTACAATGGAGAAATAAGCAAAACAATTGAAAATATTCATTGCCATAGTAAATTTGCATTGAATCCATAAAACACGTATTTCTCAAATTTTCAACTTGTCAAACAATTCATAAACAATATAAGTCATGTATGCATCAAACTTGTCAATAAATCATAAACACTTAAGCAATCAAAATAGTTTAGGTAGGACCATAAACATGAGGGAGTTGCAAATCTCTAGTAATAATAGAATGTACTATCACAAACTCACATAATGGTTTTGCATAGTTCATAAACATAAGAGAGCCCATAAAGGAGTTTCATGTCACTAGCGGACAGGTGGGAGAAGCCTTTAATATGGTCAACGTGCACGTGACATAACAAAATGGACCACTACAAACCCACACAAACATGAATTTTATGACTTGTAAACATATTACCCAAAAGGCACATTTTGGAAACATGATTTTCATAAACATAATATCTTTCAAATACCATTTCCATCTTCATTTCATAAATCATCAACAAGATTCATATACCAAACATATAGCAATTTCTTAAATCATTTAAGGAGCAATAAATGCAACATTTATAAGGCGGTTGAAATCATTTAACTCTATTGATTTGGAAAAATATTTATGGCTCATTAACTCAACTATAAATATGTAACCCACCTGGATTCCTTGCTTAAAAACTTGCTTAAAGGTGCCTTTCCTCTTCCCCCTTGCCTTTCTTGATTCCCTTTAACATTGGCAAAAATCCCACTTAATATGAATACAAATTGAGAACTCACAAAGCATAGTCACTAAAATTGATTATAGAATACTTAATCCATGCATTTCCTAAGCTTCATTAACTAAAACTCTTCCAAAAATCCAAAGGATTAAGAATGAACTTACGTTGAATCTTCACTAAATAAAGAGATTTTTTTTGCTCAAATGGTAGCTCTTCTCTTACTTTCTTTTTTCTTTTATTCAAATGGAAGCTCCTACTTAGAGGTTTACTAATTTGTTGGATATTGTGGAAAATTTTAAATGGATTGCAGGAGTCCAAAATCATAAGGGTTGTTCTATTTTCTTGAAAGTCAATAATAAACATCTATTTTTGGGAGGTTATGAGCAGTCATTAGCACGAGAATTAGGGAGACAATCTTAGGATATTATTTCCTTATTATTATTTATTGGTAATTATCCTTCTGTTTTTGGAATATTCTCTTTTTTATAAAGGAAGGAGGGCTGTTAGTTTAGGTACTTCTTTTTCTCTATTGCAGAATTTTTTATTTTGTGAGCTGAAAAACAGCTATGAATGGCTAACACTTTTATTTCTAGCTTAAGGTCTAATCGAAGTGCTTATTTCCACAAAAGTGTTGTAAGATCTTAAAATTTTTCTTCCTGCTCATTTCAATTCTTCAATATTTATTTATTTCCTGCACTTATTAGTTTGTGGTGGATGTTTATTTTTCTATTTAATTAAACGGTTTGGCCAATTGTTTAGTTAATTAGGATAATAAATTGCTAATTAATGAGATCAAATACGTAATTGTTTGGTTGAGTTAACATTTTTGGCAAATAATATAGCATGATTAGAACCAAATTTTCAGGTTATATTAAGGAAGAAAATAATCTAATTTGAATGAACTACACGTGTGGTTTATTGGTTAGGATCAGGTCTTTCTCATTTTTAGTGCTATCAATAAATTGAATCCTAAACGCGAGTAAAGATTATTTGTTGGTAAGAGATTAATCAAAGCACATTGTCTTGTTTAATCCAATTTTACATGAAGATTAAGTTGTTAGAGACTTCTCCAACAATTGTAACTGGTCTATTGATTTAATTGATGAGTTTATATTTGCATCCTTAATCGACACCATTGAACTAGCACGGAGATGAACTTTGGCTGGAATTATTTATTTAATCGATTTTCTCTATTTTTATTTTTATGATCTCATTCAGTTTCTTCAATTAAAAATCCCCCCTTTTATTTGTCTTTACTATTTTTTCTAGTTTTAAAAAGAATATTATTAATCTCTAGTCTCTGTGGATTCGACCTTGCTTATCATTTTCTACAATTATTTTGTAACTTGGTAGTAGGATATATTTTTGGTGGCTTTGACACCTACCAAATTTTGGCGTCGTTGCTAGGGACTAATGCTAATTAATTTTATTCTTTGATGACTAGATCCGATCGTACAGGTAAACAACATTGAGATAGAGAAGACAACCAACCAATTGAGGAAAGAAGCAAAATAGAAAAAGCAATCTTCTCTACTAACTGCCTCAACGCCAGAAGAGGTCATTGCTCCTGAACCTTCTAAAAATTCAAGTGCATCTGAACGAGAAGAAGAGATGGCAAAAGAGAGGACATTAAGGGAGTTGGCAATACCCCCTGTTAATCAACCACCTCTTTGTATCAGATACCCAGCTTTGAAAGCAGTATTTAAGCTTAAATCAGGTTTAATTCATCTATTGCCCACTTTCAGAGGTTTGTTAAATGAAGACCCTCATAAACGTCCTAAGGAATTTCATATAGTTTGCTCTACAATGAAACCTCAAGGAATATCTAAAGACCAGATTAAATTAAGAGCTTTTCCATTCTCTTTAGTTGATGCAGCAAAGGAATGGTTGTTTTATTTGCCTTCTAGATCCATTACTTCATGGATAGCCATAGTAAGACTGTTCTTTGATAAATTCTTTCATGCTTCAAGAGCTGCTATTATAAGGAGAGATATTTGTAGGAGTAGACAAAAGGATAATGAAACTCTCCATGAGTATCGGGAGAGATTTAAGAGGATATGTGAAAGTTTCCCTCAACATGGAATTTCAGATCAGGCCTTAATTCAATATTTTTATGGGGGATTATTGCTTATAGAGAGGTAATTGATGGATGTAGCCAGCGGTGGAGAAATTGAGAATAAAACACCTCAAATTGTGAGAGAATTGATCTCTACTATGGCAGCCAATTCTCAACAATTTAGGTCTCGTCAAGAACCTTCAAGACGTGTCAATAAGGTAAATGTTTCTTCTCTAAAGAATCAAATTAACCAATTACCATCTTTGGTTCAGAATTTGGTTGTAGGTAACGAGCAACAGTTTAAAGCTTGTGGAATTTTTGCCTATGCTAGACATCCTACAGACATGTGTTTGACTTTGGAAGATGATGGTCAAGAACAAGCCCATACTGTTAGAAATTTTTCAAGTCCACCTCAGTGGAAATATGATTCATATTCGAGCACTTACAATCTGAGATGGCGAGACAATCCAAATTTTAGCTATGGACCTAGACCTTCATATTTTCAAAATTTTCAGAATAGACTAGTAAACTCAGGTATATCTCTTGAAGACATTGTGAAAGCACTTGCAACTAATATGGTGCAATTTCAGTAGGAGACACGAACAAGCATCCAAAACCTGTAGAGCTAAGTTAATTAGCAACTTCATTAAGCAAGTTAGATTCTTAGAGAAATTTGCCATCTCAAACCATGGTGAACCCAAAACAAAGTGCTAGTGCAATTACCTTGAGAAGTAGAAAAGAGCTAGAAATTCCAGCTACAAAAAAATGTGGGCATAACTTGACACCAGAGGACAAAGTGGTGATAATGGAGCCATCAAATGGTGTTATACCTGAAAAACCAAAGATTCTGAAAGTCCAACCCCCTTTTCCTCAAAGACTTGCTAAGTCTAAAAAGGAAACATAAGAGAAAGAGTTCCTTGACACATTTTGGAAGGTAGAAATAAATATTACCCTGCTTGATGCAATCAAGCAAATACCCAAGTATGCAAAATTTCTTAAAGAGTTGTGCACAAATAAAAATAAATTAACCAGGTATGAGAAAATAAATTTGGGTGAAAATGTTTTTGCTATTCTTCAATGGAATTTACCTCAGAATTGCAAAGACAAAGGCAATCCATATCTTGCAAAATTGGGAATGTAGGGATAGAAAGAGCTATGTGTGATTTAGGAGCATCAATAAATGTAATGCCTTATTCTATTTACTTGCCCTTGAGTGCTGGTCCTTTAAAGAAACGGGGTAGTTATTATACTTACTAATAGGTCTGTGGTTTAACCTAAGGGAGTGTTGGCAGATGTTTTAGTTCAAGTTCACGGCTTAGTTTTTTCCAGTAGATTTCTATGTTTTAGATATGGAGGATGATAAATGTAACATCCCGTTACTGTCATTAAGGGTATTATGGTAATATTGGGACAGACTGATAGGATTTCACTGCATACACTGACTGAGCATGTTACTGGCCTCTAATCATAGAGGAACTGGTCTACCGCATATGCATATATTCATAGGTACATGCATTCATGATTTTTCG
>JANITW010000007.1:12634158-12653782 GCA_027564335.1 Erythroxylum williamsii
TTTCAGGACGTGCTAGCACACTACAGCCGCAACCCGGATCGAGCATACTCGTGTGGATACCGGTAGAGGGCATTCGCGTTTTGCAGTGTCTTGGAATCCGAAAAGAAGCAATCCACCCACGAAAATAAGGTATTTTCGTTAATCCTTCGTGTCTTCGATTATACTCATGTTGTTGTATGGTCTTTTTTCGCAGCGTATTATGAATACTCGGACTGTACGCGATCCAACAGAAACTTGTTTCAGGACTTCAGCAAGGTTCTCTCCCTATTCGGTATTTAGGAGTTCCTTTTATTACTGGTCGTCTATCTCAGAGGGATTGCCTCTCTCTTTTAGACAGAATAGAAAATAGGATCAATAGGTGGACTCACAAAATTCTTTCTTATGCTGGGAGAATCCAATTGTTAATTTCCGCCCTCTCTTCTTTCCAAGTCTACTGGTCAACACATTTCATACTTCCCTCCTCCATCCTTAAGGACATTGAGACTAAGCTTAGGAATTTTCTGTGGGCTGGGAAGGTAGATTCAAATTCTTATGCTAAGGTTAAGTGGAGTGACAACATTTGTAGATCAAAAAAGGAGGGGGCTTAGGAGTAAAACATTTGACTACATAGAATCAAGTCCTATTAGGAAAACAGATCTGGAATTTGCTTGCCGATAGTAAAGCCCTATGGGTTAAGTGGGTGCATACAATCATTTTGAGAAGGAAAAACTTCTGGAGTGCTCAACCTAATTATAATAGTTCCTGGAGTTGGAGAAAGATCTTGTATGTGAGGGACAAAAATGTGGCACTAATTCAGATTTAGGATTGGAAATGGTATACCTACTCTTTTCTGCCAGGATCCCTAGCACTCGAGAGGAATCCTGAGGACATTTTCTACACTGAGAGAGATCAATGGATCAGAGCTTCCGATGAGAGCAAGACTTTAGGAAGTCATCCTTAATGATGAATGGAGATGGCATAAGGCATCCATGGACTTCATCAGGACCCTTGAAACACCTCAGTACATCCCAAATAGTTCCCAACCTAATTATTTGGAATAGATAGCTTGTCCCACAAAAAAAGTATACTAATGTTTCAGACTATAAATTCTTGTGACCCCCCTTACAGGAAGTCCCTTGGCACAAGCTAGTATGGTCTAAACATAGTAGACCTCAGTGCTCCTTTATCCTATGACTTGCCTTCCTTCAAAAGTTGCAAACTCGGGACAAACTGTCCTACCTTCATACTCCTAACTACTATTCCTTGTGCATATCAGCAAATGAAACCATTGCGCACTTATTTTTTAAATGCACCTTCTCTAAAACCATTTGGGACCGTTGCCTCTCACATTTTAATTTACACTTCCTTAATCAGCCAAACCTTTCAGCTATTCTTTCTTGGTTTAATTCTGCTTCCAATAATAGGATTTCTGTCTTTAATCATTTCCCACTCCTGTTATCTACTACTGTTTACTATATTTGGACTGAACGAAATGCAAGAACCTTTAAGGATGAAGTCAAGGATGTATGGAGTGTGTATCTCGGAGTAATCTCCCAAGATCAGGAACTTCTCAGCTCAAACACAGAAAGGAGGTAATTATATTAATTTCTTATTTCTTCACTAACTTTTACACAGGATGATAGATCAAAATATCCTTGGCCAATAGCATGTGTAACTCCATCTGAAGATTGGACAGGGGTTAGTTAGCGATCCAACTTCCTAAGTTGGCAATCCAACTTCCTTTAGGCTCTAAAGAGATAAAGAGGCACAACAAAGATCACACTGAAGGAATTGACAAGACTGAAACTTTTAGGCACAACAAAGAAAAATTGCAAGGATTACCCAACTTCCATAATGGCAGCCCGTCACCTATGAGGTAACACAAGAAGCACCTTCAGTCATTGTTTCTTGTTTCCTCTGCCTAAACTGACGGGAAGGTTTCACTCCTATCTTTGCAAGGGAAGTTCAAGTTCAGATTTTGAATTCAGCTTTTACATTATTGTGTTGCATCAACTGGGTTTGAAAATTTGTTTAGTTGAGAAAATTTTAATTCTGGTAATTTGCATCTTTTGTGTGGCTTTGGTTAGAGTATAGGAGATCTGATTTGTTATTAGTGGAGGTAGGCAAGTAGCTTCCAAAAGTTATAGTTGTTGGTTCTCTTGAGTTTCACAGTCCTTGCTTTGGATAGGCTTGTGGGATAGCTTCTTATGAATTGGCAGTTTGTGTCCTCAAAGGCACTGGTTGAGTGAACTATATTTGTACATATCTTTTGTTTTTTTTATAAATTCTTTTGAATTATCAAAAAAAGATAATTGATGCAGAATAGGACTTATATACAACACTAAGAATATGTCAAGCATAGAGAAAAGCTTTGCTAATTAAAATTAAGTTAAATATGTTAATTAATGATGGTAGATGGTATGATGGCCCTATTGAATCAAAGAGTATAATGTTGGGGAATTTACCAAACTAGAGGATACCTAAAGAATATGTCTTTCTTTGGGATTCATCTAGCCGATTACTAATAGCTCATGTAAGGAATTCTTAAAGGAATGAGGCAATGTGATAGATTAGTGAAGAGTGGTATAGAGTAAAAATGTCTCATTCTTTATATAGTTTATTAGTAAAGCAAAAATTTGCTACCTTTGATAGAATTTGCTACCTGAATACTAACAACACGCGTTTTCTATGTAAGGAAGCATCTAAATCACTAGAACACTTGTTCTTCAAGTGTAGAACAACATCAAAATCATAGATAGAGGTCCTTGGATATTTCCATATATATATATATGTGTGTGTGTGTTTGGCCTTATGTGTATAACGTTCATAAGTTGGTTGTATAGTGATAAAAGCCTTTCCAAAGGGGATAAAGCAGTTGTTGAAGTGACATTTAGTTCTTGCATGTTCTTTATATGGAAATGAAAGAATTTTAGGAGTTTTAAAGGAATACATAATAGTGTGGATTGAACGAGAAATCATTGATCATGGAGTAGTATATAGTGTTTAAGAAAACAAAAGGATGTAAGGGCATTGAAACTCAATCATAGATGCTAAATGAAGCAACCCAATAAGGAAGAATTTTAAATGTGCAAACTCTTCAACATTCAATATTTCCACTGTGGCTACATGAAATAAGAGTTCTCTAAGATGATAAGTGGGTTGGTTGGTTAGTAACAAAGTTCAAGAGCTTAGAATCCTCAATAGTCTTAAATTATGTTGTGCGTTTTCCTTGATTAAATCATTTTCTTTTCCTTGATTAAATGATTTTCTTCTCCGTACAAATTAATCACTCAAAAAGCTTAGTTTTAGATTATGCTTCTAGGGGTAACAAGATGAGTGTTTCTTCCTCTTATAAAACTTTCTATTGGTCCCTAGTCGCACCTAAAAGGGAGTCGATTAGGTGTATAAATTTTACGTATTTTTTAACTAATATACTCAATTAACAATAATTAATATAAACAAGGATGCCAAAATTACTTAATATAAATTAATTAAAAAATTGAACGATTATTTAAAGAGGATAGGAAAGAAGGGATGCAAACTAATTTATAATTGTTCGACAAATAAATCTTGCTTACATCCATTCCCAAGACTCTTTTTAGAATTCTACTAAAATTCTTCTTCTAAGGCGAATAATAACCTTTTGTAAAATCTTTCATGGCAAAGAAGATCCTTTTTACAATCTTCTTCTAAGGTGAAGAGGAACCTCAATCTCACTTACATCACTGCCTAAGTACAATAATATAATATTACAACTTAAGATACCTAAAATTATCACTTGATTGTTCTAAAGAGGCTCATATAAATATGTGACAATGGTGCTCGAATGATTGAAAAAAACTTACAAATTTGTTTAAAATACACCTAAATGCTTCTTGATACTGAAACCAATGAGAAATAATCAATTTATAGTGTTTTAGGACCCTTAATAGTTATTCGAGCCAAGAAATAACCATTACAATAGCTATTTATAAATTACTAGTCAACTAATATGGTATATTGATTGAACAATGTGCATTGAATGCATATATTCACTAGTTGCTGAGAGACTAATTGACTAGTAGGCATATTAGTTGACTAATATGGCATATTGGTCAACTAATACATCAAACAATGTTACAACAAAGTCTTGCAACATCAAATTTAATATATGTAACCTATATTGGATTATCACTAACCTATATATGTTGGTGAATCCACCTAAAAACATAATTTTAACAACTTAAAATGTTCAAACCTAATTTTTTTAATCCAATTATGGTTTAAATACTTACCAAAATTTTCCCTAAAGTTTGTTTGAATGATCATAAGGCTTTTATATTAAAACTAAAAGCTTCGATACCTCATGAAGAGTGGAAAGACTTGTGCAATAAAGTCAAATGAAATGTTTATAGGAAGTGAGCTTTCTGCAACATCAAATTAACAAGGTGAGATTATAATTAATAATACAAAATATAAAATGACTTTGATAAGCCTTAATCTTCTTTTATTCTTGATTTGATCTTGACTTCATCGATTGCAAACTTCAACTTCTTTTTATCAACTTCATAAGCTATCTTGTTAAGTTAATGACTTAATTTTGTTCTTATGTTGCTTTTCATTAAAATAATAAACTCATTAGTAGTAATTATATTTTTTATCATCAAAATATGAATTGAAACCTTCTTTGGTTCAATAATCTCTCTATTTTTATCATAAAAAATATTTGTGATATTAGAGAACAACAACAAAGTTAAGGACAACTAACTATTAAGATAACAATTATCTCCCCTTAATTCATACATGAAACATAATTCAATATTAAGAACAAAGGAGATATTCAATATCATATAAATATTGCTCTCCCTAAATTTCATAACTCCTTTTAAATCTAATATCAGTACTCCTTCCCCCCTTCCCTTTTGGAATCAATAAAAAAATAATTACCCAAAAATGAATAATATGATATGTCACGTCAAGCTAACTTGGTTAAACTATCAAAGCAAATTTGATAGAGATTAGTAAGATTGTTCAGGAAAGAAAGCTAATTAATATTTAAAGAGTTTATATTTGAAAAAAAAATCCCATTTGTGTCTAATTTTGAAAAATTTCCCTATTATATGTAATTATGAAAAAATTTGCAATTTTAGTAATGTACGTAAGTTGATAAATTCAATTAGAACAATAAATCCAAGCTTTAACATAATTAGAGGATAAAATATATAGGCATAATTGCAACTTCCAATAATTAATTTCATAAAAGAATGCATAATTTTGAAATCCCCTAAATTTCAAAGAATAATAATATGAAAAGTAACAAAATACCATAATTAATCAAAACTAAAGATGTGTTGATATAATTGGACAGGAGAAAAATTGACTCCTTTTATAATTTTACTATGAAAACATCAATTTGAAACGATAACTCTTAATAAAAATTTGAAAATCTCCAAGAATGACATAATTTCAATTTTATGCATTATAAAGAGATTTTTATGAATTAAAGGATGGTGTTTTTTTTTAAAAGAGGATAGTAAATTATATAGGATTTTGGAAGATGTAAACAACCAAGATGAAAATAGAAGGAAAAAGCAGGAAAAGAACTTTAATCGTGAAAACTAGTTGACCACATAGCTTCACTAGTCAACCAGTGTATACTAAACCTTTTAGCTAACTAAGGTACAAACTTACTAGAATTAAAGTCGTTGAAGGGAAAAACTATATTGTTCATCCATTAAAGTATATTGGTAGACTAATAAAGGTAGGTGATCGAACAACATATGTAGCCAATCTTCTCACAAACTCATCGGAAAATTTTCTTAGGTGAGGAGGCAAAAGAAACAATTTCTTAAAACATGATGACATTTGTCAATTACTCGAAGACATTATTTGGCTAATGTGCTTAGGTGATTGATCATAGTAACAACAAAACTCTTTACAAACCCAGTGAAAAAGTAGAAAATATGATGTTTGTTTACACTAGTCGACCATACTAGAATATTAGTCAACTGGTATTTTCTGAAAAGCTAGAAAATAGCCTCAAAACTCATATAAAAGTTTTAAAACACATAATCAATAAGTTCATTATCATGAATGAATTATTTATTTTATTATCAGTTGTATCTAATAATCTAATAGACATTATAACTTTTAAAGTTAGTATAACTTTTAAAGTTAGAAAGTCTGAATTCATAAATAACTAATTAAAAATTTTCAAAATATAACTTTAACTAAAATTACTTCATTTTAAATAATTAATCATTAATTACTTAACATGTACTTCCTCCTATCTAAAATAAAAGTCGCTTTAAATGGATTTTAATTATTCAAAATAAGTGTCGTTCGTGGCTTTTCATGCATGTTTATGATTTTTCTTCCAAAATTATCCTTTAATTTCTATAACATCTTAATTACACAGATTATATTTTCAAGGCACTTCAACATGTAATTAATAAGGGTATATCAAACATTTCATTAACTTTCTTAATAAAAGTGCATCCCTCTAAAATAACTTTTATTTTGGATAGGAGGGAGTATTTTGTAAGGTAAATAGGTGCGTCCAATAGATGCATCTAACAGTGCACCTAAAAGTAACAAATATCATAATTAGCGAGTGTAAATTCTATAATAAGAGCATTGTTTTAGATGAAACATGCTCAGAGAGAGGAAGCGTGATACGTTGATATTTTTATTTTATATTTGGTGGAAATTACGTTTTTAATACAAGATATTTTGATGTTTTTGATGGATTTATTTTCTCTCTATTATTTTGGACAGTTAAGGAAGGTTTGTTGATTTCTCAGTTATTTGGGCTTATCCGGAATATTTTAAATGGAGTTCAAAATCATAGGAGATGTTCTATCTTCTTGGAAGTCAAAAACAACCATATGTTTTGAAAGTGGATGGGGGTCACTAGCGAGAATCAGGGGGAGGAGTTGAGGATTTTATCTCCTTATCATTTATTGGGTTGGGGAGATCCCTCTATTTTGGGGAAAAAGAAACGTTCTTCTCTTTTATAAGGCAGGAGGGCTGTTGGTTTTGGGGATTCATCGGAAGCAAAGTTCATTTTTGTTAGTTGCAAAACAGCCATGAACGGCTAATTCTTTATTTCCAGCTTAAGGTCTAGTTGAAGTGTTGAGTTCTACGGAAGTGTTATGAGATCTAAACATTCTTCTCCTTACTCATTTCAATTTTTCAATATTTATTTATTTCCTGCACTTATTGGGTTGTGGTGGATGTTTATTTTCTGTTTAATTAAACAGTTTGACCAATTGTTTAGTTAATTAGGATAATAAATTGCTAGTTAATGAAATCGAATACGTAATAGTTTGGTTGAGTTAACAATTGTAGCAAATAATATAGCTTGATAAGAACCACATTTTCAGGTTATATTAAGGAAACAAATAACCTAATTAGAATGAACTACGTGTGTGGTTTATTGGTTAGGATCAGGTCTTTATCAACTTTAATGCTATCAATGAATTGAATCCTATACGCGAGTTGGGATTATTTGTTGGTAAGAGATTAATCGAAGCACGTTGTCTTGTTTAATCCAATTTACGAAAAGATTAAGTTGTTAGAAGCGTCTTCAACAACTATAACTAGTCTATTGATTTAATTGATGAGTTTATATTTGCATCCATGATCAACACCATTGAACTAGCATGAATACGACCTTTGGCTGGAATGAATTCTCAAATCGATTTTCTCTATTCTTACTTTTATGATCTCGTTCAATTTCTTCAATTAAAAACCCCCCTTTTTATTTTTCTTTACTAAATTCTTTCAGTTTTCAAAAGAATATTATTAATCTCTAGTCTCTGTGGATTCAACCTTACTTACTATTTTCTACAATTATTTTGTAACTTGGTAGTAGGATATTTTAATTGGTGGCTTCGACACCTATCAATTTTTGGTGCCGTTGTCGGGGACTAGCACTAATTAATTTTATTCTTTGATGCCCAGATCTGATCGTACAGGTGAACTGCAGTACGACATTGAAATAGAGAAGACAGCCAAACAATTGAGGAAAGAAACAAAACAAAAAAAGCAATCTTCTGTACCAACTACCTCAACGCCAAAAGAGGTAATTGACCCTGAACCTTCAAAAAATTTCAGTGCATCTGAACAAGAAGAAGAGATGGTAGAAGAGAGGACGTTAAGGGAGTTGACAACGCCCCCTATTAATCAACCACCTCTTTATATCACATACCCAGCTTTGGAAGCAGCGTTTGAGCTTAAATCAAGTTTAATTCATCTATTGCCCGCTTTCAGAGGTTTACCAAATGAAGACCCTCATAAACATCTTAAGGAATTTCATATAGTTTGCTCTACAATGAAGCCTCAAGGAATATCTGAAGACCAAATTAAATTAAGAGCTTTTCCATTCTCTTTAGTTGATGCAGCAAAGGAATGGCTGTTTTATTTACCTTCTGGATCCATTACGTCATGGACAGCCATGGTAAGAGTGTTCTTAGATAAATTCTTTCCTGCCTCAAGAGCTGCTAGTATAAGGAGAGATATTTGTGGGAGTAGACAAAAGGATAATGAAACTCTCCATGAGTATTGGGAGAGATTTAAGAGGATTTGTGCAAGTTGCCCTCAACATGAAATTTCAGATCAAGCCTTAATTCAGTATTTTTATAAAGGGTTGTTGCCTATGGAGAGGCAAATGATGGATGCAGCCAGTGGTGGAGCAATTGAGAATAAAACAGCTCAATTTGCTAGAGAGTTGATCTCTACAATAGCAGCCAATTCTCAACAATTTGGGTCTTGTCAAGAACCTTCAAGATGTGTCAATAAGGTAAATGTTTCTTCTATAGAGAATAAAATTAAACAATTGACATCTTTAGTTCAGAATTTGGTTGTAGGTAATGGAAAACAACTTAAAGCTTGTGGAATATGTGCCTATGCTGGACATCCTATAGACATGTGTCCAACTTTGTAAGAAGATGGTCAAGAATAAGCCCATGCCGTTGGAAATTTTTCAGGTCCACCTCTGCAGAAATACGATCCGTATTCAAACACTTACAATCCGGGATGGCGAGATCATCCAAATTTTAGCTATGGACCTAGAACTTCAAATTTCCAAAAATTTCAGAATAGACCATTGGCCCCACCTGAACAAGGTTCTTCAAACTCAGGTATGTCTCTTGAAGACGTTGTGAAAACACTTGCAACTAATACAATGCAATTTCAGCAAGATACACGAACAAGCATTCAAAACCTGGAGAACTAAGTTAGTCAATTAGCAACTTCATTAACCAAGTTAGAGTCTTAAGGAAAATTGCCATCTCAGACCATAGTGAACCCAAAACAAAACGCTAGTGCAATTACTTTGAGAAGTAGAAAGGAGCTGGAAATTCCAGCAAAAAAAAAACGTGGGCATAGCTTAGCACCAGAGGATGAAGTGGAGATAATGGAGCCGTCAAATGGTATTGTACCTGAAAAACTAAAGATTTTGAAAGTCCAACCCCCTTTTCCTCAAAGACTTGCTAAGTCTAAAAAGGAAATAGAAGAGAAAGAGTTCCTTGACACATTTCGGAGGGTGGAAATAAATATTCCCCTGCTTGATGCAATCAAGCAAATACCCAGGTTTGCAAAATTTCTTAAAGAGTTGAGCACAAATAAAAAGAAATTATCCGAGTATGAGAAAATAAATATGGGAGAAAATGTTTATGCTATTCTTCAAAGAAATTTACCTCAGAAATGCAAAGACAAAGGCATGTTTGCCATATCTTGCAAAATTGGGAATGTAGGGATAGAAAGGGCTATGTGTGATTTAGGAGCATCAATAAACGTAATGCCTTATTCTATTTATTTGTCCTTGAATGCTGGTCCTTTAAAAGAAACGGGGGTAGTTATTATAATTGCTGATAGGTCTATAGTTTACCCTAAAGGAGTGTTGGAAGATGTCTTAGTTCAGGTCCATAACTTAATTTTTCCAGCAGATTTCTGTGTCTTAGACATATAGGATGATAAATCCTCTACTTCATATGATATTTTTCTTGGAAGGCCTTTTCTTAACACTGCTAGGACAAAGACAGATGTTCATGATGGGACATTGACCATGGAATTTGATGGTGAGATGATTAACTTTAATATTTATGATGCCATGAAATTTCCTAATGATGTTTCTTCTGTTTTCATCATTGATGTTATTGAATCAATGATTGAAAAAACTTTTGATTTAAGTGATGATGATAAACTTAAGGTTGTGCTTTACAAATATTTATATCCGAGCAGCCTTGGTAAGCTTGAAGAAAAATTTATGATAGAGGAAGAGTTGCGTGAAGTAGTACTTGCATTAGAGATGCAAGAACCAAAGGTGAGTAGTGGCCCTTCTTTTAACTTACCTAAATCTCACCCTAATCTCCTTCCTTTTATTATGTAGGCTTTAAAATTGGAGTTGAAGCTGCTACCCCAGCATTTAAAGTATGAATTTTTGGGCGAAATAGAAACCCTTCTTGTAATAATCTCCAATAAACTCACTGAGGAGGAGGAAGAAAAGTTAGTTATGATTCTCAAAGATTAGAAGAGTGCAATTGAATGGACTATTGCTGACATAAAAGGGATAAGTCCCTCCACGTGTATGCATAAGATCTTGCTTTAAGAGGGCAGTAAGCTAAGTAGAAAAACACAGAGGCATCTTAATCCCCTATGATAGAGGTGGACAAGAAAGAAATACTAAAGCTTTTCGATGGTGGTGTTGTTTATCCGATTTCGGATAGCAAGTCGGTAAGTCCAGTTTAGGTAGTACCTAAGAAAACGAGTATTACCATGGTATAGAACAATGATGGTGAGTTGGTGCCTACCCAAGTTCAAAATGGGTAGCGGGTTTGTATTGATTACAGAAAGTTAAATGCATTAACTAGAAAAGACTAATTCCCACTTTCATTTATTGACCAATGCTTGAGAGATTAGATGGTAGAACTCATTATTGTTGCCTTGATGGGTATTCAAGTTTCTAACAGATTCCAGTCACACCTGAGGATCAAGAGAAGATGACATTCACCTGTCCATTTGGATCTTTCACGTATTGGCGAATTCCATTTGGGCTCTATAATGCCCTAGCAACGTTTCAGAGATGTATGTTAAGTATCTTTTCAGAGTATGTAGAGAATATCACAGAAGTTTTTATAGATGACTTTACAATCTATGAAAATTCTTTTGATGAGTGTTTGACAAATCTTACCAAGGTTTCAGAAAGATGCTTAGAGTCTAATCTTGTTCTTAACTATGAAAAATGCCATTTTATGGTTGATCAGGGGCTTATTTTGAGGCATATTGTTTCTGCAAAGGGTATTGAGTTAGATAATGCAAAAATAGATGTCATAAAGTCTTTAACTTACCACGTAAATATGCGGGAAGCTCGTTCTTTTATTAGAGATACAGGTTTCTACCGGTGATTTATTAAGGACTTCTTAAAGATCACTCAACCCTTATGTAGACTCTTGCAAAAGGATGTAGCTTTTGAGTTTGATGAGGCTTGCTAGCAAGGATTTGACATATTAAAAGAGAAGTTGGTTTCGGCCCCAATTATTCGAGCTCTGAACTGGAATTTTCCATTTGAGATAATGTGCGACGTTAGCAATCGTGTTATAGAGGATGTGCTTGGATAAAGAATCAGGAAAGAACCTCATATCATCTACTATGCCTTTAGAGCATTTAATAGTGCTCAACGCAACTATTCTACAATGAAAAAAGAGCTTTTAGCTATATTATTTGCTTTATAAAAATTCTGTTCTTATTTGCTTAGCACTAAGGTTATTGTATTTTCTGATCATGTAGCATTGCAGTATTTATTGAAGAAGAAAGAAGCCAAATCAAGGTTGATAAGGTGGATTTTATTGTTGCAAGAGTTTGATCTAGAAATTAGGGACAAGAAAGGGTCTGAGGATTTAGTGGCAGATCATATTAGTCAATTACCATTGCTAGAAAAAGCATTGCCTTTGAATGATGCATTTCCCGATGAGTATCTCTTTTCTTTACATGATAACATTCCTTGGTTTGCTGATATCATCAATTGGTTACTAGATCATTACCTGATGATTTAACTAAGTATGAAAAAGATAAAATTAAAAGGGATGCAAAATATTATGCTTGGGATGATTTGAAATTCGATTCTTTGGTTTAATCTCAACGTAAGCATAATTTTATGTATGTCATTGAATTATCGTTTTCACACCTCTCTTAAACTATTGATCATGAATTAATAACAAGTTTTATTAATTTTTATTTTTCCTTAAATTGTAGTTAATTAAGAAGAGTTTGTTAATTAACCCTAACTATCAATTAACCTAGAAATAGCTTTCTAAGTTTAATCAGACAACTGCAATACAATTGAGAAAAACAGTCCAATCTAAGCAATAATCACACAAACTCAGATTATTTAACTTATGTTACATTATCCCTAATGATTTAATACTATTAGTTTCCCTATATGAGTTCAAACAAGACTATTATGTATCATATTTAAATTCTAGCAATGGGTTTTCATGGAAAATGATTCGATAGAGCATCAAAAGCTTTTTTACACAATACTTAATCATTAATCTCAAGATAACATAAACAGTCTAAAAAGGGGAGAGATAATGATACAAGATGACGTATGCTTAAATGTGCTCCTCAGCGTTGATTGCACCTCCGAACCAGCATCATGTGTTCTAAACCTCCATTTTCTCCATCAAGATCCAAGAATTAGCTAAGTATGTCTCCATTATAGTTGAGAACCGATCAAAAATGAAGGAGAATATTAGTTGTTCGGTTCAGCCCAAAAACTCCACTCTTTTGTTCCAGTTAACACCTAACTTGTTTTAACCATCACCCTCCTTTCTTTATGATAAAAGCTAGCTTAAAATTAGTGGGATAGGTGGCTTAACTGAAGAGAACAATGTGATCAAGCTTTATACACTCTAGTTTTTTTCCAATGTTCTAGCTCTCCCCACCTTCCAGCTGTCACACGCTATGTCTTATAATAAAAACTAGGTTAAGATAATAATGGGATAGGTGCCTAATGGTGAGGCATATCCTATTCAATTACCTCCCTACTTTCAGTTATATTTTTTTATCCCCCACACTCTCCTTTATTCCCTAGCCAACACTCTCTTCTTCTTTTTTTGCTTCATCCCTCACATGCATTTTGTTCTCTATTCCCATGTTAGGTTTTAAGAAAAGGACAAATGTCTTTCTTTTGTAAAGTGAAGCATAAGTCTTTTTTTCTCCATGTTACAGCCATCCTTTGTTTTCATTCTCCAGCTGTCCACCTCTTTTTCCTTTCAGCCGTCCACACACATCTTATTCTCATATTAAAAACTAGGATAAAATCATATGATAAATGGACAGGTAGTTTAATTCTTTTGATAATGTAATTTACGTTATAGTTATAGTCTCATGGTTGTAACATTTTAAATCAAAATGTTACACATACCTCCATTTTAATGCTCTCTCTTGTCTCTTTTTCTTCTTCTTACTCCATAAAGACAGTAGAGTATGAACATTGAAAGATGGCTCAATAAGTATGCTTTCGGGTCACTTTAGCTCCTTCACTTTTGAAATGTACCTAAAATAAAAAATGACCTAAAGTGAGTATCCTAAGCATTTTACCTAAAGTGAGTATCCTAAGCATTTTAAGTCATTAATCACTAAGTATAATGGATTAAATGTATCAAAATTAAGCACATATTAGGGTTACATAAAGTGAATGATTAGATAGAGAATATTCTGTAGTAAACAGAAACTGGATGTATAAATTTGATGCCAATGATGATTGCCTAAGCATATATATATATAGTTTCCTTCTAATTAGGTTCCCATTACTTTGATTATTTCTCTAGCTTTAAAAAAAATCCTCCTAAGGGGAGATCCGGTATTTGTAAATCTTCTAAACACTTCCTAAAATCAGAACAAGGTAGGCTGATAGATATTTCACCTTTAGTTTCATTAGGGTTAATGAATGAGTTAAAATCACTAACAATCAACCATGATGTTTTATTACTTCTTGCAATTTCTCTTAGGGTAATCCATAAACTCATCCTCTAATATGCAATATTGTGGCCGTATATAAGTGAAATGTTAGCTGCAAATTTGTCATCTTATCATTCACCTTTATGTGAACTACCTGGTTAGTTTTTGTTTCCAGTATTGCATGTACAATAGAAGTATCGAAGCACACTATTATCCTGCCATTGGAATGCTATGAGTCATTTGTAACTTGCTGCCAACTATGTGGTAGTAACTTGGATATGTCATATTTGTCATTTTCCATCCTAGTTTCGAAAAGACCTGTGACACTTGCTTTATTATCAAAGATCAAATCCCTAATCAAAAGTTTCTTGTAAGGTACATTTACACCTCTGACATTACATGTTAGAACTTTCATTTATAAAGTTCTCCTTTGAGGAGTTTCTTCTTTCTGTTAGACTTTCTTCTAGTTACTAGTTCAACATTAGATTTGTTAGTTGTTTCTTTCCCTGCACCTTATGGGGATCCATGGTTGGATGGAGTTGAATCTTCCCCTTTCCTTATTTCTTCCCTTTTGGAGTGTGTTATAATTTCCTCTATATTCCTATGATTGATTTCAGACACTACATGCTTAGTTTCCTGTCTATAGACTTTATTTCTCCAATACTTGTGGCATTTTTAAATGATTTATAACGAGCTAAAATTGAATTTTGGTCATATTACTTCCTTTGGTACTAAAGTATAATAATTTGATTCTTTAAGATTGTGTTCTTCCACTTCCTAACTATTAATTCAAGAAATACTTCAATCTTAAAGACCTTTCTAGTAGGCTTCCAAGTCTTCTTTTTCCCAAAGTTAGGCTTCCAAGTATATGTAACTAACAATGTCTTTAATAGGTTGCATCTGCTCATTTAACTTGATGATAGGTATCTCCTTGGGTAAGTTTGTTAAATCACTTTCCACAATATAAATAAGAGCATAGTTAATTCTCTATATTTCATCTTTTGCTTGGCCCATATATATGGGATTGCCAATAAAGCTCGCCAAGTGAGTCAACCTTAAGGTAGTCCAGTATTTAAGAGGAACTCCATAAATGCATATCCATACTGGTATGTGTTCATGCTTAATTTCCTTTATATTTATTCCTTTCTCCATATCTACAGACATACTGGTTTACTATATACATGCCAAGGTCCTACTTCTAGGACCTATTTAGCATTTTCTAGATGATTAAATCTGAGAAAAAACACATCTTTAAAGTTCTCCAATACTTCTTTTAAACTATGCTTTTTCCAGTTGTTAAAGGCTCATTTCTTTATGATAGGAAACGCAATCCTTTTGTCAAGGAAGAAGCCAACTAATATTGCTTTCCACCTCTCTGCACCAATTTTGAGTTTTTCTAAGGAAGGAGATATAATCCTAGTTTCTACTACTTCACTTAGGGGAAAAACTATAGTTTGGTTGTAGGTTTACTGTCTCCAACAACCTACACCCAAGATCTTATAATAGATGCTCTAGGGGCGTTGGAATTTGGCTAAGGGTGGTAAAGGTGGATGAAGCATTTGTAATGGTGGAAATAGTAGGTGGGAAACTCATTTCAAAATTTTAGGTTCATGTATTTAAGATAAAAACAATGACTATTGGGGAAACATAGGATTCTAGAAGGGAGAATGGTTTAAAGAAGTTGAATAAAGGAAGCCAGTAGGTATGTGAGGAAGTTTGGAGATGATGAAGTATGATCATAATCAAGAGAGTGATGAAGTAAGATTTACCAAAAATAGGCTACATTGTGAGAGACTAAAATTCTTCTAGAGTAAATCAATATCCATTCTACTAATTACCTACAACAAAAAGTCAAAGTTTCATTTGGACTATTTTTCATGATTAAATTTGAATTTTCGAAGGATTTTTTAAATTATTATGGTTTATTCTTGTGAATTTGAATCCCTAAAAGTGTTAGATGATTTTCCATAGATTCAATAATGTAATTGCCCATATTTTTCATTTTTATTTTATTATGTTTTTACTATTTAATTGCATGATGTTTGGGAAATTTTGATTTTGTTAGGTTTATCTGATTGTATTTTTAATGATTAATTGGTATTGAAGAGTACTGTTGATTAATTGAATGTTTAACGGTTGTTAACGTCGTTATATTTTGATAGTTATGGATTAATTTGTAGTTTACTAGATTTGTTTATGTTTTCAATATTAATCCATGACAAATTGATCATTTGGTTGTATTATGGTGTTTGTTGGTCGCGCTTTGATTAATTTCTATCATTCGTTTATTTTGGAAAATTTTGTTATTTTCATATTTCAAGAAATAATGACCAAAATATTTATGACATAGTACATCACTGATAGATGCTTACTTAACTATAATTATACATCCATATTCAATGTGATTTGCTTGTTATTTTATAGTTTTATTGTATTTTCGGTAATTAATTTTCTTCAAGTGCAATTATAGATAATAATTACCTTCATAGACAAAGAGGAGAAGAATGTAGATGAAATTGTGGAATAAAATGAAGATGTGAAGCAACTTGGACTTGCACGGCCATATATGTGCCTATGTAAGTCTCTATGAATGTGTAAAGTCACAATTTTGGTATTTTTGGCATTACACGGTCATGTAAACAGTCGTGTAGGTGACTATGTATATCTAAAAAATCCTACATTTTACTACAAATGAACGCGAGCAGAGGCAAAACAAAGAAAGCCAAGCTTTTAAGAGATTTTAAGTTGTGATACACATTCAAAGGTGATATTTTTTAGTAAAAGACGGTGAAA
Organism: Erythroxylum williamsii; assembly: GCA_027564335.1. Lineage (NCBI taxonomy): Eukaryota > Viridiplantae > Streptophyta > Magnoliopsida > Malpighiales > Erythroxylaceae > Erythroxylum > Erythroxylum williamsii. Next base: position 12,650,875 of record JANITW010000007.1, read on the forward strand.
ACACAAAGAATATGTCAAGAGATATATTAGATAACAATATCAAATCCAAACTTGCAAAAAGATCCGATAGGAGAAAAAGGAAGATTTAAAATTATGATTTATTTGTTTTCTATTAGTTTTTCTGCATATTTAACTTTTTTTTATTTTGTATAAGTAGTAACTAAATATGTTTAGTGTATAAGAGTAATGAAACCTAGTTTGTGATAACAATATGATTTAATCTTTTATTCAATGCAATTATATCGATTGATTTATTGTGATTCAATTATGCATTTTATTCTTGTTTATATATGCAAAACATTAGTGCATGATTTGATTTCATATGATTGAGATTGAGAAATCCTCCTGTATGAACTATAGATATACCATAATTGGAAGGGGTTGCATTCAATCCTAAAGATAGGCTGACATAAATCCTTCCTAAAATAAGTCCTTTAGATTAAGGTCAAATAAAAAGTGGAATTCACGAAATGATAATGCAATCCTAAGGATTTTAACTAGAAAGATTTTTATTCATCAATTGATAATTAGTTGTTAATAGTCTTGAGAAAGATATTAATATAAAATAGAAAATTTCATGGTTCAATAATCAATAATATAATTGTATGATAAAGACTTTATATTTAATGATTTTTAGAGGGATTTATCACCTAAAAACTGTAATTTTGATATTGATTTTTCTAAATGCTTTCCTTTGTCTTATGTTTCAAATTTGTTTTACTTCTTACTTTATTTTTAATTTAATTTTTAATTAAAATCCAAAATCAGAAGAGTAATTACTAGTAATTATAATAGAATTGGCTTGTAATTGTCTATGCTAGATATAGCTATACAATGCACTTGTAGTAAATTTGAATATTGACCTAATCCTAGTCAATCAAGCTTTTTGGTGCTGTTAACGAAAACTATAATATTAACAAAGTATAGCTTTTATTAATCTAACCATTATCCTTTTTCTTTTTTATTGTATTTTATTTTATAGTTATTTAATTATATTTTAAACTTTTCTTGTTGTTTATTGTTAGAATGTATTGTTTATGGTTGATGGCATTCTCATGTGAGTTAGGATATGTCATTGTCAATGATTGCCTTTTATAACTTAATTTAATTTATCTTTTCCTATTTTCTACCTTTATTTTGGTAAATATTGTCAACCTTTTTCCATGCCGTCACTGTCACTATTCATTGTGTCCTTGCCAATGGCCGCTTGTTTCCACCATTGTATGGAAACGGCTACTGCCTAGACCATCCCGCCGCCTGTGTCTTGACGTATCTCCACCCTGCTTCCCAAATTGCTCTACTCCATCTCTAACCTATTAAAGTTGTCTCTAATGGTCGCGTTGTCACCATTCCCGGTTAGACCTTCTGTTAGAGGTAGCAATAAAACCAGTGCCACACCAGCTACACCATCTTCTATAGCTGCTTTCCATCCCGTAGAAGCTGCCTTCTAGCCATTGCATGCAATTATTAGAAAAAGGAACAACGGTGATCCCATTTGTCAATGCCATCTTTGCCACCAGAAGCTGACTTACATGTGAAACCCCAATCGCCAACCCCAACCACCATCATTCCACAGCTCTGGCAACTTGTAACTTATCTCATCAACAGATAAAAGCACCACAATCGACTATTGATTCACCAACGATGCGCTTCTTTAATAAGATTATAATAATGATAACAGAGCATAGTTTTCTTCACGATTCATGCAATAACTTTTTTTACGCCTTATTAGATTAGAATTTTTAGTAATTTAATTGAATTATTATTCTGATTTCAATTAATGTTCAATCCTAATAAATTCTAATATTTTATATTTGTTTTTATTTATTAAATATATATATTTAAACGTTCTTAAAATTTACAATTAAATCCAATTTTGTTAAATCACTTTTTTTCTCTTCGATTGCTTCTTTAATATATTGACAATAAATATAAATTGTACTTTAAATCATATTGAAGATTAGATAAATTAAACTCTTTAATTTTATAATTCAGCAATTTATAAATGTTGATTAAAATTGACATCAAATAACATATAATGACACTCAAACGCTTAAAATGTTAAAGTGATTTTGACTATTATTTTTGTATATGATTTTTTTGTATAATTCAATCCATTTTATCATATAATATTATAGTTATACATAGAATATAAAATCAATATCTACTATATTTAGTTTTTATAATGTTATTTTCCTACCATTAATAATTGATTATATTAATTACATTTGAAAATTATTTTAAAAGGATCACTCCACCTTGATTAAGAATTTTTTAAATAAATGCCAATCAAGAACAAGAAAACATTTTCTTTAATTACTTTAGGGTGAGAATCATATATTACTTACTTAAGTACTTCAATATAATTAATGTTATATCTAATAACTACTAATTGAGTTACCCTTGACTAGGATAGGTTACAAGTAATATTAAAATATAACAATCCATATATAAGAAACTTTATATATCTCAAGTCAAAAGATCAATTATATAATCGTTGTAATAATAATTTCTTATACATAAAAGTAATGATTTAAATGAAAATCTCATACCGAGTCAATTTAGTAAATTTGTTTCCTAATTAAAACTCACTGTTTGTTTAAGTACTTTCATACTTTAATTTATGAGATAAACTGCCTTATTTATAAGGGGGAAAAAAACATAACATATGCTAATCTTTATGTTATATTAAATATTAGTCTTAATCGAATGATGACGTTAAACAATTTAGAGACATTATATGAATGCAATATATCATGATTTTATTTTTAACATATATTTATCTCATAAACTTTATCTTATACATCAACTAATTAAAAAATTTTATAGAAAATAAAAATATCTTTAAATAATTACCTCCTTAAGTTATTAATTAATAATTATGTCAATATACTTTTTAAGATGCACA
>JANITW010000007.1:12678341-12690125 GCA_027564335.1 Erythroxylum williamsii
ATCCAAAAAATACAAAAATATACTTGAAATGCAACTAAAGCCTTAAATTCCAAAAATCTAACTTAAAAATACAAAAGTATGCCATTTCAGAGTGATACCGTGAATCTTGACCTACTCGATCTATTGCTCATCACCTGAATACGGGAAAAAAATGAGGGTAAGCTTAAAGTTCCTGGGTAACTGATTTATAATTAAAAAACAAGCAAAAACTCATTGCCATTATACATTTTGAAAACCATAGTAATTTCGCATGAAAAATCACCAAACACTTATTTATTAAAATTCTCAATTTATCAAACAATTCATGAGCAATTATAAATCATGTATGCATCAAACTTATTAACACTTCATAAGCACATAAGCATATCAGAATAGTTTGGGTGGATCCAAAATAGAAAGTCCTATACATTTCCCCTAAAAATCTTGTGTAGCCTTGAACGGAACGTACTAACGCAATCCCATTTAATGGTTTTGCATAGTCGTGAACTTATGGGAGTCCATGAAGGAGCTTCATACCACTAGGAGGCAGACGGGAGAAGCCTTTTGTCAAAGTGCACTTGACTTAACTTAGGGGATCACCACAAACCCACATAATTGTTAGAAGTGCCTAACTCATCCCCAAAAGCTAACTCAAGAGGAGGAGGTTTGCATACTATTATAAATTGTTTAATGATCTTATAATTGTCTGATGTGGGATTCCTGACACACTCCCCTCAGTCCAGAGCAGGACTGGACATCTGATGGACATATTAGGCAAAGGGATATAACCGGGCACTGCTCCAAACCATTGAGACAAACTGATTTGGCTTTGATACCATGTTAGAAGTGCCTAACTCATCCCCAAAAGCTAGCTCAAGAGAAGGAGGTTTGCATACTATTATAAATTGTTTAATGATCTTATAATTGTCCGATGTGGGATTCCTGACAATAATATGTATTTCATGACTTGCAAAACATATTGCCCATAAAGACACTTTTTCAAAAACATGATTCTCTTAACATTTTGCCACAAAGAAATATTTTAGAAACACAATTGTCTATGAACATGAAATATGTCACATGCATTTCTATCAACCAAATTCATATACTAACATATAATAATTTCTCAATTCATTCAAAAGCAATAATGCAACAATTATAAAGCAATTGAAAACATTTAATTCTCTTTCCTTTGAAAACATAGTCATGGCTCATTACTCAATTATAAACATGTAATCCACCTTGAATTCCTTACTTAACCCTTGGTCAAAGATGCCTCTCCTCTTAATCTTCTTTCCTTCCTTGATTCCCTTTATCAAAGACAAAAATTTTCATTCAATAGGAATACAATTTGAGACCTATATATTGCATATTCACTAAGATAAAGTCTAAATACTCAAACTTTTCCAAAAGTCCAAACCTTGAGGTCAATTTTACATGATCATTCAGATCAGGTAAATGACAAAATTTGATAACAATTTCTTCTAGAAAAATGTTCCTCGCTGCCTTACTTTTTTAATGACACGAAAATCATTTAATTTGGTTCAATACTCTAAAAGTTATACAACAAATATTTTCAAGCTATTCTTATATTAAAACAACGTTCTGTGTTCAACTTTCATTCAAAAATTTAAATTCTTAGAGACTGAATTTGGACTCGGTTCATTCATACAAAAATAAATCCATTTAGACATCTACAGAAAAAATTATGCCTAAAATATCAAAGTATGTTCATGCAGAAAAATTGAGTTCGCCGTGACGAAACCCAGAAGTTCGCCACGACGAACTTGTCCATAAACATGCTCCGAGAACATGTTTTGCCACTTTTTCCAACTTTTTACTTCCCACTTTTCATATATAACCCATCATAAACCTAACCCATCTCTTCTACTTCATTTTCAATTTCATTTAAACCACATATCATTTACAAATACATTAAGATCTAACTTTGATCATTAACCAAAAAGGCAAAACATTAACTCATACTATTCATCAACAACTTCCTACCCACATTCAACATTGTTTTTCACTTTTAACTATCACTAAATATGCTTTATCCAACAATCAAGAAAGGTTAATGCTTATACTTACTTGATTAGCTTCAATGTCTTCAAACTCTTCAAGAATCTACAAAACCCTAGCTCTTCTCTTCTTTTTCTCCTTTCTCTTCTTCTCTTCGTTCATTCTCTCTTCTTTTCTCTCATTCACGTGTTTGCTTCTTCAAATGCAAGACTACAATTTTCCTTTACCCTTTCTACCCTTCCTTTAATGCCTTATAACTTTTAGACTTAAGTGATCTTCTAAGAATGCTTCTTATGCATTCTTACTTCTTTAATTTGACTTACACCATACTATACTCTAACTTAATCTTAATTTCCCCATTTAGTACTTCTAATTCCATCAATCCAGGCAATAAATCCTCTAATTATTGACATGCTAGTTACTCCAAAATTAATCTATCAAACTTTATAATAAATTAAAAAAATCATGTTTATTCATCAAGAAAAAAATTCGGCCAACATATGTAGAGCAAGACTAACCTTCCATATTACATTTGGGATGATGTTACCTTTGGAGTTATAAAAACGATTGAAACCAAGTCTCACTTATCTTCGAGTTTGAAGCTACACTACTAAGATGCATCAATATATTCGTAAAAAAAATAAAATGCATCCTTGTTCAACTTATTGTTCTTTTATAAGATATCCATTTGTAGGATATCTAGAATGTAGATTCATAAATAACTCAATTTTTTGGAACATGATTTTTACAATAAGGTCGATTCTTCTCACATTACAAATTGTAATAAAGTTAGTACTATTAGTAGTTCATGTCCTTCATTCATTCAGTTAGGGTTAAGGATTCCGCAAAAAATGTCATTCTAGTATAAGATTAAGAACTAATAGTGACAAGGAATCTAGTTTGGATACAACCTTGCTCCGTAATAAAACCATTAACAAAGGCAAAGAGGTACTAAAACTAAAGAAGGAACAAAGTAATTTGGAAGTTGACACAAACTTGAATACTCAAGTCCCACAAACTTGAATTCTCTATTTTAGTATTAAGTTTGTAGAAATTGAGATCGAAAAATGAAATACATTATACTATAAATCTTTTAGGTACTGCTATAGTTTGTGATAGTCCATTTTTTCATTTATTTTAATAATGTTATTGGATATGCGAGATTGTATTATGTCACATATGACAGATTTTTTTGGTACTTTCCAATATTGAAAGTCTTACCGATTATCCTTAGGTTAAGTATTTTAAAAAGGTTGATCGATTTTGTATTCCTTTTTACTTTCTTAGCCTTTATTTTTTTATTGTAAGTACTATAACTAAAATTTATCCAAAGGAGAGAATGTTGGATTTTTATTCCCATTAAAAATTTATGCATCACCATTTTCATAAGACTAAGGATAAGAAAATTAATTTTTGATATAGAATATAGACAATAAAGTAACATAATAAATGACCTAATTGAGTGGTTGAAGCCTTGTAAAAAAAATGATGCCTTATTAGTATGAATTGGGTTCTTATTGGGACTATAATGGAAAAGCCTAATAAAGTTATTATAATAAGTCTCTCGTTGTCTACGTAATTAAGTTAACGAACATATAATTTTTTTGATTCATTGGAAGATTCAAGCATTAACAAAGGTACAAAAAATATTTTGTTACATCGTTTTATGTAACTTTGTTAAGAACAATTAAAAGTTTTATCATCTTATTTGAAATTCGTCGAGCTTACTTAAAGTCTCAACCTTTACTCAAACAAAGATGGATAGTAAAATATGTATATTTTTGAATTATCCACATTTATACAATTTCAAGATATGTTTAATATGATGTATGCTACTAAATTTTATAGAATGATTCATTAACAATGATAACATAAGCAACTATTCAATCTCAATTTCAATTAGAATTCTCACCTCTAGAATACGAAATTCTAAATAAACAAATAATGAATGATTCAGTTTTGTAATCTCATATAATGTCACGTGTCATACCATATAAGTTAATATTCATATTGCTTATTTATTATTGGACTTTTGCTCTCTTAACTAATTAATAATGCTTTGTTTGAGGTCATAAAAAGCATGATCACATATCTCATTCTGTCCGACTTGCTTGGAGAAAATACTTAAATTAAGAATGATGTGCCATTTCCTAAGTACAATTTATACTGTAGAATTATCTGCTGAAGATTTTAAACTTCCAGACATGGACGAGTATCTACGACATTAATACCATCAAACTGGGAGCAGGTTACATGATATCCAGTAGGGATAGCCTTCATCAGTTGGATGTTTCCACCTCCAAATTGAAGAATTGGCAGAAACGTCAGCTTTGGTCAGTGGCTCCTGGCCTTTACTGCACTGTACGTTGGTAGGAACGCACGTGAAGTCAGAGAGAACTTGGAGCGTACGGGACCAAAATGCTGGATCTCGTTAACAACAAACACCAGCGAGTCATGCATGCCACCTACCTCCGACCTCACCAAAAGACAAAAAAAGTAAAGAAAAAGGAATCACTATATTGTCAATGTCAGGTCAGGATTTCACCAAAACTAGACTTCATCAGGTAAATTTTGCTTTAACATTGCCACAGTTATATTCCCATTTCCCTGGATCAGTCATCAGTCACCAAAACACGTAAAATTTTGACTACTTATTTAACTAGTATTCAATAGTTTTAAAATTGCATACAACACTTAAAATTAAATTATTTTAGAAGAAACATTTATATTAAAAATTTCTATAATTTTTGCTATATATGTTAATTACTAATGTCGTTCATTAACAAATTCTTTTTATAGATTGCTAATTCCAAACTTTTAATTATGTACATTAGTTTTAATATGATTTTATAAACCCATCCTTCAAGCCTTAAATTAAAAATGAGCCCAACAGTAAAAAAGAAATAAAATAAACTAAATTTATTAGTGATCACATATTATAAAAATTTGATCAATCATTAACTATACTTGTCATTAATTTCTCTATGTTCAAACTTAAATTGTTATAGATTGGCTAAAATTTTGATTGATTGCTATAAAATATAAAAAATAAAAAAGAAAGAAATTTTAGAATAACAGGGCCAAAAAATGAAATATGGAAATAAAAGTAAAAATAAAATAAAGTGACAGAGAATTAGTTTTAAAATGGGGCATTGCCCTATGATAATAAACTTTATGAAATAGCTTATAATATTTTGATCACTTTTATTAAAAAATCATATAAAAAAATTAAAATACAAAAATTAAGAATTTTATTCAAGTATTTATAAAGCATTGGATTATTTTTATTGCCATCCTCATCATAACTTATTTTGTAAAATAGTTGGTGTAAATGGAGTTTAGTGTGAGAAACTCTCTCTTCCCACTTGCTTTAAGACTTGTTATGCTTATCTTGTTTCATAGAGCTTTTTGGAAAACTTAGCTTCTATTGTACTCACTTCCACCATTTTCTTTTTTGTAGTGATGCATCTACTGCTATATATCTCCTCCCTTTCCTACTCCTTGCCATTGTTTCTATTATTTTGTTCCTTGCCTGGAAGTAAGAGCTTTAGCTTTGTTTTATCCCTTCTTCTCAAGTTTTTAACAGTCGGTGTATTCTTAGGCTACTATTTGATATGAGCTTAATTTTTGATAAATTAAATTCATAACAGTTAGTGATTAATATTTTAAAATGCTTAAGACATTCACTTTTGTTCATATTTGATTTTAAGTACAATTTGGAAACATAATAGCTAAAGTGAGTCGAAAGTATAGTCGTTGAGTCATCTTCTTTAGATTCATACTCTATTGTCTTTATGGAGCAAGAAGGAGAAGGATCAGAATGAAGTTGAGACAAGAAAGCACCAAAGAGAATGAAGAATAGCTTTGCTCCCATTTTTAACCTAGTTTTTTTTTTACTATAAAGGGACTATTTTGTGACGATGGAAACATATGTGGACATATAAGGTTTTTCTTCATTTTCTCTTTGGTTTTCAATAAGAAAGGAGGCGACATAAGCTACTTCTTAGAGACTCATTGAGAAGATGGAAGGCTAGCTTCTCGACAATGATTTGAAGGTGAAATCAATTCCAAAGTCATGATTAAACATTTTTCTCTTTGTTTAATGTTCAATCTCTCTTTGGGGATTGCTATTGTTGTTCTAATGATTTGGCTATTATAAAGATGATGTTAATGCATTCATTGGATTGTTTTATTATGAACCCATAGATAGAATCTTGAATATAATCCATAATTGTTGTGTTTGAGATTTGTTAGTAGCCACTATTAACCTTGAATCATTAGGAACAATGTAACTTAGTTAAGATAACCCAAGTTTGTGATGTTACTACCTACATATTGATCCGTTTTCTATTTCATAATGTAACTGCCCAGTTAAATCTAGAGAGCATGTTCTAGGTTTTTCAGTAGTTATGTTTAATTAACAAGTGTCTCTTATTTAAACACGACTTAAGGGAAAAACCAGGATTTGCAGAACGTGTTGTTAGTCCACGATCAATGGTCCTAGAAGAGGTTTGAAAGCATTATAACAGTGAGGTGTGTTTAATAGTGTGTAGGCCGAGATTGATCAAAGAATCAGGTTTTGCACATATTTGACACTTTTATCCTTTTGACTATTTTTGATAAATTGCTTGTGATAGTTTAATTTTGCTTTGTTTTTTCAAAACTCTCCCTTTTATTTCCTTTGCATCAATTATTTTCATTACGATAATTAACCGAACATTCCGTGTGATTACAATCCTGACTCACCACAGCTACAAATTTTTAGTATGTAGAGTTAGGTAAGCACTTGACACATGCTATCACTATTTCTAGTTGGAGTCTAGTCTGGTTCCTACCCATTTCTTTTACTATTTAAGAAATCTTTTAAAAAAAATTTAAGGCTTATTTTGTTCTTTTCTTCTTTTAGCATTATGTGATCTACCTTGCTAAATACCAACCAAATATAGCTACTCAACTTTATCAATTTTCCTTTCTTATCCTTTACTCTCCCACTTATGCCATTCTCACCTCCCTTAATTAACCTTTGTCCTGCCCTTCTCTTAGTCCTACTCCTTCATTACTCCCCTAAGCCCCTATCCAGTCTCTCTTAACTTGCCTTAGGCCTCTTAAAAAACCATTACCTCTCCATTTTTTCTAATTATGGCTCTTAAATTTTATCAATTAGTAGTAGCCTTTCCTCTCTAACTTATTTTATCTTCTCCTCCAACACTTGGTATTAATACCAAGCTTAGTTAGTGTAAAGTTATTGGCGATACTTCACAATCAAAACTTATTACTATCCTCCCAACAACTCTGAAAGTTACTTTATAGTTTTTCCTTTAATGAAGGTTCTAAAAAAGGGTGTAAACATATGGTATTCTTTATTGGTAAGATTTTTCTAAGAAATTGATCAACTTTTCATTAAATTAATTCATGAGCTACGTATTGATGTAGGCTTAAAGAAGGTGCTAGTAAATGAAGATAACTTGTTCATCTTCATTTTCCACCTAGAATCAAATACCACTGGCACTTTAACAATAGTTTACATTTCTTCAACATTTGAAAACCAAGATTGCTTATGGAGAAGCTAAAGCAGAAACATGTATTTATCTATATTAATATTCCAAATATCCCTTTGGAGTACTAATACGGTAAAAGCTTAAAACAGAAAGTTACATTAACAAACCAATTGGTATAGATAAGGATATAACTTTTATGAAAATAATAGGTTATACTAGATTATGTTTTTTTGTTGATTTGTGATAAGGTTTACTTGATTTGATTCCGCTAACGAGATTGGGGAAAATGACATTATGTTTAAAGACTCGGTCAAGGTTTTATATCAATGGAAACCATCTTTATGTCATCACGAGAAACAATAAAAGTCTATAGGATAGGTGTTTTTAGAGAGGTGATTATTTTAAGCTCATAGAAATGGAATCCTTAACTATGTCTAAATTGAAAACAAGGAAAAAGATTAAACTGTGAATGTAAGTTCTTCTAGTAAATAATAAAGCTACAAATTTATTGAAGGATATGGATATGGAGGAATAAGGTAAGGAGTTAGGCAAAGGGGAGCTCATCTCTAGCAAGACTTGTTCTTTAAAAATAGGAACAACGCAAACTAAAAAATCTGTTATTTTTACAAAGGATACTGGAGAACTTGCTATACTAAAATAAATGAGAGTAGCCCCTCAATCTTTTTTAATCTTCGAAGGTATAGATACCTATTAATTTGAATAGCTTTATGGGCTCTTCACAATAAGATCAAGATGCTCTAGAGATGGTTTCAAAATGGATGAAAGGAGGAGATTTGGTACAAAGAATAGAGCTAAAAGCTATATGTCTCACACTCTCTTGTAATGTCTATTCTTTCATGGAATGTCAAGTGATCAATTTCCCTAATAAGCAACAAGTGACTTGCAATTGCCTTTATGAAATAAAAATTATTTTAATAGTTTTTAAAAGACTGAATTTAATGTTAACAAGTGTATCAAGATAGAATTTTTAGAGAAACATTGGTAAATCATTACCAATTACCTAGTCCATTATAATGGATTCCTTGTCATTGCCTATAACCTAATAAAATATAAATCTCATATCTCTTATCTATAGATCAAATTATTCACCTCTTATTATTCTTTCTTTAGAAGAGAAATAAGGTTTTTGCTATATTTATCTGTGTGTCCAATGATAATTTTCAAATAAGTTCCTTATAGGAAAAACTCAAAAGTTATACGCTTATTTATTGATTGTCTATGAATTATTCTAGGCGACCTTAATAACACTCTTATACACTCTTAAACAAAGGGGAATATATGTTTGAGGAACCTTAATAATGATTTTAAGAATTGTGTTAATAATATTGAAGCTCCTAATATTAAATATGAAGGGAACCTTTTCACTTGGAGTAAGAACTAAATAAAAAATGACTAATAAGGAAGAGTCCAGACAAGGATTTAGCAAATAATGATTAGTAGTTTAGATTTCTAGAGAGCAAAGTGACCTTTAACAACCCTCTCTTCCTAGACCACTCTCTAATTATCATTAGGAACCTGACCTAAAATCAACAAATGAAAGCTCCATTTCAAGTTAATAAAAATTTGATAGAAATTAAGGGATATCAAAAAGCAATAACCAAAGATATGTCCTTAGTATTACAAGGATATAAATAATTCATTTGTATAAGGTAGCTTTAAATGGTGAAAAAGGAACTTAAACAGAAATAGTTTAGCTATACTTTCAGTTCATTATTATGGAGGCTACAACAAAACTCAAAAAAATTAAAGAGGAGCTTCACCTAACTCCAAGTGACATTATAGAGAAAATAAAGAAGAGAGCTACCTTGATTGACTATCTCTTGAGGTATATAATTTAGCATCAAGAAAAAGATAAAAAAAATTCAATGGTTCATAGAAGGGAAAAAATACCAAATTCTTCCATAAGACAATACTTTCTATGAGAAACACCAATAAGACATCAATATTATGAAAGAGAATGAAGGAATATCTCAAATTCAAAATACGATCAAACAAGAGGCTTATAGATACTTTAAAAATACACTTGAATTACAAACTAAAAGTTGTTCATTTGTGTAAGAAATAAGTTTTTTAAAGGGAAAATGCTGAGGGAGATTAAAAAACATTTATTAGCTCTATTCCTAAAAGTTTGCTTAATGATTTTAGGCTAATCTCTTATTGCAACATATTATATAATATCTTAAACAAGCTTCTTGCCTCAAGACTTAAGGTGGTACCAAAGTCACACATCAATATGTGCTATGGTATTATTTAAGGTAGACATAAAGCTGATATTATCATATCAGTGAAAGAATTATTCAAGAATTATAATAGGAAATACTCATTCAAAAGTTATATAATTAAAATTGATTTTCGTAAGGATTTTGATTCAATAAAATGACACTTCATTTTACATATTATGGAGGCTTTTTGTTTTTCAAAAGAATTTACAACATGGATTAATCAATGTTTTGTTTGTAATACTTTATAATGTAGCTTGATCAATGGAGATCTAATTAACATATTTAAAAAGGACAAAAGGCTGAGACAAGTGGATCCGATCTCATTACTCTTTGACATTATGTATTGAGACACTAACCATATTGATTAATCATAATATTAGGCATGAAGCTAATTTTAATTTTCATAAAAATGTAGGAAGATGAGAATATATAGCCTATCTTTTACTCGTGATTTACTTATATTCTCTAGGGTTGATGATAAATATGTATGTACCTTAATGGTAGCTATTTACACTTTTAAGAAACTCTTAAGTCTCGCAATCAATAGAGATAAAAGCCACCTATTTGTGTTTGCTGGTGCAAACCATCTTTTATGGTGGCTTGCAACTGAAACAAGTCTTAAACTAAACAATCCCCCAATTCACATACCATGGTATCTCTGTTACTTATAAAAGACCATCTTTTAAGGACTAGCTCCCCTTGATGGAGAGAATTCAAAAGAGAATAGGAAATTAGTATAACACATGCATTTTATTTTCTAGAAGAGTTAACTTATAAATTAAATGCCCAACATATTACATATTATTGGTCTTCTCAAATTTTTTTAATCTAAAAGTTGATCAAAACCATAGAAAAAATGATGAGAAGATTACTATGGTTAGTTGACTTGAGTAGGAATTCAATTTTCAATATTAAATGTGCTAAAGTATGTTTGCCAAGGATAAAGGAGGCTTTGATATTTCCCTTCAATATCATCAATAGAGTTTAAATGGCCAAAATGGTATGCAATTTCATAAAAAATAAGGAGGCTTTATAGGTTAAATGGATTCATATGTACGTATAGGTAAAAGTCTCTATGAAGTTAAACCCAAGGTTTTTAACTTATAGAAAATAGTGCGAATAATAAGTCTTAGGGAAAATCTTTATAAAGAAATCAAATGTAAGATAAGTTATAGAAATAGTTCTTCTATTTGGTTAAATAATTGGAACGAGCTAAAATCATTAAAATAGATTAAAGTGATGCCTTGATTGAGGCAATTTATTCACTAAAAATTCAAAATTTAAGGATGTTATTAATAACAACTTATAGACTTGCAATCATAAAGAATTCTCATGTATCATAGCCAATGCTTATGACTATAGGCAAAACCTAAGCTTAAAGGACTCATTTCTATGGTTAAAACACTCCTTTGGGTAATTTACTAATAAATCTTACTAAGAGATCTTCAAATCCCCATATTTAAAAAGTGAACTATTTTAGAATGATTTGGTTCAAACAAGTTCTTCCTAAATTCACCTTTTTAATATGGTTTTTAGTCAAGCAAAGATTAACTACAATAGATAGGTTTATATCTAATAACATTCATCAATGCTGTAGATTTTGCAAGTTACAACCTAAAAATTTGATTCATCTCTACTTTCAATTTGACTTTTCAACAAGTACATGGACTAAAATCCAAATTCTCTATTATCTTGGTGGCCTAAGGTTTAACTATACTAAGATCTTAGATTGGATAAGTAAAGATAAAAAATGAATAGGAGAGACAATATAATATGTAAAATAGCTTTCTTCAATATAGTTTATGCAATAGGGAGGGTAAGAAACCAAAGAAACTTTTAAGGAAAAGAAAGATATAATGTTCAAGTAGTTATGAGCTAATTTCTTGGATTTTGGAGCAACTGGTGACAAATGATTTGCGCAAAATTTACGGTAGTAAAATAACTTCATTGTAGGAGATGTTAGACTGTAACACCCAAATACCCCCTGGGAGGATACATGGATGCCACCCAAGACAGAACAAACAAAATCAAACATTACACAT
>JANITW010000007.1:12690225-12706239 GCA_027564335.1 Erythroxylum williamsii
TTATGCACACTTTAATACATATTCCAATAGTAAGCATATTTCGTACAATATTCTAACCCCTACTTTGGGGCGTTACATAGACGATCAAATTCACAATAGATAGCTCAATATCACATAATAGTTGTCAAGTGGATAAGGAGAAAGACTTGCGCATTTGGTTAAATGGTTTGAGTAGAAGAACCAAATAGCTCACCAGTACAACACTTGAAGACTTTCTACTGTAATAACAACTTGGCAAAGCTAATGGAAATATTACAATAAAAATAAAATTATTAATTTATATAAGCACCATAACTCTATAACTGCACATAAGTTAGTATAAGTAGCTAAATGGTTAGCTCTATAGATAGAAGTAGGAGAAGATCTACTTCATCTCTAATTTGGCAGAGATAAGGGAATTTATATAGCAACTCTAAAAGTTACTTGAATTCTTAAAGGGATTAAATTAGAAGTTGTACATGATTACCAAGGTACCAAGCACAACTTTGTTAACCAGTCTCTAGATTAGCAATCAAATTTCAGGAATTTATTTTTTTAAGCCCTCTTCTTTAAGATCAATATAACTTCTTTTAATTTTTTATAACTTATGTACCTTTCTTATATTATTAATTCAATTCTTTAACTTAAAAGAATATGGGGCTAACCTAAAAACCTAACTAAAATTTTTAGTTTTGAAAATTTTTAAAAGAAAATATTTTTGATATAAAAACCATTAATTTCAAGTTTTACTTGTTAGAATGAGTCAAACATATTAAATGATGTATATTTACCCTTGAATTTTAAGGTTTAAAAAGCATTAAATGGTAGTTATTTTCATATTTCTATTATGCTTTAATTGTGTTGACTTATGAGTATTATTTTTTTGTTTATTCATAAAAAGACATGCAAGTATATAAATTCGAATCTACGTACTACAATAGTAAAATTTAGGTCAATTTATTGATCAACAATTTATTGTTTGGAAAATAAAGTTTTAAACTAAAGTATAACAAAAGCCTATTATTTGTAAAAAATAATTGAAATAGTTAAAAAAATTGTTATATCAAACTAGTAAATAATCCAAGTTTAATGTTTAATATTTTTTTTACTTCAACTTGATTTTCATACAAATATTTAAAAGCGGTTATTTAGTGGTTAGTTATCTTAGGAATAATGTTTTTTAGAAGAACTAAAGTATAAAGTTATAATAATTCAATAAGTTAATAAAATTATTGATCAATTAATTAATCAAGGTTATAAAAAAATCTTTAGGAAATGTTTTGGAGGATATCTTTGGTTCCATTGTACAAATTTTTCTTTATTTAATAGATACATTTACTTTCTAAAAAAAGTTTATTAAAAGCAATATGTTTAACTACAACTTACCATTATATTGAATAAATTTAACATTACATGAAATATAAAATAAAAATAAAAATATGAAAATAATAATTAAAAGTTAAAGTCAATTCTATTAGAAACCAATTGAAATCAAGTATCAAAGTTGGAAGATAAATGATAAACTTCTTAAAAATTTGAGTAGGAAACCTAAAGTTAAGGAAAAGTATTTAGAAAGTTTATGATCATTATTTGACTTTCTTGAATTTAATGTATAAATAAGAGTGTGAAACTAGAAATTCAATGTAATTTAAACTAAAATTTCAAACTAGACCATTATTCATTAGGTTCCTACTTATAAAACAAATCAAATTATATGAAATATCAAAACTAAGATAAACAAAAACCATGTAAATTTGGTTTATTATGAGTGTGTTGACAAGTTAAATTTTTCTTTACAAAATTATCAATAAATATAAATAGGAATATATATTTTTAATTTTGTAAGAATTAAGGTAAATTTATTTTATTAAAATCAATGTTAGGAAATAAAAATTAAACAAAAATTTTATAACAAAACAAAAGTATTAGTATTTCCCAATCACTTTAACATAAGTAAAATATTAGAACAGCTAAATAAAAACTATAATATGTAATATCAAGTTCTCACTTGTTGAACCAAGTTTGTTTAAACCCATGATTTTAATGAAAACAAGATATAAAATACTAACAAAGTTTTCTAAGTGATGATGTTTAACACTTAAAGTAATGTTGCAAGATAAAGCTTATAGAAAGCTTTGAAACTGATGCTTAAATCTTGAATTAGAGAAACAAAATTTTGAAAGAAATGGTTTAAAAGTTAGAGTTTATGTTTAGTAATGATTAAATTTTGATTTAAGCTTTTAAAAATTTACTTTATGTGATTCAAATATTGCTCAAGGTTTCATATGCAAGTTGGAAAAAAATGGAGAATGATTGTAGGAATATTTTTTATTGGAACTCTTTTATATAAATGATAGATTAAGGTGATTCAAGTACCACTGGAAAGCTAAGAGAAAGGGATAAAAATTATCATAATACACCAAATTTCATTTTATCGAATCAATTAACTAAAATACTATTAAACAACTCAAATTTTGTTCACCATAAAAAAGCCGTTTAAGATAAGTACTCAATCAGCTCCAATTCAATTATTCAATATGCTTAAATGATAATTAGGGTTTAACAATCATATTTCATCCAATAAGGAAGGGAGTAACCTTTATAACTACTAGGAAGTTGAAAAAACATATAAAAAGAATTTCTTGATGCTAAAAGAGTTAAGAGAAAATAAACTGATAAAGAGAATCAAATGCTACAAGGATTAAGGCCTTAAATTTAATTGTTTTTAATATTCTATTGAGAGAAGGTTTATATAATGATAGTGTTATGTAAATCTTAATAAATATTAAGAAATTGTACTATTCAGGAGTGTGCTGGAGAGAGTTATAAATGCTTGAAAATTATACAATTTCTCTTCACTATTGAGGAAGAACATAATGTTGGTTTCTCTAGACAATTGAAGAAAGTTTATTATAGTATTTTCGGTTGACCAATTAAGTATAATTAACCAAATGAAAAATATAAAAGTTAAAGTTAATCCCAATATGAATAACTAATGATTGATTACTTAACTAATTAAGACATATTATCTCTTAATGGTGATTGAAATTTGGTCAATCTATCAAACATATAAAGGAATGGTATGTTTTAAGGAGATGCAACATAATGATTGATTAAAAGTATGTCAAGTAAACAAAAAGGTTTTCAATGATCAATCAATATATGTATTATAAACTTTGTAAATTGAAGTAATAATATATTTTTCTTATAGTAAGGTTGTTGTATTTATGTTTATCTGTTTGTCCTAATTGAATTAAATCCCCAATTAGGGAGCATAATGTAGGAAGAGTGGCGAGAGACTTATAAAAATGATTCTTTCCTTCCTTTTACTATTACTTTTTATTATATTAACTTTAAAAAGATAAAAAAAACGAATTATGAAAGAGAGAGACTATATTAGTGGAGAAATTAAGAAGAAACTTTGGTAAGACTTGAAATATTATGTGTAGAAAGAAAACATATTTCATAGCATGTAGCCAATAAGTTATGATTGTAATATTAAAATTTCAATGTTTTTCTATTTATGTGTTATATAATTTGTATTATTTAGTTTTAAGGAATTGATTGGTGGGTTTTTGGTATTATTTTATGAACAACATTTGTAGAGAATTATAGTATTTCTTTCAAAGAATGTGTGACACCCTAAGTTTATGGACTTAAAAGTAATGAATATCTATTATAATATAGATTAAGGTTTGGCAGTATATGGAACATGTTGTGATTATTATATATATATATTAGATTAATTATATTAGTATGAGATGAGTGTCGTCTCTAAGACATGTTGTATAATTAATCATTAGATGTGGTTATTTACCACCTTATCTTATTAAGGAAAGATAGAGAACAAATTTTGAGACTAGGAGTTCTGAAAGGTGTTAGAGTGTGTTTTTAATATTTTCATAGATGACAATCATATGTTTATGACATAGATTTATGTTCTTATTTAGGATGGGAATTTGATCTTAATTATATGCTTCAAAGGTTTTTTGATGTGTTTGATGATAAGTGGAAAAAGGAAAATTTGAAAAAAGGAGGAAGAAGGAGCTGAAGAACAGTCATGACATAGAAAAGCTCCTTTAGATGCACGATTGTGCATCCAAAGTTGCTTTTTTAGGTCATAAATTTTTTTATACTTTTGATGATTTAGGGTTATTTTTGGAACAAAACACATAGAAAAACCATAGGAAAAAAACAAAAAAGAGTAAATTTGAAGAATATAAGTTGTAGTTTTTAGGTCAAGGCAAAGAAAAGAAGAAATCTATTTTCAATTCTCTTCTCTTTTCTTTTGTTACCTTGTTATTGTTGAATATTAATGATGATTCAATCAAGACATATGGTTATATCTATGAACTGCTAAATTCCTTATAGGAGTTACTCTTGATTTATTTGTTAAACTTTAAATTCTTGATTTAATGAAATATGCTTGTAACGTTTATTACTTTATATTCAATATAAATCAAAAGATTAGAATGGATCATTTGTACTGTTATACAACAAGAGCTAGTACCTCAGTAGACCTATAAATATCAAATTAATAGCCAATTGAAGAGTGATCTTAAACGTTTATTAGTTACCATAGGAGTTTCAAATCTAATTGCATAGTTAGGAAGAGTTTTTATAGATGGAGAGATTACAATTCAATTTCTATCTATTTTAATTAGGATCACTTGATTAGATCTTGAAAGAAGGTAATAATAATTATTAGATATCTAGGTTTAAGTAGAATTAAGTCAAAAAGGTAAAGTGAAAACAATTATGGATGGATATACTTCTTAGTTTTCATCATTAATCAATCAACCAATTCACTACTACTTATTTCATTGTTTAATTATCAATTCTTTTTTTTAGTTTAATTTTCAGTAAATTATCTTATTGTTTACCCTAAACAAAATTAACCTAATCCTTGTGGAACGATACTTTTTATACTATAAGATACGATCTTTATACTTAGAGTAAATAAAGTTTTTCATTTAAAGCTTCAACAAGTTCTGTATAGAAAAAGAGTTTAGGTTTGATTTGTAAAATATGAAAGGTGCTACTCATCTTATTTTACTTGCTTAAGCAATTACCTAGATTTCAAAAGGTTTCCATAAATTTAGTGAGTTTAAAAAGAAAATTTAGGTGTTAGTTTAAAAGATTATCGAGGACTTATAAATAAAACCTATGATTGAATGCTTAAGAGTTTGTGATTTTACTTAGGGTATAAAGAAAAATACCTAATGATACTTACACTATGTCACAAGGCTTAGGGAAAAAATTCTAAGGTTATGATTTAACATTTAGAAATTGATTCTTAATTGGTGATATGAAATTTAAATCAAATATTTCTAGATTAAGCAAAAAGATGTTTTATTAGATTTTAGAAAGTTAGAAATAGATTATATAGAATATAAAATTAAACATTCATACTAAATAAAAAGTGTATTAAAAGACTTGTTATTAAATAAGAGATGGATACTTAAAAAAAACTAAATTATTTGGGTATGATAATTTAAAGAACTGCTTTAATTGAATTTGAAGAATATAAATGTGATGTAAAATATATCTAAACTGAAAAAGATTTTTCATTAAGCTCAAAAGGTATAAATATACTTTTGGAAAGGAAGTGTGCCTATAAGCCCAATGAACCTAAATCAAGAACTAGCTCAAGTCTACTTTATTTCAAGTTTTAGACATTTAAAATTTTATATAAATGGACTTGAAGATCTTAAGTCCAAAAATAAAAGGAGAATAAAGAAAAACTTTAGTTCTTTTGTTTTTGGAACTTTAAAATAATTTAATAAAGGATATTTCAATATTATACAAAGTATTTTGCCACAAAATCCAATTGTTACATGCACCATCCAAAGTCAATATGACTTTTCTATTAACCCACCTAGAGTTAAACTACGCTCCTCAACTCATAAGGCCTCTCAAACTCGATACTTTCCTACAGTTACAATTTATTTTCCCCTAAATCAAGCTTAATCTCTTCCTTCTTTACTCTCTTTGGGATCTTTTCTATATGATTTGACTGATCTCCTCTCTTCTTTTGTAGGAGTGCTTGAATAGCTATCCTATGCAATTTGTACCTAGTCTGTATGCTTCTACTATTCACATGCCACCTTCACCCAGGTTCTCTCCTTCTGATTTACCTTTCTTATGCTATTTTGTGGCTTGTGTCTATAATTTCCTACAAGACTTGGTGTTTATAATTACTGCATGCTTTACTCTTTGTTAAATATTTTATATGTCTTCCTCCCATTTTACCGTTCTTAACCTAGCTTAAATTCTAGGAATCTATAATTTCTTTGTTAAAATTTCCCCTATTCTCTCTTAACCATACAATTTTAGTCATATAAATTAGATTACTTTTTGCTTTTAGCTCCTCTTTCCTGCTTTCTATTTCCTAAAAGCATCTTCTATGCCTTTTATTACACAACTCGTACATGTAAGATCGTCAACTGATCATGTTCATTTTGAAATCTTCTATTCCTTTTATTACACACCTTGCACATGGAAGATCCCAAACTGATCTTAAGCGTTAGGATGTTTCCTTTTTGAATTCTACTATTTCCTTACATCCATATGATAAAATCTAGATACTTCATATTGGAATTCTGTAGCTGATATAGGCCCTGCATTTTCTCCTAAATACTTAATCAATAGTATCACTTTAAAAAGAGGTGTCTATATGAGGTGTTGCTTGCATAGTGGACATATTCTAAATAGGTTACAGTGAGTTAATCTATCCTTAGCAATTTTGTTAAGGTGGCTAGCTCAATAACAAAGGAAACTTTTGGTATTAGGGATTTGTTCCATATCACCTTTTACCATTCCCTAGTTTCTCCTCTAGGTCTTGTGATTTTCTTATAGGATTTGTTACTAAATGTCCCTATAGGACTTCCCAAACATATGTAGTTATCACATCCTTTTCTTCACTAGGATTGTAACTTGGTATTATATTGTAAGTTGGTACTGACTTACATATGGTAACACCATATTAGAAGATTGTATTATAAAAAAAAGGACAGCAAGCTATCCACAACTTGTTAAGGTGGTGGAGGGTCTATAAATAAACCTTGGCTCCCTCTTTCTCTTATATATGCATCAAATATGATATGTGGTTATTGTGTGAGAGTGATTTTTTATATATTTTTTCACGAAACGTTTTCCTAAAAGAGTGAGTGACAAAATAGTGAGAATATTATCTTAGGTATAGTAAATTTGGAAAAAAAAATTGTGTATGAGTGCCACTATTTTGTCATGTCATTTTTCACTCTATGTACCTATTATTTTCATCAGTGGAAGATTTATTCAAAGTTTAGCTAGTAGACATAGCCTAAACTAAAGGGTGGACCATGTTAAATTTATGTGTGTTTTTTCCTTGCTTGCTTTACCTGTGGGATATAATTCTTTGATTTTTCCCAACAAGTGACATCAGGGCCAGGTGAGAAAATTATGACAAATTTTTTAGCGCTATCTTTTTAGATTTTAAGTGAACATAGTGAAAGCTGATGAATCGTAAAACAGTAACCAAGAAAGGTGGCAACTGTTCCTGCATTTATTTTTTAATTAACATTGTAGCAGTCAGTGAGTTGTAGCAACTGGATGTTATTTATGTATATACTACTATTCATAATACTATATGATACTATTCACATATACATTGTTATTCATATATATGGGTACTATTCAAAACGAGGTTCAGTTCTGTCTCAAAGGATTTCTCATAGGAAATGGAGACAAAAATAGGTAAGATGATTAGCCTAAATGGCTCCAACTACCACATATGGAAGAACAAGATGAAAGATCTTTTGTTTGTCACAAAAATGCATTTATCGGTGTTTACCAAAGAAAAAACCAATAACAAAATTAGAAAAGGAGTGGATGTTTGAGCATGAGCAGGTATGTGGTTTATAATGAGACTCATCCACAAATGTTGTGGAAGAAGCTCAAGGAATTGTATGCCTAAAAAATTAGTAAGAATAAATTATTTTATCTGAAAAAGTAGTAAGTTAAAATATCAAGAAGGTACCTCTGTGGCAGATCACTTGAATGAATTTCAAGGGATTGTGTATCAATTATTAGGAATGGGCATAAAGTTCGATGATGAAGTGCTTGCCCTTCTTTTTTTTTTTTACCTCCTTGCCAGAGTATTAAGAGACATTGAAGATTTTAACACCAATTCTGCAATTAATGGTGTTGTTAACATAGAATCTGTAAAAAGTGGAATTTTGAATGAAGAGATGAGATGGAGATCATAGAGTTCGGCCTCTTTAATACAGATAGAAGTTTTTGTCACAAGTTCCATAGGAATGAGCAAATCTAGAGGTCTAAATTCCATAGATAAGAACAAAGAAAGATCAAATAAATATGCAAACATTGAGTGCCAACACTATAAGAAGAAGGTTCATGTCAAAAGGTTCTACCAAAAGTTCAAAGAAGAAAAGAACAAAGGAAAAGAAGTTAAGAAAGATGATAACAGTGATGATGAACATGCATCCATGGCTATCACCATTTGTGACTTTCACATCATCTCATACGATAATGATGCGAATAGTACATCATGTGAATTCAACTGTATAGGTGAAAATGGTGCCACTATTCATGCCACATCACATAAAAAACTCTTCTCATCATATACACAAGGAGATTTTGTTGTTGTTAAAATGAGAAATAGTGGTTTGGCCAAAATCATAAAAAAGGTGATATTTACTTAGAGACAGAAAGTGGCAAGATATTGACTCTAAAAGGTGTCATACATGTTCTTGATCTTTTCCTAAATCTAATCTTTGTTGGCTTACTTGATGATGAAAGTTTTTGTAGCACTTTTAAAGATGAAAATGGTAACTTGCTAAAGGCACCTTGGTAATTGTCAAAGGTAAAAAATGCCCAAAGTTATAGTTATCAAGAAATTTGCAACTTATTCCTCCACAATCAAATTACATGTTGGATTTAAGCCTCCTAAACTATTCAACTAACCACATAAGCTCAAGAAGATTGTATTCTCATTCTTTAAGTTCTCATAAATCCATGTAGAATTCTCATTTAAATGTTCCAATATATAATTATGACCAAATATAGAAAAAGTTTTATATGGTTACTTATGTAAATGAAAATATTCATTATCTTCTCCAGCTAAAGAAATAATTACTACCTTCATTAGTTCGTCATCTGAATTTGATTAGAAATCTCATGAGGAGGCCATGTATATACAATATCAACATTACATAGTTAACAAAAAATTAAAATATAAATGATAAAATTAATATTAAACATAAATTTAAGACTTTCATATGAAATATACAATTAAAAATTCATATAAAATGTAGTCATAAAACATTTAAACTATAGGATAGTTCTTAATATAAAAGAGCCTAAACCAATAAGACTTTAATATGCAATAACATGAAATTATAACTAAAGAGATATAATCTAGTTCACCTTCCTCGTATCTAGCATCTTCATAAAAATCTCCCTATAAAGTGGAGAATCATGCAAAGACTTTACTGCTTTTCCATACTGCACATGCTCGACATTTAAATCATGTTAGGAATTTAAACATTCCATCATTGAATTAGACTTTTAATTTATTGATGAAGCTTCAAATGTATTATCTAAAGTGGATGATGATGTCACTAATTTTTTTCTTAAGGAAATCATTCTTTCTTATCAACTATTCACTAATTATAATTAAAACATTTCCTAGAATTCTAAAGTATGTATTTTTTAACCTTTTACTTCTTAGGAGATTTATTTTTCTTATAACGAGAATTTGCAACTTGATCTTTTCAAACTTCATCAATGTCAATTATGCGTTTCTCTTTTGTATTATTTAGTGGGGACTTAGTTAATACATATGTATGCAAACTAATCACAGTAGTATCTCCAAAAATATAACATAAGTATGAAAATTCTTTGCATCCTCTTTTCTTGAATTTATGACTGATTTAATGCACCCCAAATGATGAAAAGTGTACATTACAAAATTATAATATGATATATCAATAAGCAAAGATATATTTGACCTTAAATAGAAATTTTCCCAATGTTCATATATAACATTAACTTCATTAATAAAAGCGCTATAATTGATTTATGTTTCTTTGGGTAAGTTTTTAAACTTCATCAATCTAGCCCTCAAAGCATTATTGTTCTTCAATTGACCATCAATATACTCTTTATTGAATATTGATTTAAGACTCGCCTTAATATTCTTCTAGCTAGATTTAAAGAAGGTAGTAGTTGTTCAATTTTCCTTCTTCACTTCTTCAACCATTAATGGGAATTAATACATCTCTATACCATCATTATATAATCCATATTTTTCATTATTTTCATGGAAATGTTGGAACCTTTTGGAATAAAAAAGAATAACAAATGAATTTTACTATAACTCAGTGGAGAACACAAGAGAAAAATATAGGTTGGAAAGTATTTCATCTTTATTCAATCAAAATACTTATTTAAACACATCAAGTAATAACTAAAAAGCAACAATTTAGCTTCCCACTAAACAAATAATAACTGATTTTCCTATTTTACTGCAACTAACAATATGCAATAGATATTAACAACATGAAGCAAAAAAATAGAAAAATATAAGCTGAAATTTGGAAAAATTAACATATGGAATTAACATGTGAAGCCTTGATTAAATCCATACACAATTAGCAGCTACTGGACCACAACTACAACACTCCTTGCTTCAGTACCTACAAACTTCAAGTTTCTTTCTCGAATTCTTAAAATTGCTAACATAAATTGATTTTGTGAAACTATCAACAATTTTATCATCAGTGTTGTAATACAATAAACACACTTCACCATTTATCGGAACCTCCCTTAAAAAATATAATTTAATGTTGGAATGCTTTGCCTTTTGATTGACATTTTTTATGAGTGGTCAATATTTAATACCGTAAGTGTACAGTGTAGTTATTGCTAGTATTGACAAACATAGGTCGATCCTATGAAGATGGTAAGTACTAGTAATTACTGTTATTCTATTATCGAGCCTATGAATTGATTGTGGTTGAATTAATGAAACTAAAATTAAACAATTAAAGTTAACAAAGGAACTCGATTTAAGCACAAATTAGCTAAGTCACTAAGTTATTTATCATTATCAAATGATTAGTATCTACGTTTTGGATCCCCCTAAACCCTTAATAGATTGATTTTTTGTCATGCAATTATGTTGTTGATTTTTTAACTGTGGAGACTCCTAAGTTATGCTAGTAATTGACTTTAAGTCTACTAATTAATAACTAATTCTAAGAACTATAATCAAATTACTCATGTTAAAACTTATAGAATTGCATTACCGTATTATGAATTTTTTTAATTAGGTTTGACCCTAATCCAGAAGACTTATGTCATCCTATATTTATGATTGTAATAAATTCTTTCCAATTATCATGGATGTATTCAAACTAGGATTTCTCAATCACTAAGTATGAAATCGTATTAAACTTTAATAGATCAGATTAATAGACAATCATAAAATAGATAATTGGATCGTAACAATCAATCAACTCAATTGCATTAACAAAACAATCAAAAAATGGCAAAGTATTCAACTACGGTTTATTTGACCTAGATACTAATAAAATAATTAGCAATACATTAGTGAACACAAAATCATATCCATATATACAAAAAGTAGAATAAAAAACATTAGAATCATAATTTTAAATCTCTTTGATTGTTTTCTGTCATGTATTCTGATAATGCAAATGATCGATCTTGTGTTTTGATGGATCTCTCAATAAAAACTCCACATCTCCTACTCCTTAAGCTCTAAATCGCTTTTAGAATCACCTTTGAACATCTTAGAATAGTGACAATCACTTCCTTCTCTCATTTGCACCTGAAAATGTCATTTTTATATGATTCATGCGCATGGCTGTGCACAGGAACGTGTATAATTGGAAATCATCAAATATCGCAAAATTGCACAAGTGTGCAATAGTTCATAACCAAGCACTCCTTCTAGATTGCTGATTTTCTATTTTGCACCACATTTTCTTCTGAATGCCTCTCCATTAAGTCTATGAGGGCAATTATCACCTGTAAACATGCATGAAGCATATTAACTACCAAATATACAATAAAAGTATAAAATATCAAGCAAAATAAATCAAATATGGGTGGTAAAATACAGTCAAATATCCATCTATCAAGCATCCCCAATCTTAAGTTTTTTCTTATCCTCAAGCAAACTATAATCAAAATTATAAATTTTACAACCTTACCCTGTTAACGATGCTCAAAATTTTGTCAAAGTACTCCTGGATTATCTCTGACTCCTTGATTCTTAGCATCTCAAACTCCCTTATCAAATTTAACACCTGTATCCCTCTAATTGTCCCATTGCCTTTGTATTATTCCTTGAAAATCCCATATTGCTTTAACTGATTCCAGGGTCATAATTCTAGTGAAGATTGATGGTGAGACAGCAACAAGTAAACATGCATTAGCTTTCAACTTCTTTTGCTTCTTTTCCTTGTGACTCTTGATTTGTGCAACAACTGGATTGTTAGGTAATGGTGGAATCTCGTGGTTCTTCTCAACAACTTTCCAAAAATCATTTACATTAAAAAAAGCTTCCATTTTTACTGTCCATACATGATAATTTTCTCCATTGAACTTGAAGGTGCAATGACAATAAATAGAGTTTCTAAATCCATGGATTTCAACTAAGTGTTTAGGTTTTTCTGGTGTGAGATTCACTTAGATTACTCACAAGTCCCTTAAGAATAATGCTCTGATACCAATTTGTTTAAATTAAAAAAAAACAACAAATTGATTTTTATTGTAACTCAACAAAGAATACAATAGAAAAATATATGCTAGAAAGTCTTTCATCTTTATTCAATCAAAATACTTGTTTACATACATCAAGCAATAACTAAAAGCCAACAATTTAACTTGCCACTAAGCAACTAATAACTGACTTTCCTATTTTGCTGTAACTAACAATGTGTAGCAGATATTAACAACATGCAACAGAAAATTAGAGAAAAAGGAAGTTGAAAATTAGAAAAATTAGGACATGGAATTAACATGTGAAGCCTTGACTAAGTCCCTGTATACTCAGTAGCCATTGGAGCACATCTGCAGCAGAACCATTCATATTTCTCAAACCTTCTATTACTAAAAGAAAATACATGTACAGAATAGTGGAAAATAACAATACATAGATTAATGATATAATGCATTTACTCATATATAAAAAGCATATGGGTTTCTTTTTCCATAGAACTAATATCTTATGCAGTAGAGTAACCGAACTAAGAGCTTATATCAGCTATAACAGAAAGATGAATAAGAAAAATAGTGTCTTGTATAAGTTCATTATATTTTCACAAGGTCTAGGTTGTCAAAGATTATTATAATATTTAAGAATAAATATTTAATGAATGATAACAATTTCTATTTTAGATATTTATACCACGCCATATTTACAGTTCCGCATGCACGAATGTGACTAGTTAAATAAGTCCAAGTCACTGACTCTATTAAAGGAAAAGAAACAATTGCACACATTATCAATATCTAATGGTTGCAAGTTAATTGGATTGTTAGCTTCAAATGTTTGCAAAAGGTGACGTGTAAGACAATCATTTACGATGTAGTGATGGTGAGACAAGCACTAATAAACTCCCATAGGTGTAGTGTGGGCCTAAAAAACCTAGTCTTTTTCTCATGCTTCTGCGAGTGAACATTGGATTCCTTGTGGAAGTGGAAGATGGTTCTAAAGAAAGGAAGTCATCATTTTAGAGGGAATGGAAGAGCAAAACTAGCTTTAACCAACTTTATCATAGGGATTGGAGACACCAATTGTGTGTTTGGTATGTTGTTGTTTACTTAGGTTCAATGAAAGTAAACCAAACTAAATTTATTAGTTTCTGTAAATGAGAAGGACTTATTCCCAGAAAGGTTCCTTCATCGTTAGATCTTTTGGCCGGCTTCTTTTAATTGAGAATAGGGTTGCTTACGTGAGGTAAAAGTAGCTTTTACACTACAGAATTTAGTTTCCACAAGAAAAGCAGTCTGAGTGCTTCCTTTATGTTTCACAATCTACTCAACAAGGTTTTGCACTGTATCGATGTCATACATTGTCGTTTCCTCAGCTGGGGCTCAGATTAATAGATCAGCGAACTTGTCTCATCAGTTCTTTCCTTTCTCTCTATCCGCATTCTAACAAAACTGAGGCTTTTAACAACTTAAGCAGGAGACTGCAACACTACCTTCCTCACTAGGTAGCACCGACAATATGGTTTCTGCCAGTGATTTACTCTTGAGGTTGTCACCACTCTGTACCATACCATTGCTAAAGCCTAGCAATCTTCGCAGGGCATACGCGTGCAATGCTTCTTCAATTACGTTACCCGAGACTCTTTCTTTGCTTTAATTGTTGTAATCACCCTCTTATATAAATCTACCAGCAACTCACAGAGTTCTTCCTGCCACCACTCTTTAGGAACCATACGAGACTATCTCGTGCCATTCCAAAGAGGATCCTTTCTATTAGAGTGAAACTGAAATGAGCTTTTATTTATTAACAAGGATCTTTTTTCCTTCCTATTCATTTGGAGTGTAGTTATTCTAGTAAGAAAAGAAAATTAAAAGAAAAAAAATAATGTAGAATGATTTCAATGCAATGCTATGAATACCATACCGGTTATTATACTAGAACCAAATCTGGTACCGGTCAATATCAGTACTGTTTCGGCAATTTTTTAAAATTTTAAAATAGTCCCTTAATTGTTTTAAAATTATAAAATAATCATTTAATATATTGTACTATATAATTCATAATTTTACATCAATTATGTCTCAAAAAATTATAACAATATAAATTTTAAAAAACTTATTCTACTAATAATACTTTTCACATAGTTGATATATAAATAATAACCACAATTAATATGAAAAAAGATCATTTAATAATCAGACAAATATAAAATTAAGGACAATACTAAGTACTTAACATGTTACGCTTTAACCATATAATAAATAATATTACATCAAAATATCAAATAAAATGAATAATAAATATCCATGACCAGGGTCATTCTTAATGTTTTACAAGCCCTAGGCAAAGTTTAAAAAAAAGGTCTTTATAAGAGTCAAAAGTGGGCCCTATTTGCCTCATTTTGTTCTTTATAAGGGTCAAGAATGAGCCTTATTTTGTCTTAGTTTAGTTTTTATAAGGGTCAAGAGTGGGCCTATTTTACCTCATTTTGTTCTTTATAAGGATCAAAAATGGACCCTATTTTGTTCTTCATAAGAATAGACCCTATATAGGTGCCCTGTCTGTCCTTTCCCAAGGTCGGGTTGTCCATTACTCTTTAAGTGTTATAATTTACAACAATATTTCTTGTTAAGGAGACAACTAACTAGAAGTGAAACATGAAACAAAAATATTTACAGTTATATTTATATTGCATATATAGAATTTAGTATATACAGCAACTATAGGTGAAATTAAAAGAAAATGAAAACATGAAACTTCATTTAATCAAATATCCACTCAAATTGTATTGACCTTAATTCTTATTTGGTATAAAATTCTCATCATTTAGAGGAGTTCCATCATCACCATCATTCAAATTCATTGCACTAAATGACATATCAATACTTTCTCATCCAATAGTATTTTCCAAGTCACTTTCATCTATCAAACTTGGTTCCTCATAAACCCAATTTGCCAAAAGATCACTATGGTCAAGGAAAATTATATCTATATAACTACTTATTTTATTAAGAGTCCTAGTAAACAAATAAAATGATAATAACATATCTTTCTCAAAGCTTTAAATTGTATTGAACAAAGGCTAAGTCATTCAATCTTTTATGTTCCAATTTATTGTAACACCCAAATACCCCCTGGGAGGATATATGGATGCCACCCAAGATAGAACAAACAAAATCAAACATTACACATATGCATTGTTTTAAAATTTAAGTTTAACACACATATAATACATCTCAGACTTTCCAGAAACAAATCCAAAGAATATGTACAGGCCCAAATAAACC
>JANITW010000007.1:12921799-12937081 GCA_027564335.1 Erythroxylum williamsii
CACATTATAATTTCTAATTGCATAACAATTATTCCAGGGATTTTATCTTTATGATTAATAATTAAATAATTAAAATACACAAAAATAAAGAATGCCTTTTATTGAATAAAACAAATTTATACAATTAAATGTATAACCAAAATTGACTGCAAGGGCATATACTAAAAGGTGAAACATCGATAAAGGAGTACATAATTGGCCCTGCCAATGACATTTCTGGTGACCAAGACAAATCTTCTAAAAAAGATCAAATCAAGTTGTATGGGCCTGAAGAAGGTCTCAGCTGGGTCGCCAGACCCGTCACTGGATAGAGCACTCTTGGTCTTGCATCTCGACGTGGAAGCATAGCAAATCAGACTTCATCTTTCGTGGATCCTCTTGTCACACTTTTTGGTAGTGTTCATGAGAAGCTTCCTGAAACTGGAAGCATGAGAAGCATGCTTTTTCCACACTTTGGCAGCATGTTCAGTGTGGGAGGAAACCAACAAAGGAATGAGGAGTGGGATGAAGAGAGCCAAGCTAGAGAGGGTGATGACTATCCATCGGATGCTGCTGATGATTCTGATGACAATCTGCATAGTCCTTTGATCTTGCGTCAAACAACAAGTATGGAAAAGGATATGCCTGCACCTGTACATGGAAGCCTTTCAAGCATGAGACATGGCAGTCTAATGCAAGGTAATGCTGGAGAGCCAGTTGGGAGCACAGGCATTGGAGGTGGTTGGCAGCTGGCATGGAAATGGACTGAAAGAGAAGGTGAAGATGGAAAGAAGGAAGGAGGATTTAAGAGAATTTATTTGCATGAAGATGGTGTTACCAGTTCTCTGCGTGGATCTCTAGTTTCTCTGCCTGGTCGTGATGTTCCTGCAGAAGTTGACTTTGTGCAAGCTGCTGCTTTGGTTAGTCAGCCAGCGCTTTATTCCAAGGAGCTCTTGAAGCAGCATCCAGTTGGACCAGCTATGGTTCATCCATCTGAAACTGCAGCTAAAGGACCAAGCTGGAGAGACATACTTGAACCAGGAGTCAAGCGTGCTTTGGTTGTTGGAGTTGGACTTCAAATTCTTCAACAGGTAACAAATTACTTCATAATCTAATCCACTGGTTTGAACTTTCTCTTAATGTATCTGTATTCCTGCCATTCTTTGCCCATACCTTGGCCCAATTCCTAAAGTTACTTTGTTTCTCTGCTGCGTTGTGTGATCATGCCTCTTAAGTATTTACTTGTATGTGTAGTTCTCTGGCATAAATGGAGACCTCTACTATACCCCTCAAATTCTTGAGGAGGCTGGAGTTGGTGTTCTTCTGTCAAACATGGGTATTAGTTCAGCTTCTGCATCTTTGCTGATCAGTGCCATCACAACTTTATTGATGCTTCCATCTATAGCTGTTGCCATTAGGCTTATGGATATCTCTGGGAGAAGGTATTTCAATTATTTCTTTTCCCCATAATTGGTCTCCACTCTCCACACATTATAGAAGAGTTACTTGGGTAGCTGGTTGATGCCTAGTTCTCTGTAAGTTACACCTATATTTTTGGTTTCCAATTCTTATTGTTTTGTTGTTGGCAGGAGTTTGCTGTTGAGCACGGTCCCTGTCTTGATATTATCTCTTGTCATCCTAGTTTTTGGAAGTTTAGTAAATCTGGGAAACATAGCAAATGCAATAATCTCAACCATCAGTGTTATAGCCTATTTCTGTTTCTTTGTTATGGGATTTGGTCCAATCCCAAACATACTCTGTGCAGAGATCTTCCCCACCCGTGTTCGTGGACTCTGCATTGCTATATGTGCCCTTACATTCTGGATTTGTGACATCATTGTTACCTATACACTGCCTGTGATGCTCAAATCGATTGGGCTTGCTGGTGTTTTTGGTTTGTATGCAATAGTATGCATCATTTCGCTGGCCTTCATCTACGTGAAAATTCCAGAAACGAAAGGCATGCCCCTTGAAGTGATTACGGAGTTCTTTGTGGTTGGTGCACAACAGGCTGAAGCTGCCAAGGGTGAGTGAATCTGGTTCCTGATGGATGGTTGAAGAGTTTTTTAGCAGCCCTTTTGCTTATTCTTGGTTCTTGCACGGGGTTCATTTTAGGTGATGAGAAATAGGAAGTTTATTTTGTAGAGAAGGAAAAGTTTCCCCTCTTGTTTTGTTTTGATTTTTTACAGACTTCAAGTTTCCTTTGACATAAACGTTCTTGCCCTGTAATATTCAAATCATGCTCAAATACTGTTGGGAGAGAATGCACCAGAACTAGATTTAAGTTTTGATGGGAAATTTCGGTGATGCTATGTCTGAAGGATTCAAACTAATGTTCTCATTTTAAGATAGAGAATAAAAAATTGCAGGCCTCAAGATGTATGTATTAATGGCAAAAGTTACATGAAAATGGGTTCATCCGTATTAAAATTAAGCAACATAAACTGTTGCTAACTTGCACATGGCTGTCACTAAGTAGGAGAAACATCCCTTTGTATCCTCTCAGATCCGTCAATGGGGTAATCATCTTTCATACAACCATTCAACTCCTGGCTACGCTTTCTTTTTGACCTACCCTTTGACACCTCTGCCTTTTCATCAACGAATGACAAGAATGTTTGAAGCCGTCTTGAACGTGAGTTGCTGCTGCTGGGGATACTAGGATCAGACTCTTCAGGGCGATAGCGGTTGAATTGTCTGACCATCTTACAGAAGTACAGAAGGAGGGCAAGAAAACATGCAATCCCACATATGAGGAATAGACCCCAGAAGCTTTGTAACTGAAGTTGTTCAGAACCTGAATTGGAACCCTCAGAATTGCAGATTTCTTTTACTAGCCACTTCTCATGAATCTTTTGAAGTTCACCATTCTCAGACAACGTAAGAATGGCAGTTGACATGTCTACGGATAAAGGAGAATCTCTTGGGAAGGCCTAAGTACAGATCAATAAGAGTGAGTTGGTCTCACAAAAGCAGAACAAATTGGTATGAAAATATCACTTTCTATAGCCTGCCCACACATGGTTGCAAAATAATCTAAGATACTTACAAATCCCCATCCAACTTTCGTGAACTCTTGACCTCGAATTGAGAAATCGCATCGATTCGTTAGAAAAAAGTCAACGTAAGTTTTGTCATCAACCACTGCAGCCACTGTTCCGTTAGCAAGAGCTTCAGCATATTCTTCCGGTGATCCAAGAGCAACAAGTCTGCTTTTAGCAATATTAAGCTCATCAATCATATAATTTTCGGCAAAAGACCCTACTTGGAATCCAACACGTTGTTTGCTAGTTATCAAGCTATCAATTCCTTGGATGGGTGAAGATAACTGTTGTACTGTGAGGATGGATGTTAGACTTGCAGTATAGCTTGAGTTCACTATCAGGACTACAAAAAGCCAGATGATCAGGACTAGGCGACCAAGTGTGCTAACTGTATTTTCTCCTGAAATCAAGGATATATAGAGTTTGAATCACGGCTAGGTTAGTGACATTCCCAATAACTTGCTCTACTTGAATTGAAACATAACGTTACTTACGGTGAGCCAAAAACATGGTAGAGAAACTAAACCTGCAAGAAACGAGAGATGTCATAAAAAGGAGTCAAAAGAGATGAGGAGAACAGAATGCATGAGAAAATCTGGAAGAAAACAAGACAGAACTAAAAGTAAATGTGTGTTCCATCAATTAATACAACCTAAAATTGAGAAGATTAAACATTTCTGAACATGCCGTAATCCAGATATTGGTGATCTGATATGCTACAGAGGCTATAAATTTGTAAAGCTAAGAATGGATTTAGATAAGCAAAATCTAAGAGAACTGCTACTGCTTCATTTTGCAATAGTTATGTAATTTCACCTCATTTTACTCACCACAGGACAGTAACAAATTGCTTCCTTGGTGGGCCACGAAACTCATCATTGATTCTATGTTCAAGAATCCACACTACAGTTCCTACTACAAGGAAGAAAATGGCTGTGACAGCCCACATTAACGGAGTAAATGGCCGCAGAAATGCCCAAGCACTTGAATTCAGTTTCTTGACTGGAGCCACCACAACTAGCCCTGACTCTATATATGGCTGAGTGAAATCCACAGCCTTTGTCCGGTTTGTGACAATTGCAACGTCACCCACAACAGCATCAAAGGCCTGTAAGATCAAGTTAACAGGATTATTAGAACTGAACACGAAATATGTTGGTACCACTGTTTGTTTGAGTTAAATTGTACTCACGCCAGATATAATCTGATTTACAAGTCCATCATAGTTTGGATTCTTATGACCATCTCCAAAAGGAACGAACTTGTATGGAACTGCATAGGGAAGCAATTTTATGGCAGCTATGAAAACATCTATGCAATATCCTTGAACACTACCATTGACTGTTGAAACAAAAATTTGATAACTATCTCGGTTAGGAATTCCAACTCTTAATTGCCTTCCATTGTCTGGAAACACCCATCCGCGAGGTTTTGACATGTTTCCTCCAGGCCATACCACACTGTGCAGATGCTGACTTGAACTAGAACGGTTAGCTTTTTTCCCATAAAGTGTCTCTGGGGGCACAAGAGATAGTCCAGAATAGTTAGACCAGTATCCAATCAGTGGAAACCCAGTCTTGATCACATTTATGATGTCAAAAGCAGGATATAAGATGGACCTGTCCTGATTAAATTGAAGATGCCCTGTAAGACCTGTCATGTTGGTCTTCAATATGTTGTCAAGAAGTTGTTTTCCCCCATCAAATATGCTCAGCGTGTCAAGATTTAGTATCCCCCCTCCCACACCATTTAATTTTGAATCGTTAGAAAAAGAAATGGTGTTGCCTTGATCTAAAAATAATCTCAAAGCACGAGCAATCATCCAAACAGTATCATATGCATATAAGCCATAAGGATTCAACCCAATAGAACCATTGCTCAGATGGTCCCATCGAGACTCAAAATCCCTTTTCCTGTTTGAATCTGGTACATGCGGACGAAGTGTAAGAACTCCCTGGATTGAGTTAAAGGTATTTGGAGGGAGTGTTTTATATGAATCTAGGACAGTAGACAACCAACTTGTGGCTATCCAAACAAACCCTTTGTCTATCATGCCAAGGCTTTGGGCCACTTCAAAAACCAGGAGACCTGTTTTTGAGTAAGTGTTCACAACAATTACTCGAGATTCCAACTTCAAAACCTTAATTAATGCATTTTGAATATCACTGCGATTTGCTTTAGGGTCTGGTGGAAGTGCCACTTTATAAGAAATTCTGCAGCGTCTCGCTGCAAGTTGATCACCTAATGTTGTCATACCATTTCGAGCCTGATCATCATCACTGAAAAGTGCGATAACCTCTGCCCAACCAAAATAACTAATCATCTCTGCAATGGCAGTCATTTGGAAAAGATCATTTGGAGCTGTTTGAATGAAATAGGGGTATTGGAGAGGAGATAGGGTGGGGTCTAAAGCTGTAAATGACAGTAGAGGGACATGGAGCTCATTTGCTAAGTGTGAAATTACATGCGCCATTACAGAACTTTGTGGACCGATAATGGCCACCGTATCCATCTCCATGAACTGCAAAGCTGAAACAAGTATGATATCTTGCTTTCAGTTAAAAGAAAAACAGACTCTCTGCCAAAAGGCACAGGACATGAAAGAAACAGAACAAGAATACCTCAAGTCAAATTACAGTATGCGTGAAAGAGACAAACCTCCCATGATGCCAAGAAATCCACTGAAGTTGGAGTCGTGCATGGATATGGCCAATTTCCTTCCCCCAAGGATACTGGGATCAGCATTTATATCGTCTTCAGCAGCCTTCATAGCAATTCTTGAGACTTTTCCATTGATAGTGTTGAAAACGAAAATAGCCCCAAGATTCAAAGTTTGGGGGCCTTGTGCTGCTAAAGAGAAGGGACTAATGCAAAAAAGCAAGATTAACACTTCCCAGACAAGATTCATGGTGGTATCTATTTATGGCTTTGCAAGCATCACAAATCACACAACCAATAAGTAATGCTCCTGAAAAACGAATAGCCCAATCCTGGAAAATCAGGTAAATAAAGAATACTCACTAGATACTAGGGACTCCGGTATACTACGAAAGGAAAAAGAGCTAGATTCAACATTCATATACAACAACAAGGAATTGAATCTATCACATGATTTTCAATTGTTTTAACCTAGAAGGCTTTACAAATTGAACTCACGGAAACAAAAGAGAGCAAGATCGAAGAACAGGGCAAAAGAGATGCGAAGAAGAGGGGCAAAAGGATGGAAAGAGCTGAGATCAAGATCGAAGAAGTTTATAGCGGGAAGCAAAATCAAAAGAAGAAGGCTTGGCTTAGGTGAGCGTCAAGCCAGACGCAACGCTTGTTTCTTGTTTTAATTAAAACGTCGACGTTTTCATTGTGGAACGGAATAGGTACAGAGTTTGTGGCACAGATGATCTGATGCCAGTTCATCCCTGCCCCTCCTCCCTCTCCTTTTATTTAGGGAAGAAGATTTTTATGTCAAACTAAGTCAATATATAAGATTGAAACAAACCTTGAGCAATTCAGGTAAAAGAAGCAAACACTTCTCAAGGAAAAAATCATGATATTGGATAACCTGTTCCAAAAAAAAAGTAGGAAATAATGAGAATAAACTGCTAATACATACATGCAAACAAGGCCAAATATAGAAATTACAAAGAACATCGTGAGAATTTTCATATCAAAGTTAAAAGCACATACCTCATCTATGCTTTTTGCACTCTGAAGTCTGTTGTGCATCACTTGCCAGTTAGGTTCTAGAACCTGATAAAGTATAACAGTACGTAATGTTTTCAACAGCCACAGGAAAATATAATCACTAAATTATCTAGAAAGACTAGTTCCAAATATGAATATTTAGAATCAAACTAATATGAGTTTAACATCAAAACTTGAAAATAAAATTGAAGGGAAAAAAAGCTTGACTAGAACCCTGTAGGAAAAGGAAAGATGAAACACCTAATTTGGCCTAATGGAGGTGCAAAAAACTAATTATTTTATTTTTCAATTTCATAGAAACTTTTAGATTTTCCCAACTGGCAAGCAGGCAATATGTAGCCAAATAATATAATATACAATCAGTTTGGGTACCCAACTAAAATTCCGAAGATTTTGAGTATCTTACTCACACCAAAAGTTCCCTGAATCTAACATCAAAGCTTTGGGATGGGAGTTGGAAAAAGTGTATAATGGCAAATTAATGGAGAAAGAGAAAAGGAAACTAATAATGAGGACAATAAGATAGAA
Source organism: Erythroxylum williamsii (assembly GCA_027564335.1). Lineage (NCBI taxonomy): Eukaryota > Viridiplantae > Streptophyta > Magnoliopsida > Malpighiales > Erythroxylaceae > Erythroxylum > Erythroxylum williamsii. The sequence continues at coordinate 12,929,050 of JANITW010000007.1, forward strand.
CCTGCCTCAAATGTCAAATAGTGTAGGAGGCTGTTAATGAACTTTAGCATACGACGGCAGAGCTAGAAATGGCTGTTCCGTGCATGTTAAGTGCATGAACTCCCTGAAAATGTATGTTGTTGTCAGATAAAAAGTGGCCAAAATAACTAGGAAAACACATACAAAATCCTGTCCATACCTGATGAAATTGCCAAACACCACAAAGATGGCAGTCAACATGTTTACAATGGAAGAGAGCGAAAAATCAGTTGGTACTTCGCTAATGTTTTTCTTGAGATAACAATAGACAATGGCCACTGAACCTGGATGCCAAACACGATATGAACTTTGGCTATCAAGTATATTATACATCTAACCGAGCAAGTCAACAAAGAATCAACTTTTAATGTGGGAAATATCCATCTAACCAAGCAAACAACTGATAAAATGCATAGGAATGTGATTGACTGTATTGGTGATGTGTGAATATACGTATAATAAAAGATCGAAAGAAGCAAAGAAGCACCAATGCAACTTTTTTAACTAATGTTATGCATACAAATTTAGCATGGAGCTTCAAGCTATTTCCCTTACTCATGCACCAATAGAGTTCCAATTTCACCAGTTCATTTCTCAAGAGCCAAAGGGACAAAAAGAAAGAAGTCTTGATTCAACCCAGTTTGAATCTATCAACAGATAACCTGAAAGTCACATTTTGTGTCAAAAAGAAAGGGAAACAACAAAATTGATAGCACAGAATTCCAAGCATAACTCAGATTTGGTCCTTGACACAGCATGCTGACCCAGCAACCAAGAAAGAATCTGTGCAAGCAAAATTTACAAAGTTTCAGTGCAAAGAATTGTGTTACACGTGAAAAGTTACATGTGCACTTGATACAGAGACATAAAAAAGCAAGCCACAGAAGAGTTGGCCCTTTGCACAGAAAGAACAGGAAAGAAAATGGAAAAGAAATGGCAGCCCTAATTACACATAAGAAAAAGAACAAACACTTAAACATGAGCAAAAACAGACCAAGTTCCTTTACTTTAATAAGCTTCAACAGACCGAAGCACTCACCTTTACAAAAACGAACATATACAAACATTTGGCTTTGGATGTCAAACGGCTACCATGTTTATTAAGGTAACAGTGAGAAATTACGAGTTTTGACAAGCTTGGCAGTTGGTTGGTGTTGTGTGCGGCAAAGTGGAAGAAACAAATGTGAGAGAGTGGGAGAGGCAAGGAAAGAAAGTGGGTTCAGATCCTCTGTATCAGTTGATTGTTGATGGAGAACAAAATTACCAAGCTTTGCCCAAAAAGAGCATACCTCTGCCTTTAAGAAACCCAAAACACCAATACTGGTCTAGGACAGAGACTTTCCATGAATTACCCCAAAAGGGGATGGAAAGAATTGAGAAGATCTGGCACAAGGTCGAAGAAAATTAAGAGTTGAGAAGCGGAAGTAAAAAGGGGAAACAAAAGCAAAGGAAAGAAAATGCATCGGCATGGCATAGGCGAGAGCAAAGCCAACACCATGTGAGTTTTATTATAACGTCGTCAAATTGTGGTAGAACAGATTAACTAATACAGAGCATCTGAACCCCTCTCACACACCATGAGCAATTATATCATCTGAATACTTTTTCCCTCACAACTTACATCTGTCTTCTAATTTTTCCTAAAAATTAGGATCATAGTAGAACTAGATAGACAATATGGGGCTATACATTAATCAATCACCCAATTAGATATAGTCCTCAAAACAAACAACTTAGACAATTGAATCAATGACCCCTTTGCCTAGAACATTGAGGATTCATAAAGCATCTTACCCATCTTCCGCAACAACTTCTGGATATGATCCAGTTAATAAAAAACAAGCATTAATATAGTTAAAACACTGGATACTTGTAACTAGACTTAATTATTCCATCCTAATTTCTTTCACTTGCATCAATAGAAAAGAAAGAATGTTGGTACTAGTGATGGTTTCCAATAGAGATGAACTGAAGAGCATTACCATTGGAGATATCTAGTAGTCCTTGTCTGCTTTGCATATGTCCTCCAAATTAGTCCCACACTTGAGCTGATTTAATGCAAATAATAAGTAATCTGAAGTAATAATAACGAGCTTTTCACAAAAGTATGGAGGCATGCATTTACCTTTTTCAAGGTCAAATCCAGATGTCTTAAAGAGTCCTGTGTGCCTCTGTTTTCTTGGAACCAGGTAACATGTTGATGCCAACATTTAAAAGTTTTTAAAACCTTGATTATTATCAAATTTGATTTTTATTCTTTTTTTACCTATTGCTCATCTAGGTATCATACAAAAAAATCAAAGGAAACAAGAGCGTAAAGAAGAGCAACAGCTAAAAAGATTGTCGAGACCCTTGTTTGTCAGACATCTTTTCAATGTAGAAGATAAAATTTGAAACCTAGAACAAACTTCCACTCATAAACAAAAAGCAAAGTCATCTCCTCAGAAGGCTTAGATTGGATAGAGCTTTTTTTTTCTCCATTCTAAATGGCATCTTTAAGTAGGAATATTGAACAATTTTCAGTAGCAATAAGACAACAATCTGTGACAAGGATGAAGAAGACATTAACTAAAACTTTCTCAGAAGCACCATTCTCTGGCATTCTGGAACATCTTCAGCCAAGGACTGGGGCCTTTCTTGTCAACATTCCAATGCTTGGGATACCATGGAAACTGCCACATCAAGAAGCAACGTTCTGGATGAGGCATCATCGCAAGATGCCTCCCATCAGGAGAGCAAATTGCTGCTACTCCTAATGGAGAGCCATTGACATTGAAAGGGTAAGCTTCTGTTGGATTCCCTTCATCATCACAATATCTGACAGGTGCCAAGTTTGAATAAACCACACGATCCAGTACGCCATCGTCAGGGAAATAAGCTCGTCCTTCTCCATGGGCAGCCCATACACCCAATGTACTACCTTCCATTCCTTTGAGCATTATAGCTGGTGAACTCTCTATTTTCACGCTAGTAAAGCGGCACTCAAATCGACCAGATTCATTGTGAATGAATCTTGGTTGTGATGGGTCTCCCCCAGCACCAAGAACACCTCCAACTTGGGGGCCTGGAACCCACCCCAAAAGAGCCATGAGTTGACAGCCATTGCACACACCGAGACTAAAAGTATCTGGGCGTTTGTAAAATTCCTGAAATTGAATCAAAAGTGGCTGATTGAATCTGATGGAAGCAGACCAACCTTTTGCAGAATCAAGAACATCAGCGTAGCTAAAACCTCCTACAAACACAATTCCACGAAATTCACCGAGACAAATGGCTTCATTTAAAAGGTCTGACATAGTCACATCCCATGGTTCAAAACCAGCAGCATACAGTGCTGCGGACATCTCTCTGTCCCCATTGCTACCCTCCTCTCGAATCACAGCTACTTTTGGTTTTGAAAGTGCAGTCATATATTTTTCATCAGTGAAGGACGGAGTGAATGACAACTTCCACAAAGGTTCATGCCTAGACTTCAATCCTTCTTTCTCAAGATCCACACAAGAAGCCAACCGTTGGAACTTTTCCAGCTGAAAGCTTGTTTCCTCCCACATGTCCCTGAGGATAGAAGTTTCCTCATTCAGGTAAGCAATGCCATCAACTTTTAGTTCTATTGAGGGCGTGACAGTTACTTCCCCAATTATCTCAGCTGAAACCCCACAACTGCTAAGCTTTTTTGTTATAATATCCAAGTTCTTTCTACTGGCCTCAATAATAAGACCAAGCTCTTCTGCAAATAGTGTCTGGAAGAGGCTTTTACCTCGTGATTTCAAGTTCAAGCTGATGCCACAATTACCGGCAAATGCCATTTCCAAGGCACACACCAGTAAACCACCATCACTAATGTCATGGCCAGATGAGATCAGCTCATCAGCAATAAGATCCTGTACACCCTCAAAAACACTCTTAAGGTAATGAACATCCTCAAGATCAGGACAGTCATCTCCAACTTGACCGTAAGCCTGAGCAAGTGCAGATCCACCTAACCGACGTTTCCCCCTTCCCAAATCAATCTGCAGCAAAATGCCATCATCCCCCAACTTCAAATCTGGGGTCACTATTTTTGTTATGTCTGAACAAGTCACATATACACTTATAACAAGATTCCCTGGAGCCTTAACAACCTCACCAGCAGCATGGGCTGCCATGGAAAGACTGTCCTTGCCACCATCAATTGCAATTCCAAGTTCAATCATAGCTTCTGAAAGAGCTGTTGCAGCATCATACATATCTGCCCCTTCCCCATCAAGCTTAGCAGCATACATCCAGTTCCCACTCGCTTTAACATCAGAAAGAGAAGTGACCTTTGCCCAAACAAGATTAGTGAGTGCTTCTCCAACAGCCAATCTGGCCATTGCTTTTGGATCTACCAGGCCTTTGATTGGCTGCTCTCCTATGGCACATGCACCCCCAGTCAAGTCAGTGTAAGTTTGAGCTATGACAGCAACATCAGCCAGGGTAATCTGCAAAGGACCAACTGTTTGCTGTTGTGCTACAAGACCTGTCACACACCTATCAACTTTAGTTGTTAAAAACCGTTTAGAACACACAGATGGAAGTCTTAATACCCTCTTCAAAGCATCAATCACTGTGATTCCAGGAGCAATGTCAAGCGGCTCCCGTGCATTGACGAACCTTTTGAACTCAAATGTCTTCTTCGGCATGTCCCCAAGGACTTTCTCAAGTTCAAGATTGACAGCAGGAGGAGGAGGAGGCAGTCCACCAGAACGACATTTCTCAATAGCCAAGCTATCAATCAATATAATTCGCCCCTCACCATTAATTGCCCCAATGACGGCCATTGACAACCTTTCCCTCTCACAAATTGACTGTAGAAGGCCACGACTTTCAGGCTTAATCAAGATCGCATCTTGCTCCTGGTACTCAGCACCCCAAATCTCCAATATAGACAAAGTATGATCACCAACCACAATCGCCCTGATGTCAATCTCAGCACCCTTGGGATATATAATTTCCTTGACAACATTACAATTCCCACCAGCTCCCTGATCATGGATGCTAATAATAGGATTATTTTCACCCATCTCAATGCAGGCACGGACAACACGATACAGTTTTTGAGCCATCTCAGCATCCCCACGCTGTACTGCATTAAAATCAAGCTCTGCATCATTCTGGCCACTAACCATACTTGATGCTGCCCCACCTCCCATTCCAATTCGATATGCAGGACCACCAATCTTTACAACCAACATTCCAATTTCAGGCTCTCCTTTTGTTATGTGGGTGTGTTCAATCTGGCCAATGCCCCCACTAAACATAATTGGCTTTAACCATTCCCGTCTCTCTCCACTTGGAAGTCTCATTCCAAAAGTTCGAGTATATCCCTGAATCAAGGGTTCACCAAACTTGTTTCCATAGTCTGATGCACCATTGCTAGCATCAATTAAAATCTGCAAAGGTGATGCCAAATTTGATGGATATGAGAAAGAATGATCCTCCCATGGAGCATAGGCCCCCTCTATGTTGAGATTACCAACACAATAACCAGCTGTGGCTGCAACAACAATTGACCCCCGACCAGTTGCATGTGTATCCCTGATTCGACCCCCAGCACCTGTCTCTGCCCCAGGGTAGGGTGCCACTGCACAAGGAAAATTGTGGGTCTCAGCTGTAAATAAAATATCCAGATCGCGAGCAGTTGCACTTAACGGACATGGTGAACCCGGCTGAAGAGGACGCAATTGTTCTGCAAGGAAGCCCTTGATTGCACTGGAGTTGTCCTTAAAACCAATAACAGAATTGTTTGGATTTGTTTGCAGAGTACTCTTAACGATTTGCATAAGAGTCCTATCCATCGGCTGTCCATCTATGACAATCTTTCCTGTAAAAAACCAGTGCCTGCTATGCTCACTGTTAGACTGTGCAATGTCAAAAAGTTCCACAGTTGATGGATTTCTCTTGATATCATCCCTAAATAGCCTAGTGTAGTACTGCAGATCTTGCTCATCAAATGCCAACCCCATTTCCTGATTAATTTCTTCCAATGCCTTCCTCCCCCTTTCCATGACAGGTATATATTGAACTTCCTCTGGAATCACATTAGTCTCAAAGGATGTCAACTTCTGAGTATAAGCACATTCTGTCATTCGGTCATGAACCATAGCTGCAAACTCCTTTATTTGATAATCCTGCAGCACACGTTTGCTGAATAATAAGTACCTTCTAGATCTTTCCATTCTAGTCACCTCTATCAATCCACAAGCATGACAAATTGATACAGCATTTGCAGACCAAGCTGTCGTGAAAGACAACCTAGGCCCAACCTCAATTATCACAGCATTCAATCCTTCTCTCCTTTTCTTTTCAAGAAAGCTACAAGTTCCCAAGTTCTCAGGGTCAAAAGTTTCTTGTAGAAGCCATCTAAGAACCCCAAGATTTTCACTTGAAATCTCTGACCCAAGCCCAACATTAAAGCATTGCTCAGTTTGCAAACCAACAATGTCATTTGAGATTTTACTTTGAACGGATTTAAGCAATTCAAGAGTCGCACTATCTTGCATTAAAGGGACACGGTAAAAATGGAGAATTTCATCGACAGGTTTTTCAACCAAGCTAGATTGCTCATCAACAGAGCTGCTCACACCTCCAGCAATAACAGGCCTGGCCTTCGCATAACATCTGATTGAAACTCCCTTTTGGTTTGCTATCCCCCCTGAAGGTGTGGTTCTAAGTTTTCTCCATAATAATTGGTTTCTTCGATTAATAGGCAAGCATCTCTGCATCAATAGTGTTTGTCTATGAGTACCCTGCAATGAAAATGGAAAATTAATTAAGGAAATGAATTTGAATCACACAACCAAAGAAACAAGATATTATACAGGATAATTCTAGCAAAATTAGATTGCAGCTGAAAACGTGCAAAATAAGACTATCAACCACTTAACAATTATTAGTTTGACAAAACAGAGTGGAAATGAAACGGAAAAGATTACTCGTAAGAATTCACTCGTAGCCGTTATTTCTTGAGCTCCAACCATTTGAAATAGACCTGTGTTAAGAAGGATGCACTGTTAACAATCAAAAATAAAGCAGGCATGCATAAATCATATAATGAAAAGATGATTGAATGTGTATAAAGCCCTGTCTAAACAAATAATCAACTTAAATACAAACAAAAAGTTGCCTAGAATTTAGCATCTCGGATGCAGTGATGAATTTTGTACCGTACTAGCCAGAACATGTTACAAAACCTTGTTTATAGTTACGGGTCCCCAGTACCGGCGATTTCGCAAAGTACCAACCAGGCCAGTACCGTAAACTTTGAAAAATAAGAGGACTATTCAGAAAAAAAAAAAAATCACCCTTCCCCTCGGGGCTTCTGCTTACTTCTCTCTCTCCCTCTCTCTCCTATCTCTCTAACAGCAGCAAGAACTATCACCCCCATTAGACAACACCCAGAAAAGAAGTTTTAAGTTTTTCAAAATGGGTTTGAGAAAATAACGTGTAGAAACAGATGGGTAAGGAGAGGAAGTAAAATGAAAAAAAAAACTAGCTTTTAATAAAAGGGCCCAAAAAGATCAAAAGAAGATAATCAAATTCAGGCGAGTGATCAGTGATACTAGAGTTGATTTCCATGTCGCAAGTTTATAGTTTTAATCGACTGGACCGTTTCATTCCTCAAATCCAGCCAATAAGCTGACTTGCTCTATTCACTGAAAATTAAGTAGGAAGGGGAAAGAACAACAAGAGTATACAAGACAAGCACAGACTATATATAGGTTGGAAGTTTCTTTTACGGCCTATTTGGTTCATGGAATAGAATAGGCAGGGAATAAAATAGTTATTCCTAATAATAGAAAAGATGAAGAACACGTATTACTTTGTTTGGTTCACGGAATAGAATAGAATAAGAATTTCTATTCCAGTGTTTGGTTTGAAAATTTAAACTTGGAATAAGAAAGAAGTAAACAACAAAAGACTAAAATGCCCTAATTGTTATTTTTATTATTATTATTATTATTATTATTATTATTATTATTATTATTATTATTAT
>JANITW010000007.1:13026607-13038784 GCA_027564335.1 Erythroxylum williamsii
TAACCAATCAATTTCAATTAACACTTCTATAATCATTCCAAATATTTCAGACACCTGTGGTCCGAAATCAATCAAAAACAATCACATAATTCTCCTTATATCTCCACATGGCATAGGTACATAAAATTAAACACATAAGGGTTGAGAAACCAACTAGGTTACTCACCTCTGAACTTCCGAGCTAATACCGGGAAGTCTCACCAACATCCGACGATCTGCGCTCCACTTGAACCTCTAAAACAATCAGAATAATCGAATATTACTAATTGCACAATTTCCCATATTTAATAAGGCATATGCGACAATTTCAATAGGTACAATTCATGTTATGACATTCCCGAACCTAATCCTGGAATTTCTCAATATCAATTTCAATCCCCGAATTCCTAATCTCCAAATTGAATTAAAACCATAATCAATTGGATCATCAATTTCCTAAATCCCTAAATCAAAATCCTCAAATAAAACCAATTTCTCAAATTCCTTCATTCCTCGCCGCGACGTCAGCTTCCTTGCCGCGGAGAGCTTCCTCTCTTCGCCGCGGCGCGCACCAGTTTCGCCACGGCGAAACACGCCGCATTCGTCGCGGCGCACGCATCGTGTACGTCGCGACGCGACCTAACAAACTCGCCACGGCGTGCTAAAATTAATTAAATCGCTCGCCGCGGTGTGTTCATCACACATCGCGGCGTGCGATGGCTAAAAGCCTAGAAATCCCAGAAATCCGTCTATGCAACACTCCAAATCCGACTTTTCTCTTATGAAACCACCCCCAAATACTTCCATACACATCATAAAACTAATCCCTAGCTTCCATTTCATCAAACAATCAATATCCCCAAATTCTAACCCTAAAACATCGAAAACTAACGTCAGAAACCCCAAATGCCAAATCCTTAAATATACAATTTTAAACATCAATCTAACTCTCTAAATCAACTAATCAAACTATAATAGGCAAGAAAAGAGTAACTTACTTGATCAAAAGCTTCAAATCTCCAAGAATCACACCAAACCTTGATCAACAACACCCACGGTGAAACCTTAACAAACCCATCCTCAACTCTTCTTTTCCAACTCAATCTAAAGGAATTGATTCAAGACAATAGAAGAAAACAGCCCAAAGGAGACTCCAAGCAACAATCCTCGAAGATGGAAGGAAAGAAGAAAAGATTGCTTCGTGGAAGACAAAGAGATTCAAAAGAGTTAAGTTAAATATCAAAGTTCTAAGGGCTTGTTTGGAAATTAGAATTGCCTAAAGTCCAATCCGAACAACCTCGATCAAATTTCTGATCCTAATTTCTCCCGAATTTAATAGTTAAACTCTAATTCCTCAAATCACATTTCTAATCAGTCTATGCCCCTAAATGCTCAATTTTGGAACCGGAAATTCCAATTAATCAGTCATTAGGTCAATGTTCCGGTCCGGACCTAGTTCTCCGAAAATTTCAGAAAAATTCCTATAAATCCTCAAAAATTAGGAAACTAATTATCATATACTCCAATTTCACAATTCAATTTCCTAACTTTCATTTCAACCTCAAATTAAATCCTCGAGCCTATTTGACCTAATTATCACACATACCTAATCGTCTCCAGATTTCATTTTACAATTTCCAATTCCTCATTTCCCCACAGCCCAATTAACCTAATCAATTCCCAAATCCAAGTTATCCAAATCTAATCGAAAATATGTCATATACGTATGTACGCACAAATGCCAATTTAATACCAATAATACAATACATGCACATGCCAAATACGAATGCAATGAACTGTACACATCCCATTGGTAACGGGATGTTACAAGCTAGTTATGCCTCGTGCGATAAATGCACAGGTAGATGCTCTATATAATTAAAAAGCTTGGAGGAAAAATCCCTTCTAACTTGCATAAAATTACTAGAATTTCCCTTTTTAGTTTTTCCATTTCAACCAACTTGATTTCAGATGATGCTAAATTTTTAAAAAACAAACTTAATTATACTATTTCTTCCCAAACCTTATTCGATAGCAACACCCAAGTTGCAATTGAAATTAGCCTTTGTATAAACACATAGCAATTATGACTTTTCATCCCAAATAATTTGTACTTCCTCATGTCCACACACCTTTCCAAGTTTGAAATATAAACATCGGGATTAGACTTTTTAACCATTCACACAAAATTTCCTTTTGATTTTTGTCCAAAGTGTAACATGCTTTCGGATATCTACCGGTGTGAAGATCTTTATGTAACTCATTCCTTCTACAAAAAAGTTGCAAATCAGCTCGTGATTTTGCATTGTTTTTCCCCCCTTCAATGTTCATTATGGTATTGAACAAATTATCAAAAACATTATTTTCAATATGCATCACATCTAGATTATGGTGTATCAAATTAGTTTTCCAATATGGAAAATTCAAAAAATGCTTTGTTTTCTCCGACCAAAGTTCCTACTAATGCTCGCATTAACTTCATCAACTTCAAATTCTGTAACTTTTAGCAAACCTAATTCATTAATCTCCTCCAAAATCTCTTCACCAGCTTTGTGAACTAAAGGAGCTATTTTTATCATCCTATTCTTAATGAAATTTTGTTTATTTTGTCTAAATGGATTATCTGGAGGAAGAAATTTCCTGTGATTGTCAAACTAACATATTTTGCCCCCATGGAACATCAGAATCATTGCCACAAATAAGGATAACCCAATTTCCCTGTTGTGCTCCATACAAAATATGCCAAAAAATCATTAATGGTCCACATCAAAGCCACTCTCAACACAAAATTTTGTTTTATAGACACATCATATGTCTGGACACCATATTCCTAAAAACGTTGCTATTCAGATATTAATGGTTGTAAGAATACATCGATTCTATGCTTCAGATTTGAAAGCCCTAGCACAATCACTGTCAAGAACATATATGCATCTTTCATACGTATCCATGATGGTAAATTATAAGGAGTAATTATGATTGGCTATGATGAATATTGTTGTCCGGATTGACCAAACGGTTGGAATCCATCTATCGACAATCCCAAACTAACATTTCTACTTTCAGTTGCAAACTCAATATGGGTGTCATTGAAATGTTTCCATTCCAGTGCATCTAAAGGATGACTCATTATTCCATCTTCCTATTCGTGTTCATTATTCCATCTCATATGAGATGCAGTAACATCAAAAACATATATTCTTTTAAGTCTCAGAGTTAGGGGAAATAATACATCCACTTCTAGGGTACTAATTTCTATTTCATTGAACGCTTTCTAGGCTTAAAGCTAGATTGACCACAAAATTTGCACTCTTGTAATTCCACATCATCTCCCCAATACAACATACATCTAAATTTGTAACAATCAATCTTTTCAACTAGCAAACCAAGACCCTTAATAAGTTTCTTCATATTATAAAAAATATTAACCATTGTTTGATCAGGAGGTAACCATTCAAGAATTTGATCAAAATTATGGTTCGATATATGCTCTTTAGACTTTATGTTAAATATTTGAGTAATTGAAGACAATTGGGTCATTGTCTCACAATTTGGCCATAATTCTTGGTCAGCTAACTGTAGTAAGTCAAAAAATTGTTTTGCATGTAGGTTAGGTTCTTCTTCAAGATTTTCCATATTTTCCTCAAAGGTATAATCGGCTACATCATAGACTATTTGCATGTACAGATTTTTGATTCCATCCTCATAATTTGTTCTAGATCCAATCCCTCCTTCAAACTCATTTAAATTGACAAACGATTGTGCTTCATTACCCCTTGAGTTGCTACAATTCAACGGTTCCCCATGTCGTGTCCACTCAAAATAATTAAGGACAAACCCTTTTCTTAACAAATTTCCCATTAACTTCATCCATAGGAAGGAAACATTTGTGTTTGCACTTTTTACATAGACATCTAATCTTTGGACCATCCATATATGCAAGTTAAGAATATGCATAATGAATTAAAGATTCAACTAGCTCAACAAATTTAGGATTAGTGAAACCATTAGGTGTTAATCGTCTATACATCCAAGATCTATCAACATTACTCATTTCTGCAAAATTGTTAATTTAAAATGGTGAATCCATAGTTAGTGTCATTCATGTTCTCCAAAGATGACAAAACATGTAAGATAACACTTGTGAATGAAGAGAACAAGTTCTCATCATGATGGGAGCTCCATCATAGGTTATGGGTTAAGGTTTATGAGTTAGGATCTAAAATATTGTAAAATCGAAGATCGAACATATATGTTTGTAATCATATATGTTAGAAGAGAATTAATGTTAGAAATTTGATAGTTAACTTATATTAAATATGTACTAGTTCCAAATATAATAAGTATTCATAAAAATATGAATATGTATTTTAATAATCTTTTTTAACATATACAAATTTAAAAAAGATGCGTGTCAAAATTCCCACGTGAAAAGTAAAAAGAAGCTACTCATTTCAGAGATCGTCATTGAAATAACGAATTGACATTATTAAGATAATTGGAACTATAACATAAGTTAAACTCATCTTATAGGAATTTATTAATAAACCAAAGTTCATAGAAAAAATGTAGGAAGTTCAAATGGGAATTTTAAACTACAAAAAAATACCCAATTAACCAAGTTCACAAAAACATAGTGAATAACAAAATCACTTACCTCAACTAACATATGGAAGGATCTTCCTGAAGTACACGAAGGAAGATGATGACAGAGCTAGAATGAAGTATATAGAAAGTGAAACAAATTTGATTAAAATGTTTGGAAATTCATTATTGACATTGTCAAAAATAAAAAGAGATGAATCACTTTTCAATACCTGCTAAAGCAGTAAATTATCAATCTCTTTTGAATTAGAAATACTGCCAACAAATTAGTTCCTACAACTAAGAACAAAATTCTTCACAGCTTAGAAAGCGGGATATATTAAAACAATCATATTAAACGAATTTCATACACATCAATAGTGAGCAATATTGATTTAAAGGTGGTAGATATTAAAGAATTGACTAATTCAAACATAGAGGATATCTTGATTATTGAAAATCAAAAGAAGGATAGATGAATGAGTGTTATAATGAAGGACATCAACAATGCTTGTCTTCACTCAAAAAGTCTATATAATATAGCGGTAAGATTTATGATTTATGACTCATCAGTTTTTTCTAAACCAAATTGTACTAAGAAGGTGTAGGAGCAATGTGTCTAAGAATTTTCCTATAAGATTCGGCGATGAACTACTTTGAGGAGTGTCCTGCTCAAATAGCTTCATCAACTATAATAAAAGATGAATCTTACAAATTAATTGGAAGCAAATGTAGTGAAAAGTAATATGATGAGTAGGTTTTGTGTTGATGTGGAGATTTTATTCCGTTGGTGAATATTTGGATCAATGATAATTTTAGGATAACATTTTATTTATACTCTAATTATAAGGTAAGTTAATTATTAATAATAAAATAGTTGTTATTTGATAATAAATAAATTTTGTTATATTATTGTCGTAAAGGAGATGTAATTTTTTCAAATGAGTGGATTAAGATTTTAGCAAAAACATGAAATCAATTATCAATAAATTGAAATTTAAGAGTAAAAGGTTGAAACTTTAGAATAAGAAATTAAAAGGTGGTAATTGAATGGATAATATGCATAAGTTAAACATAGAATTGGTAAAAATTAAAGTGGCATTGAAATATACACTATATGAGGCAAGAAGACTATAAGAGAAGACAATTTATTATATAATATATGCTATAATATTTGTAACAATATTTATAGCTCTCATTATTGAAAAATTAAAGACTATAAACTTGATAAACTTTAGTGTTGTTCCATATTAAAATGTCATGCTTAATAAAAAAATGTTATCTAGATCAATATATTATCAGCTTTGTTGGTTATTTAGAGAGTTGATGCAAAAAAAAATTTATATACACAACATGCAAGAAGATAATATTTGTTAAAGTGCTAGGATCTGCCCATTTGGTTTCCTCAACTATCCATTCTTTAAGTAATAAAAAGGGAAGAAGAGGGAAGAAGAGAAAAGAGAAGATAGTGAGCCATCTCAAAGAGGTTATCATCATCATGCATCATCTCAATCATATATTGAAAGGCCAATTTCAACAAGTAATCCCAATAATAACTTCTATTTAAACAACTTCATCTTAAAGTTGTAAGCTAATTCCAATAAAATACATTCAATGAACTCCAAAAATATGACAAGTAATATGATAATTAAGTCTAATGCCAAAAAAACTTTCATTATAACAATATGAATATATAACAACATTTAAAACAATCCAATTTATAACAATCCAAAATGGAATAATAAGAGAATTCATAACAAGTTCAAAAATCATATTGGAACGAATCCATATGCCCTATTCTCTTTTTGTCCCTACCATTACATGAGATCGAAGAAGTGGTGATATTCTTATCATTCCTTCTCTTTTAGGTCGACCAAGCATTCTCTTTATTTTTGGTGGCTAAATGATATTCAAGCTAAATATTAATCCATCAAGTGCTTGTAGAGAATACTTATATATATTTGTATATACTTCATGACAATATAGAATAGTACATTAAGTTGTATGATAATAAGGAATTAGAACTCTTAGTAACATATTATAATCCTACTTATCCCCAAAACAATTTTTTTATACATCCTCTTTATCACTATATTCCTAATATGCTCCAACGTGCTAAAAATAGGCTTCAACTATGCCTCCAATATCTAACTATTGAAGATATTATTACCCATATAAGTATATTTAGTGTTGATGTTGAAATATGCCTTGCATTTTGTCTCACAATGATATTTCAACAAATCTTTAACATAACCTAGCCTCAATTCATTTAGAACATTCAACTAATCATCGAAATCATGGATAAAAGTGGGTTTGCCTATCCTCTAAAATTGAAACTTTATATCATTTTTATTCCATCTTTGTCTCTAACTAGTATAAATGTGCCTTACACATATTCTACACTCATCATTTGGTATTAGGTTTTTAATGGCATTAAAAAAGTCTTAGAGAAACATCTTTTAAAAATCCCATAACCCTTAAACAAAAAGAATGATGAAGCTCCACTCCACTTTATGAAAAGCCTTACAAACATTAACCTTAAGGGCACAATTCTTGCATGAACCTTTCAACTTTTCAACTCATAATTCTTGAATAAGTATGGAACTATTAGCACATTATCATGCACTTACCCTCAATCAAAGTAGCCTAAGCTTGGTTTACAATGTATGGTAACACCTACTTCAGCCTAATAAATAAGACTTTAAGATGCTCTTATATAATATGTTAAAATGGTAGATAGGTCAATTTTAACAAATTAAGTCCATCTTCACAAAAAGATGTTTTTTCTCAAAACAGGAATTTTGTCAAACACCTAATATGCATGAAAAAATCATCCCAACATCACATAAAAATTTTAGAACTTAACCTTCTAACACTAACATTTCACAGTCAAATGTCCTTATCCATTCACAAAATATGAAAACATACCAAACAAATGAAAGACACAAACAAATGAAAATAACATAAAATACAACCATGAAATGTTACCTTTACGAAAATGTAACAATGCAAGGAGAAGACAGCGAACTTCAGTCGCTGCAGTAAATGAAGACAAGGTCAATAGTGACAGACAGCTGACAGCAGACCAGAAATCACTAGAGGAGGTAGAAACGTGAGGAGGAGGAAGAAAGGTTAATGAGAACCGACGTTCTTTTTAAAGGAGGGGACCTTTCAGTTGTGTCTTAACTCTTAAGGAAACGAGTCGTTTCCTTTAAGTTAATAACATTCAACTACTAATATACGATGACATATATGTTGGAGGTTTATCAAAAAAAAATTCCGTCGCTAATTTATAACTTTAAAATTCCGCCGATAATTATCACCTTATTTGCTGACAGTAATTGTTCCATTGCTAAATTATAATTTCACGTCAAATTTTTCAACGGAAACTAAATACCGTCAGTAATTTGCAATGGTTTGTTTTCAGTCGTTAATTTTATGTCGCCAATCCCTTATTTTCTTATTGTATAATAACTCCTGAAGATAAGGATAAAGGAACATTCACATACCCATTTGGTACATTTGCCTACAGAAGGACATCATTTGGACTTTGCAATGCCCCGGCCACTTTTCAAAGATTCCTGGTAAGTATTTTCTCTAAGTATGATGAGCATATTATTAAGGTCTTTATGGATGATTTTTTTTCTATAAGGATTCATTTGATGCATGCTTGGATAATATGAATTGTGTACTTGAACGATGTATTTAATCTTGTTCTAAATTCTGAAAAGTGTCATTTTATGATTGAACAAACAATAGTTTTTGGACATGTAATCTCATCTAGAGGAATGAAGGTTGATAAAGCTAAGGTAGAAATTGTGGAAAACTTACCCTACGCCACAAATTTGTGAGAGGTTCATTCTTTCTTGGACATGTAGGTTTTTAATACAAGTTTATCAAAGACTTCAACAAGATCTCAACAAATCTCTGTCATCTGTTGCAAAAGAATGTGCCCTTTGACTTTAATGAGGGATGTAAGGAAGCATTTGATAAGTTGAAAGAACTTTTAATTTCGGCACCAATCATTCATCAACCTAATTGGATTCAACCATTTGAGACTATCTGTGATGCGTGCAATTTTGTTATGAGCGTTGTCCCTGGTAAAAAATGTAGCAAGATGACTCAAGCCATTTACTAAGCTTCACGAACACTTAGTCCAACACAATGCAACTACTTTACCCTAAAAAAAAGGAGTGTTTAGCTATTGTGTTTGATTTAGATAAATTTAGACTTTACTTGCTTGGTTCTAAAGTGATAATACATTCTGATCATGTAGCATTAAGGTATCTTTTATCGAAAAAGGAAGCAAATCCAAGGCTCATTAGATGGATTCTCCTACTCCAAGAGTTTAATTTGGAGATCAAAGATAAGAAAGGTATGGAGAATTCAGTTGTGGACCACTTGAGTCGAGTTTTGAAGGAAGAATATTCAATACCATTGTAACAGTTGTTTCCGGATGAGCAACTACTTACTCTTTAAGATAAGGTACCATGGTATGCTGATATTGTGAACTATATAGTGAACCATCAAATACCTAATGATTTGAGTAGAGCTAGACAAAACAAAATAAATAGTGATTCAAAATATTATATTTGGGATGATCCTTAATTATGGAAGCATTGTTATGACCAAATGATTACGAGATGTGTGCCTGAAGATAAATGCGAATCTATTTTGAAAATTTACCATTTGTATGCTTGTGTTGGTCATTTTAGGCCTAATAGAATTGTTAGGAAAACAATTGAATATGATTTTTATTCGCTAAATATATTTTGAGATTCCTATATGTTCTGCAAAGCATGTGAACAACACCAAATATATTTCGAGATATGTTCTATGAAGGATTCCAAGTGGAGGATGTGGAAGTGATAGGGTTGGAAAACCCTCCTTATGAAGATTGAGCAACATAGAATTGAATCAACGACAATAAAGAAAGGCACTGTTTAGGAGGTAACCCAAGGGAAGTTGATTTCTATTTATTTACATTTTTACATTTTCTATTTTCGTTAAATGTTACATTTCTTGCATTTAATGTTACATTGGGGAAAATGAAAGTTTTAAGTGTGGGGGTAGCGATCTTAGTTTTTATGAATGTTTTTTAGCTTAATTGTGGCTTATGTGACTTCTTAGGCGTCTTCAAAATCAAACAAACACAAAAAAAACACTATCTCTTTTTCTATTGCTTTTAAGACTATATGGTCATAATTAGAGCACGCATTGACTAAAAAAATTCATGGCAAATTTAACATGTACTTTTTCTCTTGTGATTGGTCAATATGCATCATCTTTAGAAGAGTTGTGACTAATGGTAGATAAAAGCTGGTAGATACTTAAGCCTTATTAGACCAACACATCCATATTAGTCTCATTGTCTTTTTGTTTATGTGTGACCTTCATGACATGTACATCCTAGCTTTACTTTGAGTTTCTATTCAAGATCACATTTTTATCATATGCATTATCATGAAAAAAATTAGGCATGCTTTGTTTTTACAAGCTAAATTATCCAAATAGCCTACCCATTAATATGAATTTTCTAGCCACCTTGAGCTTTATTAGTCTTTCTTTTAGTGCTAAACACATTACATGTTTTAAACTAAACTAAATGTCCTACCAAAGCCTTAAAGCTAGTGGAGCATTTGTTAATTGTTAATAACTGTGGATGTACAATAATATAAGGGTAGGGGTGTACATATTTGTGGGATGGTTGTTATTATTGTGATATCATTTTACATTTTATCAATGAAATTCCCATGTCGATATAGCTTCTTTCATTTTTTATTACAAAAAAAGAGAGGAAAAGAAAAAATGTTTGAATAAAAGTATCAAGGAGGAAGGAAATACATTTGTTTTGAAAAGTTGTCCATTTGTTTTCTCCTCCTAATGTTGTATTGAATGGTTATGTTGTAATGAGGTAGATGTTGTTTTGGAAGGATCACGCCTTATAGTTTCAATGCATTGTTATTAATGATTTTTTTTTACGAGTGATTCCTTCTAATTGGTTATGTTTCATGTAGTTTACGATATGACAGCTTGAATTTGGGTTATGAAGCATAGTTGTTGCATTTATCATCGTTGATGGTACCCAGTTTTGAATAAATGTTAGCATGTGTGCTTGATGTTTCATTGATTGTTACTTTTGCTTCACTAGATTGATGGCTTTTATGCTATATTACCTAAATACATCTCACCTTACCCTTGTCCATATGACAACGTTAAAAAAAGTCCTTTGATTTATAATTATGCATGTGACTCTTAGTGGTGGAGAAATGAAATGATATGCAAAGTTGTGGAATATCATAGTCATGAATGGTGTTTGAGTGTACCTATGGATTTATCATATTTAAACACATTTTGTCCAAGTTTATCTCTACGTTACTCAGTTTCTAAGGGTGATGAATATTGATTGACCATAAGTAGAATAGTTAAATGTTGAGTTCTTGCTATAGTTTTTGAAATTTATTCATCTTTGCTTATGACTATTTATTCTTGGGAAATATGGAAAATGAGTAAGTGTTTTAGTTTGTGATTTTGGTTTTGACGATTTGTTCGAAGATAGTCAAAAGCTAAATGTGGGGGGAAAGCTAAATGTGTTTTTTTAAAAATAAATATTTTTTGAAAAACACATTTAGCATATATATATATATAAGGATGGAGTTATTTGGAGCTTGGTGGTGCACTGGGCTCTCCAAGATTTAAAAAAATTAAATATTTGGGTCCTCCTAACTTAAATTTCTAACTCCGTCACCGTTGACCATGCCAAGAAAGCATAAGAAGGTATTGGCATGAAAAAAAATCTCTGACATGGAAAGAATAAGCCCTTCATTTTACACCTACAGAATTTTGATGAAAGAGGGCCATAAGTCCACTGACTTACTTGAAAAACGATTATAAGGAGAAAGTCTAACTAAAAAGACTTTAAAGAAGCAATTAGTAAGAGACAACATAATTTTATATTATTTGGAATAATAAGTTCTATATATGGATCTCCTAAGGATAATTATCATTCCATATTAATCGCAAATTAAAGCACGAGCATGGTTTTGAGTTTCGTTCCGTACTGGTCAGTATCGGCCCAAAACCGGTACGAAATTTTGAATTTGGGTAACAGTTTTAAATATCGATTGATACCGGCCGGTATGCAAAATATCGGCTAAGTACTGGTCAGTACCAAAAATTTTAAAATTTTGAGGGGTTTTTTTGTAAAATTTTCAAAATCTTCCTCCCTCCTTATCTTCTAGCTCTCCTTTCCCTCTTTTTTTGCAAATTTTGATCCATTTAATCCTTGACACTTAGTGATTAGTACCTTAAAATGCTTAAGATAATCACTTTAATTCATATTTAATCTTAGGTATAATTTAAAAGCATAATAGCAAGGCAAAGTAGCATATTCAAAAGAGAATGAGATTATTGTAGGCAAGAAAAAAATTTAAACAGATCGTAGATCATCTTAATAGAAAATAAATCCTAGTAAGAAGGATCCAAAGGAAAATATGTTGACCGTCATAGACGGAGCTAGCACCACTGGGCCCTCCAACATTTTTTAAAAAATAAATATTTTTTATTTTTAATATATATATAAGGATGGAGTTATTTGGAACTTGGTGGTGCACT
>JANITW010000007.1:13079225-13089252 GCA_027564335.1 Erythroxylum williamsii
ACATTCCGAAATAGATACACTACAAACTTGAATGGCATTCCAAGCCATTTACAAACCATTCCAAAAATCCAAAATACATAATTTACAAAATAAGCAAAAATGAACAAATGGCTTGACTTTCTTTCATCCGATCTCCTGCTCGAAACCTGGAGATGGGGATGAAAGGGGGGTGAGCTAGACAGCTTGTGGATAATATGTTTATAAATTGAACATAAGCAAAAACATGTGTTAAAACTCTTTGTCCATTGTTTAAAACATTTTACAAAAATAAAGTTCATCAAAAGATTATTTATGAAACTTTCAACCTTTTTAAATTCGTTCTTAGTAAATTTCCAAAACTGCATAATTGAAAAACTCAAGTCCGTACTTTACAATTTCTCAAAATTGACACAATTCATACACCAATTCACAAATCACAAAAAAATATTCAAAAAAATCACAAATGCATCACATATAAACACAAGTCAAAACACATAACATAGCAAAACGGTTTGGGTCGGTCCAAAACAGAACGTACTGCACATTTCCGCATAGTAGTCCTGTGTAGCCGTGAACGAAACGTAATACACCTTCCCACATAGCGGTCTGGTGTAGCCGTGACGTTATGTTTAAATATGACATGACATGAACAATTGAATTTTCGAAATGTGCCTTCGGGCAATCCGTTTTCAAGTATGATTACGTAATTCCAAAATAAAGAAGTCTTTACTTTGGATAAGGTTGAATAATGATGAAAAGAATGAAAAAGAAAAAAAAAATTTATACCAAAATTTCGGATAGGTTAAGTCTAAGGTTTCCAACGCGACGTTTTTTTTCTAAAGAATATTGTTTTCGGATATCAGATCCGCTTTCGTTGTCTCTATATTTGATTTGCTTCGATTCGATCATTTTTGCTTTCGTTCCGATTCGATATGTATTCGATTCCACTTTGTTAAGTGTTGTTCTGCTTACGATTCGATTTGTTTTATTTGATTTCAAATTCAATTCGCAATTCAACTCCGTTTTCGATTTCGTTTTCGCATTTTTGTTATTCGTTTTGCTTTTATTTTCTCTTCTCGCCAATTCGTCCTTCGTTATATTTTTCCATCTTTCTGATTAGGATCCGGTCTCCGGATCGGGTCCTAACAATTCCCCCCAGAAAATATTTGACTTTGTAAATTCGATACAGAGGAGTATCAGTATGACGAAGAAGTTCCCATAATTGCTTTCCAAGAAGTGCAATATTAACGCAGTGTAGTGCTTGAAAGCCTAAGCCACCTTCCTCCTTTGGTACACACATACGCTCCTATGAGAACCAATGAATGTTCCTCCACCCATCCGCCTTCCTCCCTCACCAAAAAGAATTCATCATCCGTTGAATCTCGTCACATATAGAGATAGGTAGCATAAAGACACTCATACAATATGATGGGATAGCTTGTGCCACAGATTTAAGCATGATGTCCTTCCTGGCCCTCAACAACAAACAATTATTCCAGCTATTCACCTTCCTCCACAATCTATCCTTCAAGTAGTTAAAAATAGCCTTTTTGCTCTTGCCTACTAATGAAGGCAACCCAAGATACTTCTCATGCTCCATATATGAAAAGACACCCAAGATAGATGACATGTGGGATTTCAAACTAGTGGGTACATCGAAACTAAACATAATCCCAGTCTTTTGGAAGTTCACCAATTGACCCGATGCCATCTCATACTGTTGAAGGGCCAATTTTACTTGGGCACATTCTTTCGTCCCTGCCTTAAAGAAAAACAAGGAATCATCCGCAAAAAGCAAGTAACACTATAACCTTCTCTACTAGCTCGACACCTATGAATCCATCCCCTAACCTCCACCTATTTAAATAAAGCAGTCAGGCCCTCCGCACGCAAAATAAACAAATATGGTGACAGTGGATCTCCCTGTCTAAGATGCCTCCTACTCACGATAGGGCCCACCTTTGTGCCATTGAGCAGTACATTATAAGTCACCCTCGTCATACACATCATCATCCATTTTATTCATTTATCAAAAAAGCCCAACCTGCCTCTAAAAATCTCCAACACACTATCATATGCCTTACTAATAACAACTTTAAGTGTTGTCCACCTGGTTTTGCCCCTATTTACCCGCTTCAAACCATACACTAACTCAAAAGCAATAAGCACATTATTCGTAATCATTCTCCCTGGCACAAAAGTTGATTGATGTTCGAACACAATATCAGGCAAGATGCTCTTAATCCTGTTAGCAAGAACTTTGGAGACAATCTTTTAAAGCACGTTACACAAAGAGACAGGACGATAACCCTTCAGAGTTTCAAGAGATGAACTCTTTGGAATTAACACAATATTAGTATCAGTGAGTGTGCCTGGGAAAGTACCTTGCACAAGCTATACCGTGCAACTATCGATTACATCTCGCCCCACTATATGCCAAAAATTCTGATAAAAAATAGGATTAAGTCCATCCGGGCCTTGTGATTTATCCGGATGCATTTGGGATACCGCCTGTTTGAACTCCTCCATTCTAAAAGGCCTTATTAGCTTCTCATTCTCCACGTTCCCCACCTTTCTTGGAAGTAAACCCACCACTTCCCCTAAAGCCTCGCTCGATGTCATACTCTCCCTAAATAGAGTCATTAAATAATCAACCACCATTGTCCCCAACTCTGCCTCATCTCTAACCCATTCTCCCATGTCATTCTTCAATCCCAACATACAATTCCGTCACTTCCTCTCACTAGCCATTGCATGAAAAAATCGAGAATTCCTATCTCCATTCTCTAACCAAAAAAATTTTGCTCTCTGTCTCCAATGGATTTCCTCCTATTCCATAATCCCACGAAGTTCAAGTTTGGCTTGATCATATAATTCACTGCCAACTCCATCCTTGTTACCTCGATAATTTTGAAGCTATCGATTAAGCTCTATTTTACGTGAGACCATCTCATAATTGTGCTTCCTACTCCACCTTTCAAGAGCCATGCAACAAACAGCCCTTTTATTGAGAATTCACGCCTAACAACTCTACCAACTACGTTCAACCACCCAATGCAAAACCTGATCCCTCAACCACATATTATTAATCTAAACTTCCACCTCCTAGCCGTCAATTGCACATCCAAAAAATCAATTAAAGTTAGCTTATGATCCGAAATTGGGGTTGCCAACGTTGACACCACCCCGTTAGGAAACAAAGCAGACTAAGTCGTCGAGACAACTGCTATATCCAACCTTTCCCTCATCCACCCATCCGAATTCCTCCCCCTCTCCTATGTAAACATATACCCAACACATCCCAAAATTTGTAGCTCGCAATCCTCAAGATCCCCACGAAAATCATTGAACAAAGATTGAGGATGGACAACCCCACCTTCCTTCTCCTCCTCTGACAATAAATCATTAAAATCATCAAAAATAATCCAAGGATAGTCACACTGCTAAGATAACGAGCGTAATAAATTCCACGACCTCTACCACTGCGCTCTCTCAGTATAACCATAGTACCCCATCAAATGCCAATCCCCCTATCAATATCATGAACAATAACATCGATGAAATTTTGAGAGTACTCACGGACCATCAAATTAACATTATTCCTCCACATCATAGAAAGCCCACTGCTTTGCCCAATAATATCCACCAAAAAACAGGCATTAAGACCCACCCATCTCTTCACTTCATCAAGACGCACCCCATGCACCAAAGTCTCCATCAAGAACATAATATCAGGATTTTAAGCTCGGCACAAATCCTGTAGGACGCCTACTGCACGAGGATTGTCAAGCCCTTAACAGTTCTAGCTAAGGATTTTCATGGCACTCAGTAGGGTTGCCTTGTAGCTCCCACCGATCCTATAACTAGAATCTACTTGTGAAGAAATTGATGAATCGGGGGTTTGCTTCTTGAGCCTTTTCTTCCCTTCATCTTGCTGAATTGGGCTTGTTTCCTTATGTAAGCCCATCTTAGGATCCATATTCTCCTGACCCCCACCAACATCCTCATTTAATTGTAAGTCTCCTCTCCCCCAGTTCCTATTCCCTCCAAATCCAACAGATCCTACCGTAATTCCTTCCTTCCCAAACATTCCTACCCCAACTGAATTTCCTCCTAAAATTTTGCCATTCCCCTCCTGCAACCATTCACTCACCACTGGCCCTCTCTGGCAAAGCCCTGCCCTTAAAGAAGCATCCCATTCTAGTTGAAGCTTCTGGCCCCAACGCTCAATTCGAACAATGCAAAAGCTATTGTTATGGCCTAACCTTCCACAGAGAAAGCAAAAAATGGGAATCCTCTCATATTTGAAAGTAGCGTATAAAACATTACCCCTTGGATCTACAATTTTCTTTTTCCTTTTCAACGGCTACCTAACATCCATAGTCACCTGGATCCTCATATAATCAGCATTGCCCATCTGGATAGCCTTGGCATCATATTGGACAAACTTTCTGATAAAATTGTCGAATTGCATCGCAATCCACTCGAATACAAAACTAGCCAGTAACTGATGCACTTACACCCAAAAATCTGACATCTCGATTGACACACTAGCAGGATCTTCCCCCTCCTTAAGTCTGTGAAGAATAATCAGATGTCTTTTAAAGGTCTATGGGGTTCCATCCATGACCCGATCTATATCCTCTATATAAAAGAAAAGGAAAAGGAACCGCTTCCCCGCAATCTCAGTGATATTCACCCCTCTCATCAGATGCCAAATGTGCACCAGAACATTCCTCGTAGCCTGGAAATTAATTAGACTAGCCGTGAGAAATCATGTACTAGGCACAAATCATAGCCTTCCTCCCCCACACCCTCAACCTCACCAAGCTGCCACTCATCCTCCTCATCATTTACCAAAGACAAAGTAGCAATTTGTTAATCCATATTAGGGTAAAAACCACAAAGAACCAAAAGAGAGAAAGGTCAGAGCCACTAGGAGCTTACAAACGACATACGTGATAGAAAGTTTGAATCTTTGGTTTCATTTCATACCCATGTATCGGGGAATTTTAAAGTGATGAACCCACAAACCCCTTTTGATCCACTTTACAGAGGTTGGATTTACATTTACATGAAATCAATTTTTAGTGTCCATGTTACACTATTTTGTGAAAAACCAACTTTTATTTTTGGAATCCTTATGTTGGTGGCACAAATCAACTTCTTCTATTGCTTATAACTTAAGGATCCTTCTATCTAAATCATTATACCTTTTGTTGTGTCTTCCAGATTGGCGAGTTGAGACATCTATTTATTGGATTGGATAATGAATCGATTAGATTACAGGGCCCTACTAATCTTTTCGGGCATCTAAATGATCAGTTGTTGAGTCAAATAGATATTCAGCTACCACAATGGGATTCTCAATGTTGGACCCCAAAATTTTTTTCAGTTATTATAGATTTATTTGTGTTTTGATTGTTTGTTTCTTTATTTATTTCTAGAATTGGGTTATTAAATTTAGTAAGCATGAATAGAGATTAGAATTTGATGGAAGGATTGGAATTAACTTAGAATTTATATGGTGTGAAGTGGATTAAAGGAGTTAGAGACATAAAAGACAAAAGGAGGGGTAGAATTGGAAGAATTAAGT
Organism: Erythroxylum williamsii; assembly: GCA_027564335.1. Lineage (NCBI taxonomy): Eukaryota > Viridiplantae > Streptophyta > Magnoliopsida > Malpighiales > Erythroxylaceae > Erythroxylum > Erythroxylum williamsii. Next base: position 13,084,801 of record JANITW010000007.1, read on the forward strand.
GAGTGAAGGGCAAAATGGGAAAAAGAAGAATAAAATGTGTCTTGGCTTAGAAGGAGAAGAGAAGTGTCGTGAGTGTGAGGGGAGAAGAGAAGAAAACTAAAGAGGGAGAAGAAGAGAGGAAAATCGTGGGAGGCATGGAAGGAAGAAGAAAGAAGAAGAAAAAGAAGAGAGATTAACTTGTTAGAGGTAAGTTATCATCTTTCTTCTTGCTTAGATACAAAAACGGGACTAAATAGAGACTAGGTTTTGGAGATCTTAAAGAGTTTGAAGCTAAACAAGTAAGTATAAGCATTAACCCTTCTTGATTTGTTGAATGAAATATATTTAATGATAGTTAGAAGTGAAAATGAAGTTGAATGTGTGTAGGAAGTTATTGATGAATGGTATATGAAAATGTTTTAATCTTTTAGGGTTAATGATCAAAGATAGATCATGAGGTATTTGTCAATAATTTTGGTTTGAAATGAAATTGAAAATGAAGTAGAATAGATGGTTTAGGTTTAAGAAGGATTATATGTGAAAGGTGGGAAGTTAAAATTTGGAAAATGAAACATGTTCTGCGTATGCTGCTATCAAAATTCACCGCGACCAACTCTCCTTGGTTTGTCGTGGCCAACTTGAAGGATGAGGTTTGTCGCGACCAACTCAGGGGTTCGCCACAGCAAACTTCCAAGATTTCATGCGAACTTTTCCTCTCTAGAAAAGTTTGTCGCGGCGAACTTTTCTGGGTCACCTCAATGAACTTTACAGTACAGAACATGCTTTGGTATTTGAGCATAACTTTTTCTGTAGTTATCCAAATGGAGTGATGTTTAATTTTAAGTAAACTAGAGACATAGTTCTATAATTTGTATAAAGAAATAAAGTTTTAATTTGGTTTTTAAAAACCTCAATATTTGGATGGAATTTGAGTATAGAATATTGTTTCAGTATAAGGATAGTCCCAACATGTTTTGAGTATAACTTTCAGATTACTTAATCAAATTGAATGATTTAGGTGTCATGAGAAACTTAAGACAAGGGGAACATGTTTCTAGAAGAAAGTGTTCTCAAATTTTTTCATTTACCTTATCATAATGATCATGGAAAAATTGACCCAAAAGTATGCTTTGAAAGGGTTATAGTTCAACTTTAACATTTTTTATTATTGAAGCCTTATGAATTTCCTTTAAATGTTGTTTGAATGACAACTTGGTTTATTATAGGAAACCAAGCAAGCCCTATTTAAGAACAAGAGGAAAGGCAATCTTGAACTTAGATTGTTAAGCGAAATTAGGTGGGTAATGTATTTAAAGTTATTGTGTAATTGGGTAAATTCTTGCCTATGTGTGTATATGTTGATTTTTACTTAAACTTAATTCACTTGATATTGAAATTATTGTGAATGTTAGAAAATGCATTGTGATTTATGAATTGTGATCGAGTTATGCCATTGAAGCATTCCATGGCATTTTATATGAATGAAAATATGAGAAAGCATGAAAGTATGAGCATATGACAAAATGAATATGTGCTTTTGTTTGGGCAAAAGTGGAACCATTCTGTTCGTCACGTGTATATTGACAAGAGCCTTCTCCTGACTGCCCACTTGTGGCATATGAGCTCCAAAAATGGACTCATTCTATTCATGGTGTAAACTTCGGTTTCTCCATTTTGTTTCCATGGAACCCTCAAACCGTTTATTTGTGCATTGCATCCTTAAATTGTCAAGCATGATGTATTTGCATGTTATGCATAATGGTTAAAGCCTATGTTATGAGTTATGTGATGACTTGCTTAATTATGAGTTTTTGAGCTAATTTGAGAATGCCTAAATTGTTAGATACTTATATATATACATATGCTTGAATTTGTGGCAAATTACTGGTGGCTATAAATATATTAGCCACTAAGCTATGTAGCTCAACCCATTATTTTCCTCCTCAAGTGCGGAACAGGATGACAGTTGATCCTTGCAAGACATCGAAAATTCCAAGATAGTTAGAGACTTTGTACTAAGTTAGTGACTTATCAGAAAGCTTTAAAGGCATATTAACATTGAGCATCATTTTGTATTTGTATTAAGCTTTGATATATATGATGCTATGTAAGTAAATTTTGTTCGAACTCTTTGGAATTAGTGATGAAATGAAGAATTGAAGTTTCTTTATGTATGATTATGTTTAGCTTATGATTAAGTTTGGATGGTTAGATTTGAATGTATGTGTTTGTTTAGAATGTTTGAATATTGGACTCTGGGTTTTGGATTTTGAGGGTTTCACCATGGCAAAGCCAGAGGTTTGCCACGATGAACCTTTTCGAAGACAACTTCGCTGTGACAAAGAATGACTTTCGTTGTGGCGTATTTGACCCGAAAGGGGTTGGGAGGTTACTCCCAGGTGTTCGTCGCGACGAACCCACCACGATACACACTGCCACTACTTTTTGCTATTTTAATCCTTTCGACCCTCCTCTCGTGTGATCCTTACCCGATGACCCCAAGCAGTCACCTATGGATAGGGATCGGGACTCAGGCCCAACATTGTTTGGTATAAGAGCAAAAGTTGGACTCCAAAAATACAGCGTAACGAAGATCACGTTTTATGACTCCAAATATTAGGCTCCAGAAATGAGGTCCAACACTCAATTAGAGAAACCTACAACTAAGATAGCCTTTGGACATGACCCACTTTCCTTTTTTGCGGCTTAGCATTTTGAAAGACGTGTTTCTCAAGCGTTCTTTATCAGCTTATCTATACAGGCATCTTTATACAAAGTATGGTAAGAATTAGAAAAGGCTTCACATGTTAGATCAAAAGTATCTATTCTCTTAGTTTTTCCAATTAAATATTCATCGAATTCCTTCCCAAAGAACTGTAAATTGTTCATTAGGATCCCCAATACCTAAGGAATTTTGGGAGTGGAAGATGGGTGACTAGAGGAAAAGTAGAGCCATGTGGATTTGGTTGTCGATAGAGGTCATGTTTCATATGTGGAAAATAATTTAGAGTTTGGAACCAAGAAAACCATTGTACTGCCTACATTTCCTCTGGACTTTCGTTTTATGTCAACATTCTTGGTATACCAAAGTTATGAATGTCAATACAAGATCCTTTCGTCTTTTGGTACAGTCAGAGCTCCTGTCTTTTCTGTTTCTCTAGTTATGTTAGTTACTGCTAGGATCTGTGACACAAGACCCGGAACGTTAGACTTGCTCATGGAAACACCCATGAAAAGCTTGTGGGGGGAGAAGACCAGGGGAGATCTTTATGCAACTCCATGGAACAATCAAGCTTTTGAGGATCCATCTCCTGATAGATTCTAGTTGGAAGTAGAAGCGATCGACAAAATGGGAAGATCCGCATTAAGTGAACGAAGACCATTTTCTATAAATGGCTTAATTGTCAAGATCTCATTGTGATTGGTTGCTAATGGTCTGCCTCGTACTATCCAATTCTCTGGTCTGTTACATATTCAACAATATTGATTATTCTCACCCCTAAAGTTCTCCGTATTTTCTCCAGAAGGCAATACCGCTACAAGTCTTTTATCACTGAAAAAGGCTTCTTAAGAGGTATGGCATGGGTTATATAGGATCTTTGTAGAATTACCATGGTATGGCTTGGTACTCTAAGATACTTAATTTACCTCATATTATGCCCCTAGTTTATTCGCCAAGTTTTCACAGATGGTGATGGCAGGGGATACATGAACTACATGGGATGGGTGGTAAAAACTTCTAAAAATAGTAGAAAACATGAATACATTAGATTTCCTGACATAATGGTGGTTGTTTTTTTTGTGGTTTTACCAACTATTTTTGCGACCGCGACATTGATTGCAAAGAGAAGTGTGTACAAGGAACATTTTCTGTTGCTTTTAGGGAAAAAAAAAGGAAGATGATGATTATGGTTATAACAGGAAAAGACCCTTAGTGCATAAGGTGGAAGAACACAATTTCATTTCAGTGAGATGGATTAGGAAACTGCTTTTGTTGGTGTGCTTGGCAATCTGTTGGAAGCATTTTAATGTTAGTCAATATTTTACCGAAACGTTACGACTTGATGGATTAGGAAAGTGATTAGTTACTTTCAATAGTATAAATCTAGCTTGCATTCTTTGGCAGATTGGAATAAGGAAGAAACTAACTGATTTATCAAAAACACATTTGTTACACTAATCTGCATTTGTACATTATCATCACTTAATAACCCTGCTTTCCAGTGTGAAAGGAGCATGCTTGGCATAGTAAAAGATTAGTTCCAGTACTACAAAATTAGTTTCTGATATCTGTAAACTTTGTACTCTACTAGTGGCCATTTTTATACATTCACATCTAGTTTTATGGAATGAATTATGGCATTTTAGTCTTGCTAAACTACAACACTGATTACATGGTATCCTAGAAACTTCACCAAATTGGAACTTGCAAGCTAGAAATACTTAAGTGCAAAGATAGACAATTTGAATGGA
>JANITW010000007.1:13132831-13148146 GCA_027564335.1 Erythroxylum williamsii
ATGTGTATATGCATTAGTTGAGTGAACCATCGATGATGGTTTCTCACTGAGTTTCGTAAACTCACCCAACATTGCAACTATTTTTCAGGGATCGAAGAGTACCCCGTTGGACAAACGGGAGTATGATTGCCGTAAGCGGGTCGGAGTCGGATGTCGGGATCAGTTGGCGTCTGCATAAGTGTAGTGCTATTTTTATGTGTTGTATTTCCGCAAATTATTACAGATTAGTGTTTTTATTCAGTGGGCCAAATTGTTTAGTATGTAAGTGATTTGTGAATTCTGAAAGTGCCAGAGAGGACATCGAGCCCAATTGGGTCATGCGTCTCTGTATATGAGTTGAGTGAGCACTAATGAGTGCCTTTTTATGACTGAGATAGTGTGATATTGAAAATGTTTTCGTTTTAAATCAGGCCCAAATTATTACTGATTTCCGCGCATGTGATTGAGTTATGAAAAAGAGAAGTGTTTTCTGAGTTTTAAATTGCAGTGAGTGTTCTAGTATGCCACCCTCGCGGGTCACGAGTTCGGATATCACCTCCGATATCGGGTTCGGGTCACGCGGGAGTGGGATGCTACAAGAAAACTCCTCACTTCCGTCACTGTCTTGGGTACCTGCCACCTCACTATTGCTTCAGTTTTTCTCGGATCAACGTATACACCATCCTCAGAAATCACATGCCCAAGGAATACCACCTCATAAAGCCAAAATTCACATTTGTTGAATTTGGCATAAAATTTCCTCTCCCTCAGTGTCTGTAATACTATCCTGAGATGTTTCTCATGTTCCTCTTCACTCTTGGAATAAAACATAATATCATCTATAAACACTATGACAAACTAATCCAAATACTCCTTGAAGACCCTATTCATAAGATCCATAAATGTAGTTGGAGCATTGGTCAATCTCAACGGCATGACTAGGAACTCGTAATGCCCATAACGAGTCTTAAAGGCTGTCTTGTTTACATCGAACTCTTTGATTTTGAGTTGATGATAGCCTAACCTGAGATCAATTTTAAAAAAGACCTTTACTCCCTGCAGCAGGTCAAATAAATCATCAATTCGGGGCAGAGGATACTTGTTCTTAATAGTCACCTTATTGAGTCTCCGGTGGTTGATACACATCCACCATGTTCCATCCTTATTTTCAACAAACATAATCAACATTCCCCATGGTGATGAACTCGGTCTTACGTACCCCTTCTCTAATAGTTCTTCCAAATGCTCCTTAAGCTTCTTAAGCTCAACTAGAGCCATTCTATAGGGTGGTATCGAAATAGGCACGATATTAGGAATCAAGTTAATGGCAAACTCGATTTTCCTCACTGGTGACAAACCTAGTAAGTCTTATGGAAACACATAAGGAAATTTCCTTACAATTGGAAAATCCTCTAACCTCCCTTCATTCACATTAGTGTCCACGACGTGTATTAAAAAGGCTTCACATCCTTTCCTCATCATCCTGTTTGCTAACAAAGTCGAAACAATCTTGGGTGATGGTATTTTCCTATCCCCTCTGAAGATCACCTTCTCATCATTATCAAGATTAAACTCTACCTCTTTAAGGCCACATTCAAACTTTACACAATATTTCTCCATAGCATCCATTCCCAATATCACATCTAGACCCTTCAACTCCATCAGTAGCAAATCCACTACCAATTTAGCACCCTCAATAAATAATTCATAAACCCTATATATTTGACTTATTATTATCTTTCTCCCTAAGAGAGTACTAACAATCAAGGGGCTATCCATAGGCACCAATTTATCATTATGCAATATTATGCTTGCAGAAACAAATGAATGTGTGAAGCTAGAATCAATCAACAAATATACTATAGATTTAAATATCTGAGCCATACTCGTGACAACTTCAGGTGCGACTGTAGCTTCCTCTCTAATCATAGAAAATACCCTGGCCTGTGCTTGACCGCTTGGCCTTCCTGGAGGAATAGCCTTCCTTACTACTACAGAACTATCCACCTTAGTGACTGGTCTTGTTTATACCATTTCTACTCTCCTTGAGGCTTGCAACTGCAACTCATCTTGCCTCGTTACTTGGGGATAGTCCCTGATCATGTGTCCCTTTTCTCCACATCGAAAACATGCTCCAATAACTTGAAGCACTCTCTTTTGGGAAATTTCCCACAATGCTCACAATGGGGCTTTATGTTCCTGCTCCTCTCTACCCTGTTATTGCCCCTAAAGTAGAGGCTTGCACTGAAGCTACCCTTGGTTGCTTTTTCCTAGTAGTGGCATTACTCCCCACCTCACTCTGTGTGTGGAAGCTCTTTATGCACCTCTCAGGCATTGGAGCATCACCCACTTTTTGGAAGACTACTCCCGATTCCTCCTCTTCTTGCTCTCTTCATTCTTTATATTCTCCAGTTTTTCAACTTAGAGTGCAACATCTACCAACTGCTGGTAGTCATAGAAGTTGTGGATCAAGACTTTCTTCTTGATCCCCAAATGAATTCCTCCCTCAAACATGAGTCACTTATCCTCCTTATTAGCAACAATGTTGGTCGCATACTGTGACAACTGGGAGGACTTTAGCTTATATTCACTCACATTCATGTCCCTCTGTGTTAGATTTAGGAACTCCTTGGCCTTCTTTTGGATATAAACCCTCGAGAAGTACTTCCTCCTAAAAGCTTCCAAAAAGTCTCTCCATGTTAGTACCGGTGGTATGACCTGACTGTGGGGCACTGACTCCTACCAATGAAGTGCATCCCCCTGTAGTAAATTAACTACATAATCTAACTTCTCCTCATCCCGGCACTTCATTTGAATCAGGACCCTCTCAGTCCTCTTCAACCATGCTTCAGCCTTTTCTGGATTTGTAGTCCCATTAAAATCCACAGCCCCATACTTGCAGAGCTTATCATACTACCCACTCCTCTCCATTGGAGCTTGCATTGGAACTTGAGACCCTTGGCTCATGGTATAAGTGAAAGCCTGAGCAAAGGCCTAAAAGAATCATGGATCTATAGGGTTTGCTTGAGGCACTGGTAGAGGCAGTGGAGGCACTTCCTATTGCATATTGGGTGCCTCAGAATTTGGAGAAGAATGTGTCTCCGCATCTTACGGGACATAGGATTCATCCGTGCTCCCTTGACGAGAGTGAGATCGAGTCATAGCTCCTCAAGTTCTCTTTTGAGGCGACATTTTCACTCCTTCAATATAAAACCATTGAAAACCTTTAGTTTATGTTAAAAAAATTTCAAAGTATGCGAAACAATTCCAATCATATAAAACAATTTCAAATTATGTGAAACAATTTAAAACAATGCAAGTTATTCATTTAAAACAATGCATATTCATTTTATAGTTCAAAGCTACCCATTTCACGCCTAGGATACTCCTAGACCTAGTTCTACACTTGGACCTCAACCTAGTCGCTCTGATACCATTAATGTTAGGTACCTTGCTCTCACCAGGCATGCAACTGACGTCCTAAGTGACATTCAAACGCGAATCCCATAAGGGCGACGTGCCCCCACTAGTCAATCATCAAAAACGAACTTATTTCTCCAATTTTTGAACAGATTTTTGAGAAATCTTAACTGGAATTTCAATTTGACTTCTTCAAGAAAATTTTCCCCATTTTATTATGTTTTTAATGACACCAAAATCATTTAATTTAGTTCAAAAATCTGGAAGTTATAGACCAAACATTTTCATATTTTTATTAAAATAAAATAGTACATTATACTCAACTTCCATATAGAAATTGAAAGTCTTAAAGACTAAATTAAAATTCGAGTTTTATAGAGGATTTGTAGTGCTACTTCTATAGTTTATTTAGAAATAAGAATGATCTCATTTGGAGCTCTACAGACCAAGATATCATCAAAATACTGAAGTATATTCACTACAATATCCAATTCATATACTTCCAATCGATACCCCAATTTGATTCAATAAATCTTTTTCAAATTAATCTTACAAGCTATAAATTTTTATTGAAAGATATAGAAATGTGTTAGGAATTCAACGGTTTAAAAATTAAGTCATTTTGTGGTTAGATGACAAAGTTATGGTTAAAAGAGTGAAAGATGTTTAGGTTTGGGGAAAGATCAGCGGGTCGCAATCGTGCAAGTACACTATCAAGACCTACGTGTTGCAAGAAGACAACTTTGTCAAATTCTGCCTAGATCAATACAGTATTTCTTCTAAAGCTAGAACACAAATTCTCACCCCTTATGGAAAACTTGAAAGTGAAATGAACAATTTGGAAATTGTCATGGGCAAAACACAATCATACTTCATTAACATCAAAATATAAGAGTTTTTACAAAGCTTTAATGGGCATTTCAAGCCACAATACATTAATATCTCAAAATCAAAAAACATAAAAAGATATATGAGCAGTAATTTGCTCAAAATGCAACTAAAGCCTTGTGGTTACAAATCTAACTTAAAACACAAAAGATGCAAATTTTGGAGTGATGCCTCAATTCTATTTCACTCGATCTCTTGCTCGTCACCTGGAGATGGGAAGGAGTAGGGGGAGCTTAAAAGCTCGTAGGTAACATTTTATAACTAGTAACAAGAAAAACCATTGAAGCACTTATTTCCATTTTAACAAAATTCATATTGAATCATAAAGCACATATTTCTCAAATTCTCAACCAAATTCTCAATAATTAAAATTAGGTATGCATCAATCTTGTCAATATATCATGAGCATATAAACACATCTAAATAGTTTGGAAGGTCCATAAATATAATGAATTAACATATTTCCATGAAATAGGCCTGTGTAGTTGTGAACAGAATGAACTAACGAAGTCCCACACAGAGGTTTTGTGTACTCATAAACATGAGGGAGTCCATAAAGGAGCTCCATGCCACTGGTAGGCAAGTAAGAAAAGCCTTTAGTCGAAGTACACTTGAAATATAGAATGAACCAAACCAAACCCACATAACATGTATTTCATAACTTATAAACTTATTGCCCAAAATGACACATTTTCGAAACTTGATTTTTCAAACATAGTATCTTTTCAAAAATTATTTGCACAATCTTTTCATAATTCATCAACACAATATGCTGATACTAAACACATAACACATTCTCAAAGAATTCAAAGAGTTATAAAGTACGTTCATGAAATAGTTGAAATCATTTATTTCCATCATTCAAAGGAAAACATTAATAGCTTATTACTTAATTATAAAACCATAACCTACCTTGAAATCCTTGCTTATGAAATTTGCTTAAGGATGTCGTTCCTCTTGCTCCTCTTTCCTCTCTTGATCCCCTCTTTGATTTCCTTCATAAATGACAAAATTTCCATTCAATAGGAATTCAAATTAAGAACACATAAAGCACATTCACTAAAATTGACTCTAGATTGCTTAAGCCCATGTATTTCCTAAACTTCATGAACCAAAACCTTTCCATATATCCAAAGTATAAAAATCAAACTTACCTTGAATCTTCACCACTTTATGAGATTATTGGCTCTAAAGAAAGCTCTTCCCTTATTTTTGAGCAACCTCAAACTTTCTCTTTAAGACTAAGAAAAGATGAAACCTAGCTCCAAACTCTGTTGTTTTCTCCACTTCAACAAAACCCCTCTTTCCCACCTTTTCATTTTTGTATTTCACTTCTTCTTTCTCCTATTTTCATTTTTCCCTCCTTTAGGAAGAAGACAACACCTTTCCTTTCCAATTTTACCCTTAATGAATGAGAAAAGTCCACCTTGCCCTTCTTTTAATGCCTTAGTTTTTTTAACCTTAGGTAAACTATCCAAAATACTCTTTTAGGCATTTTTACTTAGTTTTTTTGACCTTAGGTAAACTATCCAAAATACCCTTTTAGGCATTTTTACCACCTTTAATTCAATTAACCTATGAAATAAATTCTACTAACATAGACATAAATAAAAAAAATTAACTCTCAAGAATTCTCTTATCCAAACCTCATAATTATCTAAATTATGCTTAACTAAAAAAAACATTTAGGGGCCAACATTATCAATTGAAGATAGTAGAAGTTGATGTACCTAAGAGTGCATTCAAGACTAGATATGGGCACTTTAAGTTTTTAGTGATGCCTTTTGGGATAACAAATGCTTCGATGACTTTTATGGCATTAATGAACAAGGTATTTCAATCTTATTTAAATCATTTTGTAATTGTATTCATTGATAATATTTTGGTGTACTCAAAGAACAGTAGAAACATTCTGAGCATTTAAGGGTAGTGTTATAGATAATGGGGGAGAAGCAACTGTATGCTAAGTTTAGTAAATGTGAATTATGGTTGGATCAAGTAGTGTTCTTGGGCCATATAGTGTCTAGACAAGGTATACAGGTGGACCCAAAGAAAGTTGAGCCAGTGATGAATTAGGAAACCCTAAGGAATGTATATGAGATTCGAAGTTTTCTTGGGTTAGTAGGATATTACAGGAGGTTTATTGAGGGGTTTTCACTGATCTCAACCCCTTTGACAAAAATTCTGAGGAAGGATGTACCTTTCAGATAGACTGATGAATACCAAAGGAGTTAAAATATCGGTTTACTATAACATCAGTGTTAGCTATTCCGTTTGGATTTAGAGGATATGTGGCATATAGTGATGCTTTAAACTAAGGGCTAGGATGCATTCAATAAGACCGTTCACTATTTCTTAAAGCTCGAGCTCACCCCCAGATATACCATATAACCAAGAGAAACCGTGAACTAGAATAGTGGAGCTTGCCCCACCTATGAGTAAATATTTCATAGTAGCCTCATTAGAGCATACATCTTTCTTGGTCTATCCAGATAATAGGTAAAAGAATAAAGTGAAACATTCTAGATCTACAAAGATAGTTATTAAATCGTTAGCGCTTTATAAAATCATTTCTCTTAGAGTCGTTGTTACTATGAATAAGAGAAACTTTGTTATAGCAATTTCTGGACATTCAATGTACTCTACGAATAGAAGAATACATAGAGTTGAACATAGTAAAATAAGAAATTGAAATATTTCATAGAAATTTTTCGTTTGAAAATTTCCCAAAAAGCTAATCATAGGTTCTTCTCTCCATTAGAACAATAAGGTCATTATAATCATTACTAAACTTGTTAAAGAGATGAAATTTAACCAAAGTATATCTTTTTGATTAGAGGTTAATTCGATCATTAGAAGAAGAATTAGGCCAAAAATTAGGATACATTTTGGGAAAAGTAAAACTTCCATTGAAGAGAAGCAAATGAAAGGCTTTTATAAAAATTCTCGTAGAATCAAGAATGAAGTTTTCATTATATACATACTAGATCATGAATCAGTAACCACATCTAATCAGAAAAAACCTCACTTGTTTCAGACTTTCTCTTTTTTTTTTGGAATGGAATATTTATGAAATCCGCATAAATAGGATTAAATGCTAATCTATAGTATTTGCCTCTTTCTTATTCTTAAGCAAGTCCCTGAGAAGATTAATTGATCCATGATTTATGTTATCTTTCATTTTTGTTTGTTTCAATAACTATAGTGATCAATTCTGATTCTTTCTTTTTCTACTGATTTTTTTTCGATCGAGATGTATGGCTCCATGAGTCTATGTGTCTATATAGATCCTATTTATGGCTTAACAAAATGTGCAAAAGTTTTATTTCCTTATACCATTTTATGAGTTTCTTCCTTTTTGTGTATGGCATCGCCACTTCCTTTAGCGACATCCACTAATTCGAAATTGAATTTGAAAGCTATAAATTGACCTAAACATTTTTGGGATGCCCTTAATAACCAACAAATGGAAAGTTATTTTCCTTGTGTGAATCCTAAGGAACTTAATGAGTCAATTAGCAGATAGTCAATTTTTTTGTCTTTTGTTGAATCTTTTTCATCATTTGATAGATAATTGGATAGGCCAATGATTTTTTCCATGTTTCAGAATAGGGTTATTAACGTATATGTTAACTAATTGATTACGATAAACTAGATCAAATTTTCTATTTTTTCCTTCTACAATACCTCGATGTGACATGAGCGTGCAAGAGGTTCTCAAGAATCATTTTTCCTTTTCTTTTATAAGGGATAATAAATTCATCGAATATGGCTTTCCGTAGAATTCTATATGTATATTGTTAAGTAAAAGTAGTTGATCTAAATTTATGCAAATAGTTTGTATATGATGGATCAAAGGAGACTTATGCTTAGCATAAATGACAAGAATTAAAAGTTGGATAATCGAGAACTATAATTTTATGTGATGTTGGTTAAATCAACATAAAGAAAATCATAAAGTTACATATAAGGATATGTGTATCCTTTTGATTATGAATCGTATGAAACTTGTTAAGTTGAAGAAGAACCAAATCAACCTTTGGTGAAAGGACGATAATGGTATTGAATTGTTAAATTTATACATGTGATGTATTAGATAGAATAACAATTCATGAAAAGATAATACTTATATTTCATTATATTACTAATGGGGGTATGTGGAGACATATTGCTCATAGAGAACAACATATATAACTTTCATTGAATATAAAAGGGTAACTATTGGAGTTATGTAAATATAGTGCCCTAGAAAGCAAGTGTATTTGCATGTAACTTAATTTTCTTCCAATTACGGTTTTGTAATGAAAAGATTTATTATTAATGAAACAAAAGAGTTTGGTTTTATATATATAAACATTATATATCTATTCAAAAGGTACCAAGATTCTTTTGTAAGTAATAGACATATATATAGATATGTATGGGAAACATGTATATTATTAGAATCTAAATTAATTGATTTGTAGTTGAATAATCAAGTTGGTCGCTTGATTATAGTTTAGATTATAGTGTTGCGATTTATCTCCATGTAAGTAAATGAGTTTACATCAAGGGAATGGTGAGTCTCATATCATGATAGTAGTTGACTATCGATAATGGCACTACTAAATGAATTCGGAATCGAGCATGTTTTAAAGAATAAAGTGGGTCGTTACTTTAATTTTTAAACATACAACTTAAGCATTCGTTTGTTATAGACCACAATCTTGATGAGTGGTAAATTCATATGTGTTTCATTATAATTCTTGATGTGATCAGAATGGATTTTTATAAAATATTAATACTGTTTCTACATGTTGGAATTATTAATTGAAATATGTATATCAGGGAACATTCACTTAGATAAAGAGTTTATAGTGATATCATCACTTCTAGATATTTTAAGGAAATTTTGTAATTAAACTAGTGCTAGTAGTTTGATGGACTAGCTACCAATCAAGTCCTAACACCAAGATGAGATCTTGTATGTTAGTCACCATATAAAGTAAAATGGGAGATCTAGAAGGAAAAGCCAACATAAGGGCAAAACGATAATTTTATTCTTTATTGTGCGGATGACTATAATAAGGCTTATGATATGGTTTGTAATTGGACATATTATTTAAAATATGTGTTCCTATAGTATTTAGTAATTCAAGAGTTAAATTAATTGTTTTTAGTGGAATGTCATTTAGTTAATAAGTTAATTCTGGGCTTATGGGAGCTTGAATTATCTAAGTCTAACAAGATTCTCCACTTGGCTTCATGGAAAGTTATCAAGCAAAGTAAGAAATATAAATGGAGGTTTTAGAAGCCCATAATTGAATGTTGGGCTTGCACTAATTAATAGTTAATTAGAAGCCCAAATGTACATTTATAAATGGGCTAGACTTTGGTTTAATTTAATTAATAAATTAAAACAAAATTTTTAAGAAAGTAAAGTACAATTTCGTTTTTCATCAGGGCTGAATGTGCAGCTGCACATTTAACGTTAAATTGCTAAATAAAGATGGTCTTTATTATAGTTTATCATCATTAAACGGAGCTATGAACTTACCATTAAATGGTTTAATGGTTATCTTTTAATGATAACATGTAATCTATTAGCATTCATTGAATTAGAGAAGAAAGATGTATATTGGATAGACCATCTTCCTTCTTTCATCATCAAAAATGAAATTGATAGGTCTCATTTAGGTTAATAGACTTTTCATATAGTCATCTTAAAGACAAATGAGAAGAGTCTCTTGTAATGGCTTTTTTATGAATGATTAAATGAAGAAATGATGCATTAGTTGGAAAACTCTTCTTTCTTTTGTTTTTAATTCAAAGTGTGAGGGAGTACGAAGGGGCTCTTACATTTTTATCACTCTCTCTCCTATCTTGCATGAAAAAAAATCAAAAAATTGCATGAGAGTGTCTCATTCTTGGTCTTCTTTCTTCTAAGAAAGTTCTCCTCCAAAGTTTTCTTCTCCTTTCCCACCAAAGGATCTTGTTAACCAAGTTGTTCAAAAAGAACAAATGGTAGATCGGATTGGTCGAGGATACAATATCGAGAAGAGGAAACAATAACAAGAATAAGAGGCTACATCACTTAGGGGAGGATATATTGGCGAGGATAGGATAGCGTAGCGAGGAATTAAAGCTATAACAAAGGAGTTGGTAATATAATCTCTATTTTGTTTATGTTTATTATTATTCTTATACCTTATCATGTATAGATTGGCATGATGATTTCTATATATTGCTTTTGTTGCAATTTAGATTTCTAAAAAGTTTTGAAATCTACTGTTTCTCTAAATATGACATGCTTTCTTTTTCTGATCCAACAATTGGTATCAAAGTCAATTTTCTTATGCATGATTTCAGTTTCTATATGTGTGATGCCTGGGTTGCAATCATTTTTGTATGCTGTATATTTTTATGTGATAGAAATATATATGGTGTATGTTTTACTCTCTTAGTTGTCCACAGATTCTAAAGTTACCTTGTAAGATTTCTTCATTTAGTTTTTAACAAGGAGGGTGGTCTATCATCCCCATGTTTCTTACTTGGTTTCATTTTTTTGTTTACTTTGATTATGTAATGTACAAAATCATGTAATGATGAAGATGAAGAAGCCATGGATTGAAGAAAGGAAGAGGTAAAGTTTTGGTTATGGTTATGGTGTCTTGGCTATTTTTTCAATTTTTAGAAAAAAAATGTGTTGGAGTTTTGTTTTAATAAATTTTTAGTTGTATGAAATTTTTTGTAACAAAATTTTGTTTTTTTAAAAGTACTGAAATTTTTATGTAATTTTCATAAATTTTGGTTTTGGTGAAAAAGAAGTCCAAGAAGAATATTTTGGGTCTAAAAGATTTGTAATTTTTTTAATGTTTCTAGGATGGATAATTAAATGTGGTTTATTATTTCATGTGATGAATGGATAAATGAATGCAAATAATATGTGATATTATGTGATTGCATGTCATTTAGAAAATTACCAATCCTAGGCTTTACCATGTATTCATTATGTATGAGATATATAATGAAATAATATAGGATGGATAATAAATTGCATCTACACAAGATGATAATTAAAATTTAAAGCCCAGAAAGATTGAGTGGGAGAGGATGCTCATGTCAGAGTCTACAGTTTCCATATGATGGCCCATTTGCATGTGGTAAAGTGTTATTCCCTACAGGAGGGCATGAATCCTAGGTCTTGTATGGTTTGGGTTTCCTTAAGGATAAGTCCATTTATTGGTAGCAAATATGACCTTCCACCGGGGTATGATTTGTAAGTACCATTAGTGAATGAATCAAATGGTTAAACACTTAATATATTTTATCAATAACCTGCCCACCAAAGCTCTATTGGTAAAAGCATGGACTAAATTAAGACCCTTCTTTAAAAGTTAAGCATGAAGATGCTTAGTAGCTTCTTGTCCCAGTTTTTCTTTTAATAGATAAAGATGGCCCACTATCACTTAGTCTGTTATAAATAAGAAAAATAACTGTCGTATAAAGATTTAATTGTTTTTAAGTTTTGTTAAATCTATCATCAAGTATACATGCATCATGATTTTATACTAAGTTTAGATTTTATTAACTAGTATGCTCATGTTTTAATAATTTATATTTTCAGACATAATCAACCACAAAATGAATCCACTCACTTTGCTCTTGAAAAATAACAAATTAGAAAATGGAGAGAATTTTAATGAATGGAGATGTAATTTTGACATTTTTCTTCAATATGAACGTATTTTATGGTTTTTAACTGAAAATAAGCCTGCACCTTCAAGAAGAGATTCAACTCCTAAGATAGTCTAACAATATGATCATTGGTAGAATGCTGACAAGAATACTAACTGTTATATTCTAGCTTCTGTCAGCGGCATGTTGCAAAAGCAAATTGCTTGTATGAAAACTACTAGTGCTATGGTCCATCACTTACATGAGATGTTTGGTGTGAGGACTAGGTCTGTAAGAGTGAAAGCTATCTAAACCTTTCATAATCTTAGGCAAAAACTTGGAGAATCGATGCGAGATTACATGATGAAGGTAATCTCTGCTGTCACTGAGGTTGAGATGCTTGGGGCAGACATGGATGAGGATTTGTAGATGATTATAATCATTAATAGCTTAAACTCTTCCTTTCAGTAGTCTAAGTTGGACTACGAGTTCAACAACAAGGATTACACCTTGAGTGAGTTGATGAATGCTCTTCAAAGTACGGAGGAGATATTGAATATCAAGACTCATGGCCTAAAAGCTAATGTAGCATCTTCTTCTAAGCCCAAAGGTAAGGGCAAGCAAAAGAAAAAGGGTCTAATGAAAAAGAAGGCCCAAACAAGGGTCAAGACCTAACCCATGAAAAAGAAGGTGAAAGAGAACACCAAGGGAAATTGTTTCCACTGAGATGAGATGGGCCACTGGAAAAGAAACTGTCCAATCTACCTTGAGTCCCTCAAAAGTAAACAAGGTATGGGTTTCCTAAGTTTGTTAGGAACTAGAAATGTGGCAGATTTATCTAATTCCTGGATATTAGATTTAGAAGCCACTAACTATATTTGCAATTCTTTACAGGGGTTCCAGCAAATGAAAAGACTACCTAAAGGCTAGTTTTAAGTCAAGATAGCAGATGGATCCTATGTTTCAGTAGAATCAGTGGGAGTAGTTATTTTGGACTTTTCCACTAGTTATAGGTTATATTTGGAGGATGTTTATTACATGCAAATATTGTAAGGAACATGATTTTTGTTTTTTTGTCTATTAAAATCTAGTTATTCCTTATATTTTGAAAATGTTGTTTCACTATATGAGAATAAGGATTTTATTTGTGATGCGATAATTAAACAAGGATTGTTTTTTTATAGAACCTATGACAGGCTCACTAAACACCACAGAGTTGATAAAACCAAGACATTCCAATGACTTTAGCATTAATTCTAAATATTTGTGACACTTAAGAATAGGTCATATCAATTAGAAAAGACTTGATAGGTTAGTAAAGGATGGGACCCTTATGGGCTTGGATAATGATCCATTGCCCACCTATGAATGTTATATTGAAGGAAAAATGACCATGGTCTCATTTCTTTCTAAAGGAAACAAATTTGAATTTACGTTGGACCTGGTACATACAGATATGTGTGGGCCTATGAATGTACAAGCTAAAAGAGGTTATGAATACTTCGTCACATTTATAAATGATTACTCAAGACATGGCTATTTATATTTGATGCATAAAAAGAGAGAATCTTTTAAAAAGTACAAAGAATTCAAAACCGAAGCTAAAAAGTAGCTAGGCAAGCCATTAAAATAACTTCGATCGGATCGCGGTGGTGAGTACTTATCTGGTGAGTTCCAACAATATTTAATTGACAATGTAATTGTTTTCAATTTGTCAGCTCCTCGAACACGTCAATAGAATGGTGCAGCTGAGAGGAGAAATAGGACTCTGTTGGAAATGGTAAGATCAATGATGTTTTATGCTAGCCTTCTATAATCGTTATGGGGATATGCCATACAAACAAAAACATATCTGCTTAACTTTGCTTCATCCAAATTGGTGCCTAAAATATCTAGGGAGTTGTGGACTGGTCGAGTGCCTTCATTACGACACTTAAGGACTTGGGGCTGCCCAACCCATGTTGTTGGACCCCGTCTTCGAGGCCCAACATTCGGACCCATATAAGTATGGAAGACCCAAAACCGAGCACAACTGACCACAAGTAGAGGAACTTTTAATAGAAAATTTGGGATTTATTTTTTTATAAAATTGTTCCTCATGATCTCACGATTCTAACGCCACTGAAATCGTTCAATTCGGATTAGAAATGAAAAAGTTATGGCAAAAATACTATCTTAAAGAAAACAGTGAAAACAGTCCCTCTACCGACTTCATGTCAAAATTTGAAAACTTTAGAGGCTGAATTACTGATCATCTCCTTCATAAAACTTGTAGATTTATGTCTCTAGTTTCATTTAAAACAAGAATCGCCTCGATCCAAACCCTATAGCTCCAGATATTTAAAAATTAGTGAAGTATGTTCAGACTTGATCAGCCGACCTCCACACTTTGTTTCAAACAACCTTTTTCAATTTAAAAGCAATACTGGTAAATCAGGTGTAGAAAGATAGAAAATTTTCTTGAGAATCCATCGCTTCGAAAATGGGGTCAATCGGAGGTCTGTGCAAAAAGTTATGGCCAAAAGAAGGAAGAGGGGTCGGTCGGCCAAAACCGAACCCCCAAACGCGCTGACGCTCGGCATGGCCGATCACCTAGCGCTCGCCCGCATGGGCGATCGACCAGCTCATCGCTCGCCCATGCCAACGCTCGCCCGCATGGGCGAGTGGGCGAGCGATCGCCTCGCTCGGCATGCCGAGAGCCTTGGGCGCTCGAGTGCCGGGCCGAGCGACCTGCCCGACGATCCGACCTAATAGACTTCTAACCTCAATAACTTTTGACTCCGAGCTCCAAATCAGACACAGTCGGAAGCGTTGGAAAGCTGGAAGAAAAATATACATTTTTCAAGAAGGACTCCATGGCAAGCTCAGACACTAAGGGAAACAAAATTTTACACAAATACCGATTGACTAGCTCTCCCTAACAGTACTAGAACTTGCAACCTCCATAACTTTTGACCCAGAACTCCAAATTTAGCAAACTTAGTGTCTATGGAAAGGTTAAAGAATTTCCTACAACTTTCATGAGATCACCGACCTATATTCCAACTCCAAGAGGGTCAAAAGTGGACTCAAAGCTCTGCCTAACAATCAGCCATTTAGACAGCACCTGCATTCAATTCTAACGACTCACACCTACCAATTCAACACATCATAAATAGCTCATAAAGCATTCTAGGAGAGTTCTACAGCTCGCCTACCACTCTCCATGAATCTAAAAGATCCCATACGACCTATATCAACCCAGAAATTTCAGAACTTCTACAGCTCACTTCAACAGCACATAACTCATAGCAAATTTTCCAGCGAGCTCTCCCAAAGTCAAAAACCCAGCAGCAACTCAAAAATGAAAATACTCATACACATACTATTTCA
>JANITW010000007.1:13538042-13549381 GCA_027564335.1 Erythroxylum williamsii
CATTATAAACCCTTCCATTCCCTTCCCTTCCATTCCATTCCATTCCATTAATTAACATCCAACCAAACAGGCCCTAAGGAGACGTTGAAGATGGTCGATGTTTTTTACCGATTCGAATTTTTTTTGTTTAATTTTACAGTGACTTATTTTGTTTCATAAATTTTAATTATTTATTTACGTGAATCTTGTATTTATTTATACGAGACTTATATAAATAAATGATTAAAATTTATAAAATAAAATAAGATATTATAATATTAGACAGAAGTTTCTGCCTCGTTCTTTATTGATAACACTTATAATATAAAAAGAATAATTAGTGATTTTTAAAATTTAAAAGCTAGACATTTAGATTTCCTTGCTCCTCTTGGAATAGTACACAACTATTATCATTTAACTGGAACCGTACCTTATTCTTTGTCCTTAGCTTTCATAAACTACTAGCCATAATATGAAAGAGTAAGAGAAGACAATGTGAATCCCATATCAGTTTCTATCAAGGAAAAAGATTAGCAGGCTTCAGAAAGGTTGTTTTGCAAGAGGCAGTGGAGAATATGTTAAGACTTGTACTTACTAATAATGCCCAAAGTCTAGGAATGTACTTACTTACACCTACATGTTTCTTCATGTGCACAAAGTTTCCACAGTATTTTAGTCAGTAATACCTTGCTTATTTTCTTTATAGGAGTGATAGCTAGTCCACCTAGTTGTTTAGGTTGGCATATTTAGCACTATTTGGTGTTTGGAGTTCTTTACGAGGAGTTAATACCATTCTATGTGAAGATTCTAATAAACTTATCAATCTACTTCATAACTCCTTTCAAAATAGCAAAATGTGAGATACAGTTTGTGTACAAGCTGTATAGAGCATATATGGTGTTGGATGTTGGGCAAGCTTTACAATTTATACCTCAAATACTGCAATGCACGGTTCATGATTTGTAATACGTGAAGGGTCGATCCCATGAAGAAGGTGAATTAATTTAATCCTAAGTTATCTAAGGATAAAGAAATTAATAAAATGAAAATAAAATTGCACAGAAAAGTAAATTCGAGAAAGTGATTATCAAGAAATTAATTCGCAAGTTTAACATAAAAGGAAATTGAAATCGAGCAAAACAAATGTCACAATAGAAATTAACCAAAAAGAGTTACCAAATTATGAAAGAGGGGATTTTCCCAATCATCAACGCTAATCTAGTCATTTATGCATTATTATGGTGTCAGTTCTAGACTATCGTAGGGTAGAATACTCTCTCTCGAGTTATAATCATTGAACCTTAAATCATAAACCCTAATTGAATTATGGAATTTGCAATATCTTAATTAACAAAAGACCTATAACTCTAATTAGATCTTAAGCCCTCTAATAAACTACCGGGTTTCACATGAAATCTCTCTCTGTATAATAATTGATACAATTAATCACATGGTCTATTTGATTACTTAACTCTTATTAATCCAACCCAATCATTTTTATTTAGTTCACCCTCTCAGTTTATTACCGAAATATACAAGTTTCACAATTAATCATAACACCCAATAAAATAACACAAAAATGACTATATTAACATTGAATCAAGGTATAATCCTAAAGGAAAAATAAGAACATCATTAACAATCCAAGATCCATCATCCTACAATCCATCATCATCTCATATATTAATTGAATGGAAATAAAGATGGAAAGGAGAAAGAATTTGGATCAGACAACCCGAGAAGGCAACAGCGTCGAAAGACCCGCTTCCTTTCTCCTCTTCTTCCTCTTCTCTCTCTTTTTCTTCTCTCCCTTGAAGCTTTCCCAAAATGGCAGAAGTGGAGGCTCCCTTTTCTATCTCTTCTTTTCCTTTTTATAGTCTTTTCTAATTAAGACAACTCTATGGCTTTTCCGTGCTCCAAAGGTCTGAAATGTCCTTGAAAAATGAAGTTCAGAAGGTCAGGGTGCGTTGTCTGTCGCGTAGGTCATAATCGTGGTACTATGTTTCCCTGCATCTGCTTTTGTCATGATTGGCCACAATCATGGGTCTAGGTTCGGCTCCGGATCTTCTCCAAATCTCCATTCTTTTATATTTTCCCTGAAATACTACCAAACATGCTATGAAACCTTAAAAACATAAACTTGAAGCTCAAACGCACGCTCTAACCCATAAAACTCTCAAGACACAAATATCTAACTAACACAATTCTATCCTAAACACACACTAATCGATTAAATTTAACCATTAAACACATCCTAAAACCTATAAAACATGATACAATCTATGACTATCATATGACTGGTTGAAGTCCTACTTTATATGATAAGGCTATATTGCATGAAGCCTATAATTTCTTTGTAATGGAGTTGATTAAAGAATTACATTTAGTAAATTCATTGAGGATGTAATAAAAGTTTGATTAGCTCCACATAACATAGAAAGATCATCAACAAATAGGAGGTGTGAGAGCTTGAGTTTGCCACATCTATAATGATATTTTAAGGAGGGATTTCTACTTATTTGAAGAGTTGTAATTTGAGAGAACACTTATATGGAGATTGCAAATAGGCAGCGTGATAAATGGTCACATTGTCTGATTTCCTAAGTAGTTTTAAGTTTCTAGTGGGGTCTCCATTCAATAGAACAACATAAGACATTAAGGTTACATAAGCCATAATCCAATTCACAAACTTACTTAGGTATCACAGAGCTATTAATGAAGATCTAATAAAGTCTCATCTCACATAATCAAATACCTTAGTGAAGTCAACTTGTAAGGCATAACTTTTATGGGACTTGTTGGAGTTGTATCCTTTGAATCTTTTGATATGTTGTCACTAATTGATTTGCCCTCTATTTAAGCTCTTTGTCCTACATTGATGATTTATCTAAAGGTTTTCTTCAGATTATTGACCAAAACTTTTGAAATCACCATATATAAAACATAGCAACATGTTATGGACTTTTAATCATTAAAGGATAAGGGATTATAAAGCTTTGGAATAAGGCAAGGGTAAATGTTATTCAAATTTATGAGCACCTTCTTATTTGTGAAAAATTCCAACACTATATCAATGATCTTTGGTCCAATGATATTCTATGAGGCTTGGAAGAATCTGTCATTAAAGCCATCAGGATTAGATGCTTTGTTAGGGTGGAATGATACTAGAGTGGCTTTGATTTCTTCTAATGTCGCCTCTTTGGTAAGATCATTATTATGATGTGATTCCACTAAACCTTCTAAGGCAATGATAATATTATGAGAAAGGCCTTCTACTCTTTTGCTTATTCCTAATAATCTCTTAAAATAATCATGAGTTAATCCCTTAAGAGTTTGTTAATCATTTACTTCATTCCCCTCAGAGTCTTTAAAAGAGATAATTCTATTTGGGTTCCTTCTATTCTAAGAACTATAGAAGAAAATTTTAAGTTCTTTTTTCCATTTGTAAGCAATCGTAATTTGGATTTCTGCTTTAGTTGAGAGTTCTAATTATCAGCAGCAATCAAATACCTCTCCAGCTCTATTATTTCCATTGCTTTGAGGGAATTATTTAAGGGATCATTGTCTAAATCCTTCTAGTATTGATTAAGCCTTTCAAAGGCCTTCCTTAAATCCGTCTTCATATAAGCAACTTCATTCTTTTGTAGCTTCATTCTTTTACACTAATTGATATGTCTATGAGCCTGAGACACTTGTACTTGTTCATTTTATTGCTAGTAAGCTAAATTTAGGGTCTTTTAGTTAAAGACATGAAGAATTTAAAAGGAGAATTTGTTTTAGTCTTGACATCCATTAGATTAACCTCTACAAGCGAATGATCTAAAAACAAAGAGTTATTGAAAGTTATCGAATTACCAGGGAATAAGCTAAGCCAATTATAATTAATCAACCACATGTTTAGTTTTTTTTGGGATAAATTAAGCATTTGATTATTTGTTGGCCTATGTTAAAGGTGCACCTTAAATCAACTAGACCCAAAGCACCAGTTAAATGACCTAGCTCCTAATATCTGGAATACATAAGCCTTGCATTTTCTTGAGCCTCATCAAGTTTGAGAATGTAGTTGTAATTCCTTAATGACACCTAAGGTGTATGTGAAGAGGATACCATTACTTCGGACATCTTACTCAGAGGTGAACTTGAACAAGAAGAAGTAATCCTCATTTATCAAGGTGCTGACATCTCCCATCAGCTTTTAGCATCCTATTATTTCACCAAATAGACTATAAGTGTTTGTGTGATTTAGCGCACGAATTCAATATTAATTTAATGTTTCATGAGGTGTTTGATGTATTGTTGATTGCAACACATATTTGGATGTCTGTGATAATTTTGTTCGTGCATAAACTTGACAAAAAATTGAGAGAGTGAGTCAAAGTAATTAGTGTTAGATTGTACAATGAGAGTTACTAGTTTAGTAGACCCACAATTATCAAATTAACAATCAATTGAAAAGAGATCTTGGTTGTGAAATTAATTATCTAAAAGATTAGTTTAGATCTAATTGAAGAGGTTATGAATAGTTTTATGAATTGAGAGATTAAAAATCTATTTATTTTGAATTCAATTAAGGTTAATTGATTAGAATTTCAGAGAAAGTAATCAAAACCTTAAAAAATCTAGGATCAAACACATAAATTGAATTAATAAGATTAAAGAAAACAAAATAAGTAAAGAATAAGTCCTAAGTATTCAATCTTGATCAAACCCTAGTTTTTATTGGTAGCTCATTATTTATTTGATTATTTGTTTTTCTTATTTGTTTGTTTCAATTTTTGTTATTTAAATTTAATTCAAATCAATTTATGAATACCTTAGATAAAGTTAGGTTTAAATTGTTAACTCTTGCATATTCCTCATGGAAATGATGACTTCTTATACTAAAATATACGATCTGCATATTAGCGAGTATTGAGAGTTTTATTATTCAATATAAATCTTGCTCAACAGAAGACACTAGTTTCCCTTCTTCAGTAGATGGTATGTAGTGTAGTTTTGTAATGTTAACAAGGTCACTAGCAACTTTGATCCAAACTGGTCTACTTGTTGCTTCTGAAGGTGGATTTGAGCTTTGAACCCTGTCAAGAGTTTTTTATAACCCTTTTTTAGCAATTTGTATTTTCAGTAGGGTAGGAAAAGCAATGGCTAAGTTAAGATTAGGGGTAGGAGAGGTTGGGGAAGAAGCAATAGGCTAGGACATGTTTTCCTTTATAAGAAAAATGTCAAACAAAAGGAGGAAGCTAGAAAATTAAATGGAAAAGTGGCTTGTTGAAGCAATTCTTTATTGGAAAAGGCCTAATTTTCTTATTCTCATCCTAAACATTGGGTTTTGACTTAAAAAAACTCATTGTCATCTTAAACATTGCCTTTTGAATTAAATTACACTCCTTAATTCAAAAGTAAATAACTATGAATGCTTTGATTTATAGGCAAATGAGGGCATGTCATGTACAAGTTGGTTTATTTGATGAAATTCTCCACAAATGTTTTAAAATTCTTTAAGTTTCATAACACAAGCCTTACCAATAGGACTAATAAGATTCAATATCAATATTACAAGATTTAGGAATGTTTTATTGAAAATAGATTAACCCATAAAATTAATAGAAAAATACAAGAAAGAAATATATGAATCACTATACTCAAAAAAAGAAAAGATTAAGATTTATAAGATTCTAGGTTTAATCACCACTAGCATGCTAAATAAGATTGTAGTTAATAAAGAACCTAATACAAGAGTATCTTTAAAAATAAAATGAAGAAAAATCTCTCCAAGTTAATTTGATTAATCCAAAAACAACTATCTAATGGCTTAATTAGCTAATAATAATCATAAACTATCTTACATGCATCCCTATGGTTCTTATATGCTTGAAAACTTAAAATGGAGTTATAAAAGGAAATAAACTCTCAAAATGATGAAAATATCTATAAATAGTATGAGAACAACGTTTTTTTAAATCATAATCGATGCCAATTTTATTTTTGGATAAAACTATATAAAATCAAAGAAGAGTCTAATGCTAGTTACATGTTAAACTTTAATGCTAGTTTTGTTGTGTAACTTCAATCTATAAAACCTCATAAAAGATCAGGGTCAATTATAGATATTAGTCTAGCATTAGTTACATACCGTTTCTTCAACATTCTAATAATAGTGTAAAATCCATATTAATCATATATACTCTGAGTCAGATGCTGGTTACATTGCATGATTGTGATTCTTCATCTTGCAATCCCACTTAGATCATCATGATAAGTCTAATTTCAACCTAAAGAAGTAGCAAAACCTTATTCTTTGCATATGTATCCACCATTAAGTTATTGAGGGATTACTTATCCTTCTTTGCACTACTTCATGTTAATAATCTACCAATATTCTTCAAAATATATAGTAGCCTTTGGAGTTCTAGTAAAAGATGCTTAATTCTGATCATTTTCCCTCTCTTCAATTGGATTTGTCTTTAAATTGGCATCTAAACCTAGGATTTCTAAATCGCTATGTTTAAAATCAGATTAAAGTCTAATAAATCAGATTAATAGACACTAATAAAATAGATAATTGGATTACAATAACCAATCAACTCAATTTCATTCATGAAATAACCAAAATGTGTCAAAGTATTCAACTAAGGTTCATCTAGCCTAAATAATAATAGAAAAAGTAGCTATATATCAACGAACACGAAATCATATCAAATATATATAATAGAATAAAAATATTGGAATCATAATTTTAAATCTCCCTAATTGTTATTTATCGTGTATTATGATATTATAGATTTTCGATCTTGTGTTTTGATGGATCTCTCAATAAAAATTATGCGTCTTCCACTCCTTAAGCTCTAAATTGCCTCTAGAATCACCATTAAATGTCTTAGGGCAGTGCCATTAGCTTCCTCCTTTCTTCTGCCTCCAAAACGTCAATTTTATATTGAATTCTAACTTTTTAGATTATGCATGGTCTCTTGATGGTCGTGCATCTAATCGTGCATAATCAGAATTTGTTGCGTATCATGAAAATGCATGGGCTTACTAAAGTGTATGGTCATGCATTCCTTTTAGACTGCTGATTATCTGTCTTATGCCACGTTTTCGTCCAAATTCTTCTCCTTTAAGTTTGTGAAGGCAGTTATAATCTACAAACACACTTAAAATGAATTAAGTACCAAATATATACCAAAAGTATAAGATATCAAGCATGAATACATTAAATATGGGGTAAAAATATAGTCAATTCATCATTTATCAAATATCCTAACGCTTAAGTTTTTGCTTGTCCTTAAACAAACTATAATCAAAATTATAAAATTTACAACATCAATCCATCGTCAATTTCAACCTGTCCATTCATACTATACATTATCATATCCTATGAAATCAAATTAACATACAATCAGAATCAAATTTTCATAAAATTAACTTCCTAAGTAATATTAATAATAATCACATCAACAATTGCATTGAAATCAAAACACATACCTTTACACCCTTATTAAGATTTCACTCAATACACTCAAGTGTTTAGGGTAAAAAGTATCAAAACTCTTAATCAATACATAGCATAATTCTTACTATAAACTTGCAGTAAAATCACATCTCCACTACCTATGTACAAACTAGAAACAAAAATTAAAAGGTCTTTCTGTAGGTTGTAATGAGGCTGAGGTACGATATTATTGAGATAATAAAGGGATTTAAATTAAAGGAAATTTACTCAAGAAATATTACAATACTTGTTTACAAAACACATAGGTCCTTTCAGCTCAACTCAGTTGGTACTATAAACTTATTCTCTTTTTCTCCTTTTTCCTTTTTGTTATTTTTTCTCATAAAAAAATTCAATATCATAGTTCAAGAAATATTGGACCTTTCACAAATTTTAAGTCTCAACCAGTAAATAATGTAAACAACCTTCAAGATTCAACATAATCAACATGTCTTCAAAGAAAGATAGGAATAAGATTAATATGTGGGTAAAATTAATGAAAAAAGCTAAGGCTCAACTGAATTATTCCTAAAGGTAAATTTTAAGGTATGGTAAGTTTTAAAGAAAAAGGCTTAAACAAGTCGGCTAATCTAAGTGGCTTTATTATTACTCCTAGGTTTCATAAATATGGTCTCAACATGCATAATAAAACAAGTTTTATAATTATTCTACTATACACAATAACACGCATATGAAAAGAATAAAAAGAGCTTTAAAAATTTTATGAAATTTGCTCTTTAGGCTTAAGAGCTCATGAAAAAAGGGTATTTATATGTGTGTAAATAATATGATTTCCTTCAACTTGAAAATTTAAATGATTACGAAAAATATGATTTAGAAAAACTAATTTCATTATAACCATCATCCTTTTACACACCAATTCAAATCAACATTAAACAATAACATATATTATTCAGGGACAAATTCAATTAAGTCAGGACATCAATTAATAAAATTGATAATCAAGATTATAATAAACTTAAAGAATTCAGTTAAAAATTTAGTAAACCCATCCCCACACTAAAAATTGGACATTGCCCTCAATGTTCATAATATAGTTAAATATGCAAGTTAAAGGGTTGTTTGGTACTTTCCTAATTGGGGTGATTTCTTGATTTTGATCCATCCAATGCTAACTTATCCTTGCAAAAATAAAATAAAAAAAGGATTAAAAAAATAAAGTAGATAATAATAAAAATAATATAATTGAAAACAATCAAATAATAAAAATGAAATAAAAATATGAAAGTAATATAACAAAAGAAAATCCCGAATCTTGAGCTGCCTTCTAAGGAGCGCTTGGTCAACACCTTTAGCTTGACGTATCTTTTATACTCAAGGTGACCTGGTAAAATTGATGTTTTCATTATTAACATCAAGCTCACTCCCAATATATAACTTTACTTGTCGGCCATTAACTTTAAAGGTACCTTGGTGCAGATGACTCACCTCAATTACGCTGTATGGGAATATGTTCTCTACAATAAATGGTCCCGACCATCTTGATTTAAGCTTATCAGGAAATAATCATAGGTGAGAATTGTAAAAGAAAACTTGATCTCCCTTCTTGAATTCTCGAGATTTCTTAATGATTCAGTAATTATAACTTTTGGCTCTTTCCTTATAAATCTTAGAATGTTCATAAGCCATAAGCTACCATTTGTCTAGCTCGTTAATTTGGAAGTTCCTCTTTTCACTTGCATTTTGAAGATCAAAGTTCATGAGTTTAATAGCCTAATATACTTTATATTCTAACTCAACTGGGAGGTGCTTTTCTATAGACTATCCTATAGGATGTAGTGCTAATTGGTGTCTTATACGTTGTCCTGTAAGCCCACAGAGTACCTTATAATTTAATTGACCAGTTGTTCCTTCGACACTCTACAGTTTTGTCCAAAATTCGTTTTAAATCCCTATTAGATACCTCGAATTAGCCACTAGTTTGAGGGTGATATAGGGTGGCAATTCTATGATCAATTTCGTACCTTTTAAGTACTTTTTCTAATTATGCATTGCAAATTTTTTTTCATTGCAAAAATGCGTACCCCTAGCATTGATAATTGTCCTAGGTGTGCCAAAACGAGAAAATAGACCTTTAAGGAATTTCACAACCACCCTAGCATCATTCGTTGGTAAAGCTTATACTTCCACCCATCTAGAAACATAATCAACTACCACTAAGGTATATTTAGGAAAAACAGGGGTAGACATACTAGTGTGTAATAGTCTTTTTTTCTTTCCAAATTTAAGATTTCTTCTTAGTTTTCTTTGCAAAAATCTTAAATTCTTCTAAATTTTTAGGAAAAACATCGGTAGACACACCAGTGTATAATAGACTTTTTTTTTTCCAAATTTGAGATTTCTTCTTGGGTTGCTTTGCAAAAATCTTAAATTCGCAGACAAAATATATCTCAAAGCAACATCTCTAAAAATTACGTAAAAACATAAAAATAAATTAAATCTAGTTATTCATATGAAAAACATAGCGAAAATTTTTGGAAAATATCTATGACACATATGCATCTAGATTAGTTTAAACTTGATCAAACAATATTCAGAATTGATGCTTAATTTTAATTATGATACCATGCATATGATTTTAACATGAGTTAAGACTTTAGCTATGTAAATGGTTATTATTTGATATCGGCTATAAATTGATATGAAAAATTGTGAATGAAGTTAGCATTAATAATTCTATTAGGTTGATTTTGATTAAAGTTATATATCTATCTAGAAAGAAAAGGTACTATAATATACATCTAACATCAATTTTCAGCATTCAAGAAATATCAAAGCCAATATAACGAAGCAGAGCACATCAATAGATCTGCTTGCCTACATTCTTATATTATGATAGTAGAAAAATTATCAATCAAGTATACATCGACTTGGCATTGCTGATAATCAACATTTAGGCATAACTAGTAATTAGCTTGCATATGCTAACCACGAATCAGGTTTAACGGAAAAAAGTCTCTTAAATATACATATATCTAATCCAAATTGAACAGTAGAAGAGAGAAACAAAAAGCTCAAAGTCGACATATACACTCAAATCATATTTTGGTTGTAAAAATAACATAGTCTCTACTTTTTGCTATTGAGCTTTCTCTCCATTACCCATATTTATACCCTAATAGGAATCTCCTAAGACTATTCCGAGTTTATACATCCAGGAAGCACTTGTCATCATGAAAACAGAATCGACTATCCCAAAATAAAGGGTTGAAGCATCCTGTTTTTGTTAGAGTGTTCCAATCGTGTGTTAATTAATCTGATTTACAAATTTATGTAGACCCTACATAAATGTGTGGATGATATTTAATATAGCAGGTAAGAACTGATTAATTAGAACAAAGGATCTAACTCCCAAAATAAAAGCTTAATATCATTAGTATCAATTAGCCTGACTGTACGGGCATTTATTTACCGCGGATATCTTTTAGGAAACGGTTTGAACACAACTAGCTAGTTAATCACTTAATGAGAATGCATCTAATTGGAGATGCCTCGGCACCAAGCAGCCTCAGGGGTAAGCAGCGGACACTGTATGTTCCATGTTGAATGCCTTCTAGTTTCAGGCCTTCGACGAGAATTATTTCCTGAAAAACAGGAAAAGCGTTCACCTTTGTCGAACTATGTATAGTGATGATCAGTGAAATCGCAGTATAGAATTATATATATTTTCTTACCCTGCTTTCTAGGAAGACAAGATGTGCCTCTTTTAGATCACTCCAAGCAGCAGCGGACAAGAAATCAACTCCTGTCATAATTTATCAGGTTCAAGTTATTACACAAGTTGAAGCCAACACTGAAGTGTGGAAGTTCCATATGGTCAATGATGGATATTTTTGCAGTTGCTCACCCA
>JANITW010000007.1:13611673-13625617 GCA_027564335.1 Erythroxylum williamsii
AGGGATGATCGGTTCTTTACTGTATCTTACAGCAAGTAGACCTGATATTTTGTTCAGTGTATGCTTGTGTGCAAGGTCTCAGGCCGACCCTAGAGAGTCTCATTTTATTGCTGTTAAAAGGATTATGAGATATCTCGCAAGTACTATTGATCCTTGCTTAATGTTTGAGAAAGGTAAAGATTTCAGGTTAATCGGATATTGCGATGCGGACTATGTAGGAGATAGAATTGAAAGGAAGAGCATGAGTGGAGGATGTCACTTTCTTGGAGCAAACCTAGTTTCCTGGTCAAGCAAGAGACAAAGTTCAATCGCTCTATCAACTGCCGAAGCCGAGTACATGGCTGCCGCAAGCTGTTGCTTACAAACATTGTGGATCAAATATCAGCTGGAAGATTATTCAGTTCAAGAAGATGAGATCCCAATTTATTGTGACAACACCAGTGCTATAAACTTATCAAAGAATCCAATACAACATTCGAGGGTGAAGCATATCGAAGTCAGACATCATGTCTTGAGAGACTACGTTTAGAGGAAGGTGGTGGGACTACAGTTTATTGAAACAGAGTATCAATGGGTAGACATCTTCACTAAACCCTTGAGTGAAGAACGGTTCAAGGAAATTAGATGGAACTTTAACATGGTTATGTTAAATGACCTGTCAAGCTAAAAGATCGTCAAAGTTAACGATGTTAGAAACAGTGGTTTACAGCTGGTAACTTCTCTCACAAGAAAGTTGTGGAGGGAAAATCTGATGGTCTTGAGGATACCAATGATTCTAGAATACACCGGACAATACTCCTTCAAGTAGCCTGAAAGTAAAATCATTACGGTTACTCTCAAGCACAGACGTTTCATCTCTCGCTCTCGAAAAACTCTCGAAATCTACTTTACCTTTGAAGAAAACCTTACCAGAACCATTTCCGATTCAGAATCAATGGAGTCAGCGATGATTTTTAGAAGACATGTCGACTTTGAATCTCTGAGGGCAGATGGTATGGACATTGAACCAGAGATTCTTGAGGCTGGATGGAGGAAATTTTTCCAGGTGCGGGAATCAGTCTATACTGACGAAGTGTATGAATTCTAGAAGAAAGCGCAACTGGTAGACAACACCATTGTCTCCACAGTAGATGGAGTATCTATTATCGTGACAAAGGAGATAATAGAGAAGGTGACTGAATGTTTCTCAGTCGAGGAAACCCTATCAACAAAAGCCAGATGGATGTCCAAGGTTAGTATGAGGGAAGAAGATGTCAGAAGACAGTTATACGGAGCAAATGACCCATGAGAGAGGAAGACCTCAAGTCTGGTCCCAAAGGCTAGGGTTCTTTATGCGATTTTGTTTAATTGCATTTTACCAAGAGCCGGGTCAAGACATCTAGTGACCACCATTGATGAACAATGTTTGTTCTATCTGCTCAATCGCGGTATAATAGACCTACCATTTTTGATTTTTCACTATATGGTCAAAGGGATGAAGAATACCAACAGTTATCCTTACGACATGCTGCTCACCAGGATTTTTAAGGAATTCGGAGTCCTTCTTCACAGAGGAAACAGAAGGATGATATCTGTCAAGAGTACTATTAACTCTGACGCGATTAGAAGAATGGGCTTGAG
The DNA here is from genome assembly GCA_027564335.1 of Erythroxylum williamsii. Lineage (NCBI taxonomy): Eukaryota > Viridiplantae > Streptophyta > Magnoliopsida > Malpighiales > Erythroxylaceae > Erythroxylum > Erythroxylum williamsii. Next base: position 13,613,294 of record JANITW010000007.1, read on the forward strand.
GGGGGTAGTAAAAGAAGAAGCAGAGTCTACAAGGAAAACAAGAACTGAGGGGGAGCGTGTATTGAAGAAGCGTCCCGCTTCAAGTTCTCGATCTCAAGTGAGTGTGAGATTGCCTGCAGATGAAATTAGAAGAATAACCGGAAGACCGTTAATAAAACAGGCAAGTCCTCGAAGCGAAGAGACCATACCTCGAAGGACAAAAGAAGGTGCGCCAAAAAGAAAAGGAGAAAATCTTTTGGCTGAAATTGCGAAGAGGGCGAGGAGATCACCGAAGATTCGGACTCTGAGGCAACAAGAAGAGAGGAGAGCCAGAGAACAGAGTCAGGAAGAAATTCCTCAATCTCGCACACCTAAGGCGACAAGGTCTCTAGTCTCTATCCTACAAGAAGATACAGCCAGACATGCTAAACAGACTGAGAAGAAGAGAAAGTCGGAGTTTAAGAAGAAGAAATCTCAAGCTGAGAAAACTCAGAGACTAACAGAGGTAGTGAGGAAGTCTGCTAGGGAAGTTAGTCAGAAGAAAAATACTGTAAGTGCGGCTCAAAAGGAAAAGGAAACTGAGTCCAGTAGAGTTCAGGATATTCCCAGTGTTATTCAACAGGAGGAATCAGCGGAGCCTAGCTTGGTTCAATCTATTCTTGTATTTTGTTTTTTTTCTTTTATGTATATAATTTGTTATCATCAAAAAGGGGGAGATTGTTAAGTCAAAATGACTTTACATATATGATTTTGATGGATAACAAAGAAGTAGTAAAAACAGATGTAAAAGAGAAAACAAGCAGACAGAATTACAGAAGCAGACGCAGAACACAAACGCAAAATACAGACACAGACGCAAAAGCAGATGCAGACACAAAATAGACACAAAAGTAAACGCAGACGCAGATAGAGAAAAGTAAACGCAGACGCAAACACAAACACAGACGCAGACGCAAAAATACAGACGAAGAAATACAGTCGCAGAAAAGCTGACGGAGAAAAGCAGACGCAAGATTCAGTTCGAGTTAGTTACAGAACTCAACTAATTAACCGTTTCTTTCAATATTCAAGAAACAAGATTCAAGAAACAAGAATCAAGAAGCAGTTGCAGACGAAGGCTATAAATATAAGTCGAAGTCGAAGATTGAAAAGTTAGAGAAAATAGCGAAAGATAGTTAAGTTGAGATAATTGATTTACGTACGCGAACACTGTTAAAATTAGCTGAGAGCTAGTTGTACTGTAACAGGTTACTAATAATTTTATAAGAAAGTAGTACAGATAGCCTGCAGAGACTAAGTGTGAAAAAATACTAATTGTAGAGACCTGAAGAGGCTCGGGAAAGAATGCTTGTAAAGTTGAAGAGATAGTGAAATCTTAGAAAGATTTCTAAGGACTGGACGTAGCCCACGGTTTGGGGTGAACCAGGATAAAATCACTATGTCAACTGCTCTCTCACTCTATCTCTTTTAAAGTTCAAAGTTTTTGATTAATTCAAGTTTACCAAAGTTTTGTAAAAGAACTTGTTTTTTTTAAACAAAACAGTTTTGAAAGAATTTTCAAAAAAAGAAATACACAATTCAACCCCCTTCTCGTATATTCATTATCGTTCCATAAGCATTATACTAACGTGTGATTTACTTCAATTACAACCTTAAAATCAATCACAAACACAACATGATCATCAACCCTAAGAGATTTAACCATTTTTCATAAACCACTCAACCACCATTTCCTACACATACTAAGCTATCCTAGGGTTTCAATCAACCAAAACAAGAAGAAATAAGCTTATACTTACCAGATGAAGCTTCAATTCTTTCGAAATCCTCAAGGATTGCTAAACCCTATTTTCTATTCTTCTCCCTTAAGCCACCAACGATACTCTCCCTCTTCTCTTCTCACTTTCACTCTCTCTTTTTCTAATTCTTTTACTTAAGCCTTAATGGATGAGCAAAGACCATTTTGCCCCTCTAAGTAATGCCTTAGCCTCTCAAACTCAAGTGATCTTCCCATTTTGCCCTTAAACACTTCTACTCTTTCATTCCACTTACACCATACTATACTCACAAGTTAAACTTAATTTTCCATTAATACTTCCAATTCAAACAAACCTAACAATAAATCACACAATCAAAACAATTCATACTTAGCAACATCAATTAAAAAATTTTTTGGGGCCCAACACCTATGCATGGCCGAAACTTAGTATGAGAAGTGTCTCATTGTTTCCTTCTTTCTTCTAAGAAAATACTCCTCCAAAGTGTTTCTTCTCCTTTCCCAGCTAAAGGATTTTGTTAACCAAGTTGTCCTAGGAGAATAAGAAGCAAATCAAATTGGTTAAGGATACAACAACAAGGACAAGATAGATTGACAAAGCAAAGGCTTTGGATACAAAAAGGAGGAGAGGATAGCGCATCAAGGAATTAAAGGATTCGGTAATACTCTTTATCTTGTTTATGTATGTTATTATCCTTATATCATATCATGTATAGAATGACATGATGATTTGGATATATTGCTTCTGCTGCAAAAAAGATTTATAAAAAGTTTTGAAATCTATCGGCTCTCCAAATATGGCATGCTTTCTTTTTCCGATCCAACAATTCTTTGCTCAAGTATCTTTTGTATTTTTGGATTATGAAACAAATGATATATTATGGCTTGAAATAACCATTAAAGCTTTGTAAACTCTTATCTTTTGAAGTTAATGAAATATAGTTGTGTTTGTTCATGAATTTCTAAGTTTCCATATTTCAATTTCAAGCATTTCATAGGAAGTTTCTTAGGTTAATGGTTGCATCAATTTTGGTTTGAAGAGTCAAGGTCTGTAGGAATTGTATGTGCAAAAAAGTTTAGTGTTAATTGTTGGGACCAGTTGTGAATTTAAAGGTTTCACCGCAGTGAAGCAAAACTTGGTCGCGACGAACCTTTCCCGAAGAGTATTGGCGTAATAATCTCGAAAGGTTTTCTCGCTGAACCTTGGGACTTCACCGCAGTGAAGCCAAAGGTATGTCACAGTGAAATTTTCCAGAAGGGTCTTCCTTTAAGTCTCATCGCGACGAATCCAAAAGTTAATCGCGGCGAACTCTTCCCGAGAGGCTTTTTTCTTCACCTTTAAATTTCGCCGCAACGAAGGCAAAAGTTGACTACAGCAAACCTTTTTTTCCTGAAGGGATTTAATTTTTTATTTTGACCATTTTGGAGGCAAAATCTCTCTTTGAGGTCTTTGAGAAAGTTGTAGATCAGGAAGTCCTCTTTGAAACCGTCATAAAATGAACTTAATCCAGCATCTCTAGTGGAAGTTATACCTATTGTTCCAAAACAGGTACAATTATAATTGTGGACAAATGTACAAGGTAATACTCTCACGTTCTATGACTATAGATAGTTGGACTCCGAAAATGGATCCCAACATTAAATGTGTGTACACGGGTGTATGTGTGTGAGTGTGTGTGTGTGTGTTGCGTATGTGTGTGTGTTACTATAACTATATGGCACAATGTGGACTACCCAACCAAATTGGGCCTAAGCCCATAACCATCCATCATGTAAGCCCACACATTCTCCTAACCATGCATTCTTTAATACATATATGTAAACACATCATTTTGGTTATGACATTTTATGTATCCTAATATGAAAGGTCCAATCCAACACTTGGATCTACTAACTTGCCAAAAATTACTATGGTATGTTATTTCATTTGGAATTAATATTAATCCAATTAACTTGAATTCCTAACTCCAAAAATTAATTCATAATTAATTTACCTTAAAATAATTATTTGATGTCCAAAATTAAACAACTTCAATTTTATCGCGCATGCCAATTTTTCTAGTTTTACTAGAGAATATATTGTTCTACTAAAATTAATTCAAAATTAATTTCTATAATTTCCAAAAATTTCTAAAACATCAAATCATCATTCCAAGCATTTCTAGGTCATTTCATGATGATCAAATTAATTTAGGAATCACCCAAAAATTATCCTAATCACCAAAATTTCAATAAGACACTAAAAAGGGACAAATATGACTTCTAAAATTTTCTGGAAATCAAATTTTGAGAAAAATCATTTATGCATGCATCAAACATCAAATTAACACATTTTTTATCACCTAAAAATATTTTAAAGGTTTTGTATCCAAAATATAAACATACAAAAACATCAAACAAAACATATCCTACAATTTCTGGAAAACTATCCAAATCTGGAAAATTGTTTGAAAAAATTATTAAAACATTTTTAATAATTATAAAAAATTATAGAAGCATAAAAACATCCCAAATATGTTCACATGATTTTTCTAGAATCAAATTCCGCGAAAATCATGTGTAACCTCATCAATTTAACCAATAGACATCACATGCCCAGTAGAAAGACGTATTTCATACATGTTCTTGTAAATTCGAAATTAAATATTTTAATCACATTAAAATTATTTTAAATTACACTGAATCATTCACTTACATCTTATGAACAAATTGGTGAAAGAAAATCATGGCAACCATTTTTCTATAATTAATTTCGAACAAAACATTATAGGACCCTAAGTTATCACAATCATGAAAACAGTTTTCACATGTCATGTATTCTACATCTAACAAGGCACAAATTGGCTCTAATACCACTGTAAGGTTCCAATCATGCATCTCATACATAATATATATCAAATATACACAAAGTAAAACAAAATGGAACCTAAAAAACAGATTTACTCATGCATATAGACATAGAAAACAAAAACATGAAATGTAAGATGTTTGCATACTTTTCTGACGATCTTCTTCATTCTTTAATCTTCTCTGTGTTGTTGTAAACCACAAAGATCAATCTAGACCGTCTCTAATAAAAGTTCACACCAAGATAAAAGGATGAAACATCATTAGGAAATGGCTATAATTCTTTCTTTGTGCTAGCAAAGACAAGAATTCTTGTAAGAGTTAGAGAAAAAAATGTGTGTGTAAGAAAGAATCTTTCTTTCACTTATGTCTTACACAATATGCACGAAAATCATCGCTATTTTCTACACCATTTGGTGTTCCATAAACCCCATCACTAATGGAGAGTTATGGGAAGTTAATGGTCATGAATAACATGCATTAATGAAGTTATAAGAAGTTAATGACCAAATTGGCAACTAATAACACTTGTTTCTAATCAATTCCATGCAATATTTTCTACCACGATCACATTATGATACAATCTCAAAACATTCTCTCATATTTTGAATCACCATTAAAGACCATTTTACTCATCCTTCGAATCACCTATGTGTGTGACTCATTAGGTTCCCGATTATGTTGACCACTTGAATTAACATTTAATTCAAGTAAGTTAAAAGTGGTATCTGGCACTCGTTATGACCCCCAATTGACCAGAAAGTTAGTGATTTGACTACGAACTCTTCTATATATAATGATATCATGCAATCCATCCTTTCACCATCTATACCTCACTTCTTTCAGAGTATGGTCAAAGTGTCAACTCCCACTAGACTGACTATGTCACTTCTAGTCTAAGTGATATTATATCTTATCCTAAGGATCTCATTACTTTATGTATCATTGAAGACTCTCTTCACAAAACATATCTGTTCTGGCTAGAGACTTCCGAGTAATGACCCCTACAAGAGGTCATGGTATCATCTCCTTCCATCAGGAGTGGTGAATCCTTTATTGACTACTCAATTACCTGTGAATACCTCAAGCTGTACCCAATCATCACCTATGAGTAACCCTTAAAAGGCATCAATGAATGGAGTCAAAACACAGGATCAATATCTAAGATATCCTTGAACACCTCAAGTCAAAGGATACTTGCACCATTGCTATAATGAGACTATCATTGACATTGGAATAGAATATTCATATGATTGTCTCATAGTAGGTCAATCCAATGTACTTACTACCTTTAGTAAGCATCCATATGTTAACTCTAAACAACTCATGTCTACAGCTTATAAGATCTTCTACTTAATCCAATCAAGGAATATAACATGGGTTAGTTTATTTGGATTAATGATATCCCATCTCATTAATCCTATGACTAGGAAAGGTTTAGATACTAATATAATTACACATGATAAGAATCTCATTATTATGATCTCATCATGATTTTTTCCATGCTATATTTTGTATCAAGGATTTCATTAAATCTATTTAATATCAATATCAAATTCATAAATGTATGAATATCAAAATAATGAAAATTATTTTTGTTAATCATAAGATGATTTGTACAATAAGTGTTAAAGGTGATTGCCTTTAGAGCACTTCTCTAACACTCAGATCATCCATAAACTTTTTATTCTTTTTTTGATCTTGGATTGGACTTTATGTGCTTGTTAAATTTTCATGATCTAGTTAATATTAACATCTCCTAACATTGTAGCATCCCTCTCTTGTCCTTCGTATAGTCTATTGTTTCTTTTCCTCCAAATAGAGTAAATGGTGCAAGACAATGCTGTTTTTAAAATCATCTCATCCTTCTTTAAGTGTTTGTACATACTACTGGCCTATAGAAGGCCTATAGAATTATAATTCTCCATGCAGTATGTGCGATCCCAAATAATATGAGTAGTTGCATTGGAAAAACTTACGTGAAATAAATTCCATCTCAGTATTACATAAGAGACATTTAGGATCAAAATTCCCTAAACTTCCACAGCACTTGTCTTTGGTTTTTAGTCAGTTTTTAACAGCCAACCAATTGATAACGAAATCCTTTAAGAGAAAGAACTTTCTTCCAAACCAATTCATACTAGGGGAACTTGGTTCAAACAACTCTAAAAAGATTATAACACAAGGCTTTGCTAATTTCTACAAAATTGCTATCATTCCATATTAGAATATCTTCTCATCCCTTTGGTTGATGGTTTAGGATATCCAATATTCTATCAGCCCCTTTGAAGTTGCAGTCCCATAATCTATTTGAAATGATGCTACTTGCCTTGCCTTTTTTGGTATTCTTGAACTCAAAAACAACATTTCCCTTCTTTTAAAAGGAGGACTAGGTTGCATCTAATTGTCAAACCAAAACCATATTGACCCTCCATTACTTACTTGCAACCTTATCTAAGGATAGACTTGGCTTATGATATTGCATTAACGTGTTATACATGACACCATCATAAGTTGGGGGATCGAAGAATTCTAGGGGTTTCAGTTGATTCAGCTTTGAAGATTGTGTCCCTGTTCAGGTATTGTACCTTGTCATTTATAGAATTTTGTATGCTTTCTTTTACCAATACCTTAATTTGTACTCCCGGAGTCGATGGTTACTATCTTATTAATGATTGGTCACTCACTCGTACGTAAAACCAAACGTCATACACTCTGTCCTGCCCCTAAAATCAATCATCGCCCAAAATTCACATAAATTTCAATCTAATTCTTTTGCCCCTCAATTTTTATATATCATTGTAAATGTTTTTATTATCGTAATTCCTCTGCCCGATAATCTAGGAGTCTCATAGAGGTACCTGCTTTTTCTTTGTCTTTCAAATTTTTTGATTTCATGACTGATAAATCAATTACTATGTGATAAATCGATTACTATGTGAAAGAGTTATCTTGTTAAGGTTTTGAGAGCTTTCTCAGTTTTTACTCAACAGGTAATGTGCAATTCCTTCGATTATCCTTGATTTATTTCTTAGTTTAGTGAGATTTTGTTTGTTTATGTGGGGAATTAAGATTAATCTAGCTTAGACTTTCTTTATTTCACAATCCTACACATGGTTAACTATAAGAATGAGTAAATAATACAAACAAAACAGAGACATATAGGATTTGTGTGGACAATTATATCGATAAGCAATTATAGAAAGAATTTGCGTAGCCATTATGCTATATAACAAGTTATAATATAGACTATCACTTATTAACAATCGTAAGGAAAAATATTTCAGTATGGATGATGCATTTTTTATAATAAACATGCAATATTTTTTCTACCATATTACATTGACGTTCGCTCACCGAGATTGATGACTAACTTGGTCTCAATGTTAACCACTTATGTTAACAACTTGTTAATTATATGAGTGATCGACTGCATTACCTGAAGTTTCTTCAAATAAATTTCAAATTAGGTGAAGTTTTATCTAAAGGGTGAGTTTTCTCCTCATGATTTAACTAGCAACAAATCACACGTTCATAAGAGATGGCCAGAAAATTTGATTTCTTTCGATTTTTTATTGGCAAATCTAACCACTATATTTTGTAAGAGTAATAAATGGCATGAACCAAAATGGTGGAACTTTGGCGATAAGAAGTCATAAGTTACCTTAAACCATTTTCATCTTTAAGTTTACTAGAAGCAGTGCCACCTGCCCAGGTCCCACCCATTAGGGGACCACTTTCACTTCTACTAACATTCCAACGTTTATTCTTTTAGTTGTTCAAGATTATTAAATGAAATTTAATACTCTCTCTTATCCAAAATAAGTGTCGTTTTAGAGAGATTTTAATTATTCAAAATGAGTGTCGTTCACGATTTTTCATGCATGTTTATAATTTTATTTCCAAAATTACCCTTTAATTTCTCTCACATCCTAATTATACAGATTACATTTTCAAGGCAATTCAATATGCAATTAATAAGGGTATATCAAATATTTCACTAGTTTTCTTAATAAGTGTGCATCTATCTAAAACGACACTTATTTTGGATAGGAGGGAGTATTATATACTAATATTCACTATACATGTAGCTTTTCAAATGTTAAGTAGTCACGCCTTTGACTATCACGACTTGTTAAGTCACAACCGTTCATATTATTTGTGAGCAGTTAATTAACGCCTATATGATATTATATCCTCTTTTATTAAATAGTTAATTAATTAATTTAAATATTATTAGTTTGTTGGTTGATTATAAAAAATTAATTGATTAATTAATTATAATATACTTAACAAATTTAAAAATATAATTAATTAATTAATTGATTAACTAATTAAATAATTTTGCAGAAAATAATAATAATTAAAATATGTTAAATTAACTGATTTATTAAAATATAATTTATTCATGAATTAATTATCTATAATCAACTGTTAACTTTATTAAGTTTTAAATAATCATAATGAATGTATAATTACTTTTGGAGTGGTGCCTAACATTTTATGATTAATTGTATAAAATGTTAAGTTTTATATATCAATCTCTTAATCTACATATCTATTCGCGATTGTGACAAATTATTATACTATTAGTTACTATATATTAATGCTAGGTATATATACTAGTAACAAACTTCTAGGCAATATATTTAATATTAATATCTAGTTCTTAATAATAATATAATAATAATTAATATGCGCTTCACGGTGAAAAGCTATATATATATATGTATAATATTATTAATAATAATATATAATAATTAATAATTAGTAATAACATAAATGTTTCTAATGGCATGCTCACCCGTGAGCAAAGATTTAATAATTAAATAATAATATTTTATAATTAATAATAATATGCATAATAATAAAATTAATTAATATTTTTAATAAATAATAATAACATGCATGATTGTGAATAATATATACTTAATAATAATAATAGTGATAATTACTAATTACATAATTAACAAGTCATTAATGATAACAATTAATAGAAATGTAATAATTTAAGATTAGTAATAACATAAATAAAAACTAATTAACAATATTAATAACTGTATTTAATTAACAACTACTGTCATATTTAACTTTAACTTTATTAAGCTCGTTGACATTAAAGTATTATTAAAAAAGAGTTCCTATGACACCTATATATATTTATATTTTCAGAGTATCACATGTGTGAAGATTTTAATTATATTTAATAAAAAAATTTAATCAATTAATAACATTTACATTAATTAGATCCAAATTAAATATTTAATTATATTTTAATTGATTAAGCAATCATTTATCATGTAGTTAATTAATTAATCATATTTAAATTAATTAATTATTTGTTATATGTGTTAAATATATTATAATTAATCAATAAGTTAATTATACTACTTACTAATATTTTAAATAACTAATTATTATTTAATAAACAACTATATAAAATTACATAGGTGTTAATTACCTAGTAACAAGAAAAACAAAATAACATGCATGGTTACCTTGATAGTCACAAGTGTGACTACTTAAGCTATACATCCTGTATACCTATATATATACTAAATATTAGTATATAATAATTAATAATTACTAAAATATATAGTAAATATTAACATCTACTACTTAATATTTTAATACATCAACTATTTAATTATATATTAATTATTATTGATTACAACTGAATAAACTTAACAATTAATGATTAATAATTGATTTATGTTTTCATAAATAAGTTTATTATGTTTTAATTATAATTATTTAAATCAAATTTAATTAATTAGTTAAATAATTAAAAATATTTTAATTAATTAATTATACTTTTTATATGTGTTAAACATATTATAATCAATTAATTATGTTATAATTAAATAATTAATAATTTCCTAATGAATTCATATGACCATGAAATTTGGTAGAGAAGAAAGAAAATGTGTGAGGAGTTCATGCTCAAAATTTCAAGTCAATCGGAGTTACGGAGAAGAAGTTATAGCTAAAAGAGTGAATGATGTTCAAAATAATTATATATCTCTGTACTCTCACTGTCACGGTCGTGCAATTCTAGTTGATTCTCCGTTGTCATGATCGTGTTTTTTTCCGCATATCTCCTTAATGTCATGATCTTGTAAATCCTCTAAGGATTGCTCTGTCATGATTGTGCTTATGGACGATCGTGCAGCTCCTCTGAAGCTTCCTCTCTGTCCCCATTGTGCTTGTGCACGATCACGACAGAGGTTCTTCTCCACATTTTTACAAAACAACATTTTTCATCACTTCTGACACAACCTGCCTTTTGGACCGTGTTAGCTCTAGGGAATGGGTAGACCTAATGCCACCAAACCCGTAGTAACCCTAACTTTTCTATATTCAATTGAAAATCCGATGTGACCCATTCGTTTGTCTGACTAATTATCCATATACCTGCTTAATAGTTTTGAATGAAGTAAGGATCTCAATATGTAATTCTAACATATATTATCTACTTATAATCTATCAATCTATGATCATATTATATCATCAACTAACATCATTCTCAATAACATAGCATATCCATATATGTATCATGTACATATGATTATGACAAACCATGAAGCAGCTATAAGCATTTGTAATTAACATCATGCCAAAAAATTACTTGTTTATTTATCCAAGCGAGTCTTAAAAGCTTGAATTTCTCTCTCGTACGATCTGTTAATCCTTTGAAATGATAATAGTGAGAGGTGAGTCTACATCACGACTCAGTGAGATATAAACATGCTACCATGCTTATGAGGCTAGGTAACACAAGGCTAGCTTTATAAGAATAGTCTGTGGCACTCTAAACAATAATATATGGTATCAATAAATAAAAAGGTAGTAATTTCAAGTGTAGCAATCATATGTGTATCAATAATAAATCTCCTTATGAATTGTTCTATTATAAAATGAATATGGTTTCCGAATTCTTTTATGAGTTCTAAGTTCTTTCTTTGGTAGAGTTCCATAGGATTTCTAATTATGAGCTTTTTCATTCCTGATTTCTGAGTTCTAATTTCTCATTTCTGAGTTTTGATTTTCTGAATTTCTTAGGAAGAGACAGTAGCATGTTAGTACGACGTGTCTCCTCTTTTCTAATTCTAGACAAGGTTAGCCTAGCCCTGTCCCTGGAGGCCTGCCCTCTCCAGATAGGACTCGGATTTAACCCATCACTGGCAGGTTACCTATGTGCACATGGTCTGATAATATACTCCATCAGTTGGGTATCTTATGAACTCATTAATCATGCTTAATAAGAAAAACATGATTCATCAAAGAATTGCAAATAATAGGTTCAACATAACAAGGGAACTAGAAGATGCAAAGAATTTGAATATCATCTGTCCAATCTGGCATACAACATGCTAGACTTAGTCATATGGAGTCATATATCAAATAAGTTATACAGATTTGATAACAATTCAACAAGCCGCAAGATAAAAAAAAGGATTACTATACAAGTATAGTAGCATGATTATACTCACCTCGACTATCTCAGGGATTCTGTTCTCTTTTCTAATTTTCTTGTACTTGAGAGGTCTTAGGTACGACTTCTAGTTCTATTCCTCATTTGCTTTCACAAGCTATTGGGTAACATGTATAAAAATTACATATACCCGTATTAGTCATTCTTACATAAATCTCATTTCTTAACATATCATTATAAATTTATATTTTCATCTTTAATGCGAAAATTGAAGCCAATTTTCCCT
>JANITW010000007.1:13885745-13901395 GCA_027564335.1 Erythroxylum williamsii
TTGTTACGTGTTAAGGAATGGAAAATGAGCTTACCTTGATTGGTTTTCAATAGTGCAATCCTGCACACATACATAAATTGCCATATTTGGAGGTCCTTTCTTGCTCTCAGTAACTTGGTCCTTCACTTTGGAACTTACATCTTAGTTTTTGTTTCCTGTGGTGTAAGCTGCTCTTTTTAATTATTGATAATGGATTCAAGTTGCTCCATGGATCCATGGTTTTACTCATTGACAATTTGCTTTCTGCTGCAGGATATGAAGCGACAGTGTGATGAAAAAAGGTACTCAGTCTTCTGTTACTTTTCTTTTATTTGTTGGTAGTAAATTTCTTCTAATTAATCAAATGTTTCTCAGAAGCATTTATGAGTACATGCTGGCACAACCAAAGGAAAAAGGAACGTCAAAAAGTGGGAAAGGTGAATCTTTCAAACCAAAACAGTTGCAAGCTGCTCACAATGAGTTTGATGATGAGGCAGCCTTGTGCATTTTCCGATTGAAATCCCTGAAGCAAGGACAGTTGAGAAGTCTTCTGACACAAGCTGCACGACACCATGCTGCTCAGGTTTCCTTTATAGTCACCAAACAGTTTAACTGATTTGAAAAATAATTCCTTCACTTAGTTTGATGGATATTCGCTTTTCTTCTTACTTTTATTGCTTTAATTGTAGTTGAATTTCTTTCGGAGGGGACTGAAGTCACTTGAGGCAGTAGAACCTCATGTAAGACTAGTCACAGAACAGCAACATATTGATTACCAGTTCAGTGGACTTGAAGACGACAGTAGAAATGATGGTGAAGATGATAGTGGTAACGGGGATAATATATATGAAAGCAGGGAATTGAGTTTTGATTACAAACAAACTAAGCTGGGTCATGATGCTATTTCCACATCAATAAATTCAATGGAGGTGAGGATATAATTCTTTAAGAGATTTTCTAGCTTTAGAGGTACTAATTACTTTATTCAACATCTTCTATGTCTTTTTCTAAACTTGCATAGAGTATAATTCAATGTCATATCTCGGCCATTCATTATGCTTTCATAAATTTCCTATTAATGTTGATCATCTTTATCAAAACAAATGATGTATGCCTTTACTTGCATCAAGCTCTTATTTTGGCATGTAGGATATATGTTTCATGAATGGTGTAAAATGAGCTTTAAATTCAAATGGCTTTCTTGTTTCAAAATGTGGAAAGATTTATGTAAATGTAACTTTCTTTGTCTGGTATAACAATTTGCTTGATTTGAGTAATTTAAATTGTATCACATTACATATAATTAGATGTACAACAATTCTACGCTTATGTAAGGTTGTTCTCTTTGACTACTTGATAGTTGATGCACATATATTATCAAAGTAAATGAAATATATTAGTTTGTGATTTACTTTCCTTCAATATATCAGTTCTGAATCACATTGATAGTGGTTTCAGAACCTATGGGACGTGGTTTAAGCTTCAGCATAGTTGGGTGGTTGGTTTGCAGAATATGTAATTGACTGGTTGTGCATAAGCTTTTGCATAAAAAAGTCAATGCCAGGACCAAATTTTCTTATTATTGAACTTCCATTCGATAGCAGTTATATGTATTATTCACTTTTTCTTCCTTTCCTCCCATTTATAATAATAATCTATACCAAAAATACAAAAAAATCACAATTACATTTCTGTAAATGATGATGTTTGGGAATTAATTAGAAACATCTAGATGTTGTAGATCAACATATGCTATTACTAGTCCTGTCGCAGATGAAGAGTATTGAGATAGGTCATTGTGAAAGAGTATTGAGATAGGTCATTGTGAAAAATGGTGGACAACATTATAAGAAAGTAGCATTCTTTTAAGCATATGGACTTTTCTCTCAAGGAAAGGTTGAATGGGTTGTGAAACCTTTGGGAAAGTGACATGCTTTTTGGTCTTTACCTTTTTGTGTTGTATATGCATCATAAGAAGAAATGAAGGCTTCTGCAGGTGCTATAAGGTATTTAATGGAGGGTTGTGAAAAGCAGAATAATTCTATTTTGTTTTTATTTGAATAGTTTACAAGAATATATACAGGACATATTCCTAAAATGTATCCTAGAAATTAGGAATATACAGAATCATACAACTAATTATAGGTTATACGTAAATATACAGCTAACTAATAATGCATACTACCGACACTCCACCTCAAGTTGGTGAATGAATATATTTCGTTTCCAACGTGCTAATAAAGTCTTCAAAGGTTGTCTTGGATAGTCCTTTTGTCAAAACATCAACTATTTGCTTCTTTGATGAGATGAAGGGCATGCACATTAGGCCACTATCCAATTTCTCTTTTATAAAATCTGTCAACTTCCACATGCTTAGTTTTATCATGCTGTACAGGATCGTGTGCGATATTGATTGTAGACTTATTATCACATTGTAATTTTATTGAACTGAGTCATCAAGAACTATTTTTAACTAAAGCAACTCATAGATCCCTAAAGCCATGAATCTGAATTATGATTCTGCACTTGACCTTGCCGCAACATTCTGTTTTTTGCTCTTCCATGAAACCAGATTTCTTCCCATGAAACACAATATCTTGAAGTTGATCTTCTGTCCACTAGGGAACTTGCATAATCTACATCTGTGTAGGCTTCCAGCTTAATCCTTTCTCCTCTTTTAAATAAAATTCCTCTTCCTGGACTACCTTTTAGATACTGCAGAATTCTGTGTACAACTTTGAAGTTTACTTCTTTGGCGTTATGCATAAATTGGCTCACTTCACTTACTAAAAAGGCAATGTCTGGTCTTGTACGTGTTGAGTATATTTCTTTTCCAACTAATCTTTGATGAGCTCCTTTATCTACTGCTTGATCATGTGGTGCATCACTCAATCCGTGATTGAACTCAATTGGAGTAGCTACTGTTTTGCACCCTAATTTTCCTGTTTCTTTCAACAAATCCAGCACATATTTTTATTGTGAGATGAATATACCTTGCCTTGAATGTGCAACCTCGATTCTTAGAAAATATTTCAACTTTCCCAACTCTTTGATATCAAATTCTTGGAATAACTTTTCGTTTAACACCAACATTTCTTCATCATTTCTAGTGACTATGATGCCATCCACACCACCAATAGTACTATTACTTCCCCAGTTTTTGAATGTTTGATAAACAGTGTACGGTCTCCATGACTTTGCTTATACCCAAATCCTGTCATAGCCTTCATGAATCTCCGATACCATGCTCTTGGTGACTGTTTTAGTCCATAAAGAGCCTTTTTTAATTTGCACTCCAATCCCTTCTGAGATTTAAATCTGGGTGGAACTTCCATGTATATTTCTTCTAGTTCTTCATGGAGGAAGGTATTTTTAAAATTATATTCACTACAAGGAGAATAGGAATTGGGGATGGAAAAAAAACGATGGAATCACACCGTCACAAATTACCGATGGAATTAACATGTTTGTCGGAAATATTGACGGAAAAAATAATTTAGCCACGGTCACTATACCGTCGGAAAAGAAGCTCGGGAATTTTGATGGCGGGGGAATGTAGTTTGATACTGCCGAGGGGATTCACAGACAAAATTTCCGTCGGTAAATTGAAAAACCTATACGACGTCGTTTGCTTGCGGTTGAACGTTATTAAGTTGAAGAAAACGACATCATTTAGTTTAACACCAAACGACGTCGTTTTGATAATGTTATAAGCCTCCCGAATCAGTCCCCCTCTGTTCTTCTCCTCCCTGCTACGTCTTCGTCTTCTCATCCGGTGTGTCGTTGTCAATTGGTTGTCCGTTATCATTGGCGTCGTGGAATGGTGGTGGTGCGTCGGAAGGGGTAGGTCTTTCCCACCATTTGACTTTGTTTTCCTTCCCACCTCCACCCTTACGTATGCCGTTAATAATTTGAATTTTTTGGGGCATGTTTGAGTTATTTGTTTGGTATGTTTGAGTCTTTTGTGAATGGGTAACAACATTTTAGGTTGAAATGTTAGTGTTAGAAGGTTAAGTTCTCAAATTTGTTTTTGAAGTTCGGATGATTTGTTGATGCATATGAGGTGTTTGATGAAATGCCTCTTGTTAGAAATTTTTGTTAATTTGTGAAGATGGAGTTGATTTGTGTCAGAGAATGAGTTTATGGGTGAGCATACATGCATATTTGGGGTTCACATAATTGAAGAAGATCATTGTCACTTGTATAATTAAGCTACATTAAGAAGCATTAAGATAGTTATATACTAGAGACCCTAATTAAGTACCTTAGTAAATATTGGAAAAATCTGAAATAAACATTTTATGGATGGTATTTACATCATAATTAGCATCATTTTGCATTCTTAAGAATAATGCTTAAATTCATGATAAGTATAGCATTATACTTGAGACTTTTCATATGTCTTCTAATATAGCCTAATTCCTCCTCTACGTCGTTTTCTTAGGGTAGAATGACAATTCCCATCTCTAATTTAAAATGAAAACTAGGTAACTCTTGCTCCTCTTTTATCACTTAGATTATGTGGATGAATTATATCTTAATTAAACTGGATTAGACTTTGATATCGATTAGGACTCAACCTCGTTATATGAATAAAAATTTATTGATTAAACTTACCCTTTTCAAATAATTAGGCATTTTAAGTAAACTTAAGGCCCATTAGCCTAAAAAAGGATGACGAGTCGTAAGTTATAATAGAACATTGTTTCTTAAGCATTAATTCATAAACCAATATTTGTATGCTAAAAACAAGCAGAAAAGAAACATCAACCTTTAGATATCCATCTTATGTTTAACCCTCAAGCCTACATCATAAGACACCTGAAGACTTAAGAAGAATCTTTATCTTCCTTTAGAAGATTCATTAGGATTATTCCTAGGTAAAATTTCATTTGAAATACATTTATCCCTCGTAATATATATATATAGAAACTTCAACGAACTATAGGGGATAAATTATCATTTAATCTTAACTGTTGACTCAAGCCAATCTCAATTATCCATCCCTCTATATAAGGTGCATGATGTCAACTTGGTTCGCTTGATAATTTTTTATAATTGTCAATAAAGAAAATACCATGTAATCTTTGGTTATTAAAAAAATTATATATCATTGTGGCGCCTTGAGAAGGTTAATCTCTTATCTGCCTGACATACTCTTTAATTCACATTTAAATATTTCATACACATGAAATATACTTTAGAATCAAATGTCACATAATGGTTGTCGTAAAATAAACAATATATATTTAATGTTAGTGACTTCACATTTACATGTAGAGATATACTTCATGTTCACTTCACCTCATACGACTATATCCTTCACACATTTATACTTGGCATCTTCATACTTAGTTTTGTAATAAAATTTGAAATCTTTTGTATAAGTGATTGATTCTTGACTATCATATTTGATTAGTACTACATCAAGTTAGTTTTAGTAATTTCCCACTGAACTAAGAAACGGTTAAATAAAACCGTGTATTGTAATGCCATCACCAGGATATTAGCATTGTTGTAGTCATTTTCTTTCAATTATAAAGACTTATTATGTACACTATATGTTTTTATTATCAGTTAAGAAAATTTTAACTTTATATTATCAATCAACTTTCTGTTTAAACAAATTAAATATATAAACAAATAAATTTATTATGTACAGATAATTCACAACTGTTGAAATTATACATTTTTCACAAGATCATCAAATAAAATTTAATGTCAAGATTTAAATTTTTTTTCTTATTTTCTATTACCGACGGAATGACCATCGCAAAAAATACTATAATTACCGACGAAATATCATAAACCGTTGGTAAATTGTTTATGGTAATTACCGACCGTTCTTCTTCTGTCGGTATATTTTATCGGCAAAGTGAAGTTTCCGTTAGTTTATTTTACCGATGGAGTGAAATCTCCATCTTTATAGTTACCTACGACCGGATTAACGATGCCTTTGTCCGTCGTTTTATTCCGTCGGTAACTATTATTATTGAAGGAATTCTCCTGTTTACCGTCGCTGTTTTCTGTCGGTAAACATATGATTTCCTGTAGTGATTGCTGTAAGTTCGAGCCATAGTTGGCAGCTAGTGACAATAAAATCCTAGTAGTATTCATCTTTGCTACTGGTGGAAATGTTTCTAGATAATTTATGTAGTAGGTTTTGGTATAACCTTTGGCAACCAACCTCGCCTTGTAACCTTCAACTGTCCCATCAGATCTACTTGACTGTGAAACACCCACCTGCATCCAATGAATTTTTTATCCTTAAACAGTTCCACCAGCTCCCAAGTTTTATGTTTTTGGAGTGCATCCATTCACTTTTCATAGCACTTCTCCACTTCTCATCTCCTAGTGCCTCGGTCAAATTTGTTGGAATGGGAATGTTATGGAGATATTTGAGCAAGGTTTGTTGTTTTTGGACAAGTTTTGATATTTCATGAACAAATATGGTAGATGTTATGCGTAGGTTCTAGTACCTTTTTTGAGGGCAATGGGTAGGTCTAAATCACTAGGTTCAATCTATGGGTTGAAGTTAAGCTTCTCATCAGTATGTGTATCAGGGTCGGATAAGCTTGCGGTTGGATCAGTTGGTTCCAAATCGGTTTGGAATGCTGGAACAGTAGCTTGTGCAGGGGCTTGTAAATGCTGTAGGTGAGACGCAGGTCTCTTCTTGGTGTAAATCTGCAATTTTCGAGTGGTTTTCCTTCATTTGTTTCCATTAGAGCTTCCTTTGGTTCAATAGATTTGTCTGAACAATGTGGTTCAGACTCTATTTGAGTGGAAAAATCAAGGAAAAATAAGTCACTTGTCCTATATTCATTCAAATTCTCCCCCCTCAACATAGGGTTGAGTAAAGAAAGGTCTGGTTTCATTAAATGTAACATCAATGGACACAAAAAATTTGTGAGTTTTGCGATAGAAACACTTGTATGCCTTTTGGGTGGAAGAGTAACCAACAAAAACACACTTAAGAGCATGTGGATCAAGTTTTCCTTTATTTTGAGGGTGAATATGAGCATAGGCTATACTTCCAAAAGTTCTAGGAACAAGAGTATTGGAGGGCCTTAGATTTGGATAGAATTGTGTAATACCATTTATTGGTAATTGAAAATTAAGAACTCTAGTTAGCAATCTGTTATGTAAGTAGGTAGAAGTTGGAACAACTTCGTCCCAAAAATTTTTGGGAACATTTTTATGAAAGAATAGTACCCTTGTGATATTCAACAAGTGACCATTTTTCTGCTCTGCATCTCCATTTTGTTAAGGAGTATTAACACACAAGGATTGACGAAAGAAATTTGATAGTTTGATTGACATAATCTTTGGCATTGTCAGGATTTTTTGATTTGTGTATCAAACTGAGTAGGAAGGAGATTCTTTGCATAAGGAATGTAGTTTAAGGTCATGAAATGTGTAGGCTGTTGTGTTTTTGGATCTTGACAATGCTTGTTTAAGAAATATGCTCTTCCTGTTCTCAAGCTGAGTGAATACTGATAAAATGTCATGGGAGGCTTTTCCCCAAGGGGAGTATAGATGCATTTCTCAAAACTTTGAATTTATGGACTTGTGAGATGATCTTGTAGATAAAAAACAACTGTTCTTATTTAAAGGGTTAAAATTTCTACTTAAAAGTATAGAACCATTACTCGATCCCTCTCTAATAATCTGTTTTCATTTTAATATGATGTGTGTCAACAATTTTTTTTATGTAGTTAAGAGCACAAAATTCTTTAATGGAGATGATAGAAAGATTTTCTTGCCATTTTCAATGATTAGAGGTCTTAAGTGCAGTAAATTATTGTAAGAAATCTAAAATAGGGAAACAAACTTAGTAGGACTACCAAAAACTGTTTATTTGGATACTATTTTGTCCTAATGAATCCATCTCTAATTAATCAGGAGGATGAGGTTGATCTTTATTTTCCTCGAACTTCAACAGCAGGATATTTGGAGGTAGATTCTTGCTTGCTTAATGGTGGTTTTGAGTTTTCTTTTTGGGTTTGTTTCTATTAATCTATGGCCACATTGAAATGCACGTCATATCATTTTGCTGAACCTTACAGATGCTAATGGAACACTTTTGATGTAGATTTTAATGTTGATGATTTTTATTATGTTAACAAATTTGTTTTGGATTGTTTGCTCTGTTTATTATTTATCACCCAGAAGTTCAATGGTGTTGCAATTCTTATCACTTGCAGTTGAATTCAAAAAAAGTTGAAGAGAATATCCAGGTCAGGGAACATAAGGGTGGTAGTCATTCTGAGCCAATTTTTCCTGATAGAAAGCCTGAGTTTGCTGAAAGATTGCGACAGATACAGCAGTCAACACCACAGAAGTCCAATTCATATGTTCTTCCAACACCTATTGATGCCAAAGCTTCTCTATCTTCAAAACCAAGTAATGTATATCCCCTCACAAGGCCAACAGACCTAAGTGGACCTGGCCATAGTTTGTGGCATTCTTCACCTTTGGAACAGAAAAGGCAGGAAAAAGATTCTAGTGATGGTAATCCATCCGAGTTTGCACTAGTCAAGACACATGCAGCAATCAACAGTGTCAGCAGCTCAAATCAATTACCTCCTCGTTTACCTGAAGGAGTTCCAGTTCTTCGGCTTGACAACTATACACCTGACAATGAGAAAATGAAGCGACAATCTTTTTCTGGTCCAATAATTGGTAAACAATATACAACAAAACATGCTTCATTTGCCAGTGGTCCCATTCCCTCTAATGAACTCTTTCAACAAGTTCCTGGAGTTCTTTCACGTGCCCCAGTTCCTCAGCCAACTGCATCTCCGAAAGTATCCCCAAGTGCTTCCCCTCCCTTTGCGTCATCTCCAAAAATAAGTGAGCTTCATGAGCTGCCTAGGCCACCAGGGGGTTTAGCCACCAACGCAACAAAATCTGTAGTACCAATCACGCACTCTGCACCTTTGGTTAGAAATCCTGAGCCTCCCGGTGCAAGTAAGAGTCCTTCCTTAGCAAAAAACAGGGCATCACGTCTTCCCACTCCGCCTTTGTTAGTCTCTCGAAGCTATTCAATACCCTCAAGCAGTCAGAGAGCAATGACTGTACATGTTTCTAAGCTTTTAGAGTCTCCAAAAGCCCTGGGCAAAGCCGAGGAAGTTGATTCTCCACCATTGACACCCATATCCCTTGCCAACATGAAAGCAGAATCATCTAATTCTGAATTGATTGCACAGTCTGGTCAAAATAGAGGTAAGTGATTGCTCATTTATTGCTTTTATGTTAGCTAAAGCCATGCTACGATTTCCTATTGTAAAGCTGGGGGTATGGGGTGAAGTAAATGGAAGCGGAATGTTATATCTGCAAATGTGATGGGTCTTTATTATTTTTGGCTCGAGATGCTTCAACTGGAGCTAAAGAAAATTTTGATTTTGATTTTTCTATTCTCCTTGAGATGCATTAGATATTATATCGAGACATCTGAGAAGAAAAATTAAATGCATACTGGTTTGGACTTGGAGTTGCAATTCTGCCCCATCCCCAGTTTTGCTCTGCACTGATAGCAAGTTGAGATAGTTCCTGTAGGAAGCTAATAAAAATGTACAGGTCTCATGTTATGCTTGATAAAGGTCTCATGTTCTTGTGCTTGACAATCTTTATTGTCTTTCCTAACCCTATGACAACTGAAGTTGAATTTTTGAGTACTTGAACTTGGTAACACCAAGCCAAGATGTTCACTTGTCTTGATACAAGTATGCAGAGAACAGATGGGCACTTTGAATTATAATTAATTTCAGTTCTGAATGTGTAATTTATCTACTTGATGCAGGTGGGAGCTGACACCTTGCTTCATAAGTGGAGCTTTGATTCTTTAGGGTTCTGCCCGTCACAAATTTTGGTCTCATATCATCCATAATCTTGGTATTGTTATATGATGTTCAGCACATTGATTAGTTTCACATTCCTTGTTTTTGCTCATCATGCGGTTAACGAAGAAGAGAGTTAGCCTCAAGGGAATTGTGTTTTACTACAAATCATGTATATCTTCTCCAAAGGATCACCAATCAAGGTAGCAAGTCTGTATTCTTAGACATCCATATAAAACCTTGAGGTTTATCAATTATCCTACCCCCTAACTGAGCCTAATCTCTCGTGCTGCAAACCCAGGAAAAACATAGACCATCCAATGCTATTTTCTTGAATAGATTATTCCACTTGAGTTTCACGTGACATTTTGTATATATGTTTACAGAATTGTATGTCACTGGAAACCACTGACTTTTTATTTCAGCACCAATGACTACTTTGAAATTGGTCATTTTTTTTTCTGCTGAGTTTGATTTGTCATCTTTGGTGAACCAGATTAAGGAAGACCGTGTGTTCATGGGTTGGTGGTGTGTGATAAATCGCTAATGGCTTGATTAGATCACTCTTTCTCTGGAACTTATTGTACTGATATCATTTATATGATGTACAACGGAACTATAGGTGATAGTGAAGAATGAGTAGATAATATACTAAAGAGTTCTGAGAAATGGGAGCGAAGGAAATAAGAATGAAGCAGAGGTGAGCAAAGACAGCTATGGAACCTTGCTACCGGAAGATAACTTGTTTCTGGACATACTCTGTTTCACACGATTTCGGTTTCAACTTCTTTTATAAACCTTAAGAAACACTTTAGTGAACTTCAGCCCAATTGTCGCCACACAACCTGTAATTGGGTCCTTTATTTGCTTTCCTGTATATTTTAATATTTAATGGTTCTCATGAGTTTCCCTTTTGCACTTGGAAGACCGAAAGATACGCGAGTAGCTAAAAAAAGACTACATTCATCACAACATGGAAAGAATATAAACATGAATAACAGGCACCAAAGGGAAAAGCTCTCTACCAGCGCATGTGATCCAGGTTAAAGTAAGGTTCGGACAAGATAATGGGCATGTTGGGTTCATGAGCTGAGATTAGGCCTAGGTCCAACCAAAGTCAACAAATCATACCTAATTGCTCAGGCTTCAAGTTAAGCTTAACTTGAGAAATCAACCCAAAAAGTCTTGAATGGCTCGATATCATTTTAGATAAGTTTACCTAAAATGATGTTATTTTAAGCAAAGCAATTGTTCATACACTGGTTGGGAGCCCGAAGTTATAATCTTTTATAATATATGAATGCATTCACCTGACCTAAATATACTCATCGTCTATAAATAAGCTTTATGCATCTGATGGAGTTGATCTCTAAACCTCCATCTTTAGGAAAGAAAAAACCTTAGACCATCTTGCTTTGGCTTAAATGTGTTATCCGATTTGCTTGACCACAAGATGTTCTTTAATAATCTTTCCACATCCTTGATAAGCTTTTGAGGCATGCATAAATGACACATGCAATCGATATAGAGGTTATTGAGAACAAATTTAATAAGTTGTCATCTACCAGCATGAGAGAGAATTTATTGTTCCACTTTTGAATTCTTCTTTGACTTGAATCAAAGACAAGATTACAATCCATATATTTGATTCTCCTGTAAAAAAATTGGTATCCTTAAGTACTTGAAAGGAAGAAGTTGGTGTCTAAGGTTTGAAATGCTAATGAATGTGCTTGTTAGATCTTAAGCACTAGTAGGGAGGTACAGATGACTTTTAGTTCTATTGATGGTTAGGCCTAAGATCATACTAAATAATTTTATTCAACTCATTAGTGTTTGGATAGAACTAGGGTCAGCTTGATGAAGTAGCTAGAAGTCAGCTTGATAAAGGAGTTGGAAAACATCCATAAAAGGATAGGTTAAAGAGCCTCAGCGTATTGCATATTATTTAACTATGCTTAATAAGTATGATTAGGTTAAATTATGCATCGAGCGGTGGTAATTTCCTAATTAGGCATAGTTACGTGCCTTGACGAAGGCTATAGATACCCTAGGATAACTATCATTTCATGCTAGAAAATCAAGTGTATACGATAATTACAATTCTGTATAAGTGAATCATATAGCTCTAACATTTGTTTATTGATCTTTCTTCATTACTTTATTTTCTTTGTTTTCTTCAATTTAGTAATTACATTCTCTTAAATGAATCATTTATTTATTTAGTTTATTTTTAAAATAAGATTTAATAGATTTGGTGATTATTTCTCTTTTGGATCGATACTATAGAATCAGAATAATTTTAGTAAATTTTTTTACAATTAACACTATATACTTGAAAATAAAGAATAGATCAAGTTTTTGGGCCATTGCCAAGGAGTTAAATGTCACAATTGTATTAATCTTGGTTTTTTTTTATTTTCTTTTACTTTTAATTTCTTTCATTTATTTCAGTTAGTTAATGTGAGTTCAGGGATCCAAGAGTGACAACTTAGATTCCTAATTCAATTTAATCATAAAATCAAACAAATTTGTAAATGAGAGCAATAAGAAGAGAAGAGATGGTTGTATGTCAAAAAGATATATTTGTTATTTTGGAGCAAAAAAAGCCATAGAAGATGCATATAAGGGAAATCCAATTGCTAGTAGTTAGTGCAAGTCCTTTCTGCATTAGAACGAGTTAAAGGGTGGGGTACTATAAGCTTAACAAAGTAAACATGTAGTTGTTCCCAGTTTTTGGTGGATCACTTAGTGAAGATACAATCACATTCATTAAGGAGACCTCATAGAAGATGAGCTTAGGATGAGGTAGTTTCCACACTATATGAGAGATCGAGCAAAGACATAGATGATCTCATTAGAGGTGAATTCTTTTGATGGGTGGGATCAAGTTTAGAATGTATTTATATTGAGATATTTTCCTTCATACAAAACCACAAATTGAGGATGCAAATATAGAGCTTCATATAGAAAGAAGAGGAAGCGTTTCATAAAGCTTTGGAGAGATACAAAGCTTTTCTTAGTTAAAGCCCTCATCATTAGCACTCCTTACAATTGGTGGCACAATTTCATATGAAGGATTAATATTGACATGCCAAACTTAACACCATAAGAGTCTCCACAGTCCAACAAATCATCAAACCAATTGCATAACAAAAGATCAATATGTTAAGATTTAGGGGGATTCGAAACCTAAATACTAATAACTTAATATCAATAATTAACTTAGTGTTTCATAATTATCTGCCTTAATTGTGCTATTCATTAACGGACATTCTCGGGTCATTTGACATCCTTCACTCGATTCATGTCCGTTAAACAGACATGGATGTCCGTTTAACGGACATCTACGGAAAAGATGATGATTTTTGACATAGTTAGAGGCCGAATCTGATTTTGAGGTCTTCATGAGAGTTGTATAATCACTAAGGATAACATAACATAGGTTAAATGACTTGAGTGTATGTGGTTGTTGCCTTGATTAATCGGTTTTTCTAATTCATAATGTGGTTGCTCAATTGAGTTTAAAGATCGTATCCTAGGTTATTCAGTAGTTAGGTTTAATTAACGACAGTATCTTGATTAAACACAACCTAAGGAAAAACTATGGTTAATAGAGCTTATTGTTAACTCACGATTAACAGCTACTAGAAGAGGTAAAAGAATAACAATTCAATGAAGTATGTTCAACTCGGTGTAGGCCAAGATTAAACCAAAGAATTGAATTCCTAACAAACTCACCACTTTCATCATTTTTAATGTTTCTTTAATTTGTTTTCATTAGTTTTGTTTTGTTTTATTTCCTTATTTTAAATCAAACCAAACCCTCACCCAACATAACCTACACACCGATTAATTTCATTTTGACAACTTTACATATACTCTCTGTGGGATCAACCTAAACTCACCATTGCTATAGTAGTAGGTCTACTTTCTTTTATGTAGTGTTATGACTCGCTACGTCAGTTCACTGGGGGATTAATGTATAAAGGGTAAGCAATTTAACTCAAACTTAATCCTAAATGCATTTTATCATTTTAATGCTTATACAAATCTTATATATAATATCACAAAAAAAATATGAAATTCATTTTCTAAAAACTATCATCATAGGTACAAAAATCAAATCAAAGTATCATCACTTAATACGTTTGGTTTCCTAGCATTCACAAAGTCAAGTTTCATATTACAATCCATTTGATCATATTAAACATTTAACTTTTAATAACAAATTTTGACTAACAATCATGAATAAATTATTGATATAAACCTAAAATAACTAATGATCCTAAACAAAGCATAAAAAATTAAAAATCTAAACCTAAACATGCAAAATATTTTGGTAGTTAACATATAAAACCTAAGGAAAGATCTTAGATTCATCGTTACACTTAAATATGACTTTTTCCTTAATTTCAAACAAATTAGACAATAAAAACAAATTTGAGAGATAAGTAAGGTAGAGAAATCTTCCCCAATTCTATGCATAGTTGGTGAGATAAATTCCAAGATAGTCCAAGAAAAGAATAAAATTGAAATTGGAAGAAATTTAGAATTGGGAAACTAAAATAAAAGAAAAAAAGTTAGAATGTTTGACTACCTCCTCATATGTGCTTTTTAAAAGGTCTTTTAGTTGGACTTCCTACTCAAACCTTTATCCTAGATCTATAATTAAAGGCTTGCTTCCACTCTTTTTAAAAATGCAAAGCTCATAAGCTCCCTCATGTTTCATTGGGAATAGGTTGCCCTGTGCCCCTTTTCCTCCTTGCAAGATATACGAACCCTCTTCATTTAACTTAACCACTAATAACTCATTGAACTTCTTCTTATTGGAAAGGGGATCCTTTGAGTATTTAATATTCTTTGGCATCTATGAAAGCACAAATATATCTTTCTTTCCATCGATTTCGATCCTACTCAAGTATGGAATACATGTCACATTAGTTGAGGTATCCATTACTCTAGATTGATGTATTATTTAGATGAGACTAACATTGGTTTGTTTTTATCTATGTAATGTTCAAACTACAGGTTTAGGCTAACATTGGTTAGAGATGAGACTAACATTGATTTGCTTTTTTTTTTCATCACTTACCTCTTCCTCATGCTTGGCAAAACTTTGCAGTTCCTTCTCTTTAGAAACTTCAACATTGTATGTTTTTCTTCTCCTAAATGGAGTGAATAACACATTAGGTTCATCTTTAGGTTACTAAGAAGTTCCCCTTGTCCTCTTTTATATACCATCTCGACTATCTGGTCCAAATATATCTATAAATCATGAATTTATACACTATTTTTATAAATTTTCATTGATTTAACACTTGAATTTCTTGAGCTTCTCTTCAATCACATTCAAATATTCCATCCCATTAAACTATGATGGTGGCAGGTGTCAAAATTGAGGTCATTGTTAGAACCGAGGTGGTCCTATAGGACTATCTACTATCTACTCTAGCTCCCTTATATCACAAATGTCAATTTCCCTATAGGCAGTCATATGTTAGGCATCTTTATAGTAATATGGGGTAGGTTACATGTTCATGCATACATGGTAAAAATGATTATTCATGCCACAATGATAGCACTCCCCTTATAGCTTGTATCACAATTTAATAACATCTATATTTGGTTCAAAATATCAACAATTTATGATGATAATATAAGAGATATAACATGTAACATCCCGTTACCAATGTGAAGGACATATTGGTAATTCGGATAAATTAGGATTGAACGCATGCTTATTATTACATTTCATATGCATTAGCCTCTATAAATGTTGATAAATGATTATTATTGCACTAGCATATGTATGTACATGCATGTATGACAGAT
>JANITW010000007.1:13913651-13923655 GCA_027564335.1 Erythroxylum williamsii
GTTGATCTGTGTAACTAATCCCTTTTCCTTATGTCACTAATTTGCACGTGTTTTTAATAACTTGTTGCGTATGTTAACGACGAATGAATGGATGAACGAAGATCACATATGGTTGAATTGGCTGAACACAACTTTGTGTGTCGTTAGATTTTAACACCTCACCGAATGAATATGAGTTGTTAAAAATCAGAAGAATGGTTGTGAGTTTCCTGAACTGTTGTCAAACTGCAAAAAGCACTTATGCTTTGGGATGTTCTATTTGTTTGTTCTATCAATACTGACTTCAATGTGTGTGTCACTTATCATGACTATTTCTGTAATCCAATTTAGAGTCTTAATGTTTTATTTGGTATTTTGAAATATTTTTAAATCATTATTTTATCTTCTTATTAACATAAAAATAAAAATAAAAAAGGAAAGCGAAAATAATAGAAAATATTAAAGTAGTAAAAAATGTATGAATAACTTTATACTATTTGTAAAATGATTAAGAATTTTTAATTTGTTATTCTTTTTTAAGAAAATAAAGGCAAAAGGGGGGTTCCTAACAATGATATACGGATACATTACTAAAGGCTTGAAGTTTAAAATATTAACAAGAAGAGTTTTTAACTTCCATTGCCACAAGCTTGAAGCTTTACGAAGACAAAAAAATGTTAGAGCTTCGGCTATCCACCAACTTAGAATTCATTCTTGCGGCAAAATATTCCAGATGAATAGAGTAAGATAAGAGTTGAACAATTCCCAGTTACTAGTGACACTTCTATTGCAATTAAGGTGTAAATGATGTACCAAGATGAGCCCTCTAGTTCTTTATATAGTATTTTCCATTTTAGGTAAACCCTAGGATTCCTAGATCCAAAAAGTCTTAAATATACTTCGATAAGTAACTTTTGGGAAGCTTTCCCATGCTGTCTATCACGTAAGTCACAATTGTGACCTAAGAATTTTGCTCTCTCTCTCATGATCGTAGCAAAAGGAACTCCGTTCTTTAATATTTGATCTGAAACACTAATAAATACATTAAAGCATCTCAAATAAATAAAATTTAAGCTCAATAGCATGCTCTAATTCATAAAATACTCAAAACACAAATGTCTAACTAAATAACAAAATCCTAATCTAATGATGCACTATTCATTCAATTTAACATTAAACACATACAAAACTATCTACTAAAACATTATTCAATATACAATTATCAATGTCCTCACATTTAAACTTTTGCTTTTCCTCAAACAAAGACAAAATAAGCAAAACAAAAACACACCAAACACATTTAACAATAAAACACACATATATCATGAAACAAATTTAACTACAAGCACAATCCCTTAAGTTGTTCTAACTTATTAACTTGTGGAATATGTGTCTAAGTACTTTAAACCCAATATATATACTAATCAAGACCTTAATGTCAAACTCATTCACTCCTATTACTTATACACACACATTGATAATTATTCAGTCAATCAAAATTGTAACTATCCTTAAATAACTTTTCATGAAAATTCAAGCTATTCACTAAGATTGGTAGGATTTATTAAATAATAAACTATTTTTATTACTTTTAATTGACATGAACCTAGTCTCTTGACGCAAAGGAAAACATTTATGATGAATGTCTCCCGGTTACTCAACTAGGCCATGTTTTTATTAAGCGATTTGGTTTAACAGTCATTATAGCTTTTTGATGCGAAGGCAAACATTTGTGATGAATGTCCATCAATAATTCAGCTATGTCACATTCTCAACTGGCTACTAGCTCATTCATAACCCGATTTGTTTCTAAAAAGGTCACCAAAATAGTTATTTAAACAAAACACACTGTTTTTTATATATTTTTTATTGCCTACCTCATTTCTTTAGCTAATCATTCTCATAAAAAGTTATTAAAAATGCTACGCATTTTATTAACCTAAAATTATAAATGAATGTGATAAATTATTATGCTCAAAAAGTTTTAAAAATTGCCTAGGCCATCCTATTCATAAGTATACAAAGTAGTTGTAGTGATGACCCACGATCTTCTCCCTACGAAGGTGAAATTGGTTAACTTAAATTAATTTTGAGCAAAAATAAAAATAAATGCAATCTTAAACATTTTATCCCGATTGTCAAGTGAAGGCTTTAAAAGAAAATCACAAATTGATCTAAAAAGTAAACTAAATCAACAGGAAGCAAAGCGAGTAGAAATCGAAGTGAAAAAATTTTTGGAATTAATTTCACTAATTTAATCTCCTATGCATGATTAAGGGAAATGATTGGTTAACTGTCTTACTAAAATTAACAGTCGGATTCTAAGATCAACTCAAATAATAGACTAAATCTAGCCTTCGCATAGGACAAGTTATTATCCAAATTAATTATGGAAACCTGTCTACTAATTAGCACTTAAGTTAATATATTCATAACCTACGTGATTATAGTTTCTAATTCTATATTAAACTGCTCCTCTTTGTCCTTCGTTTAATACTAACATGAAGCAAAGTTTGGTCATGCTATTATATCCATTCAGTTCAAAAACTATAACAAACATAAGATAATAACACAATCCCTCAATCATGCATGTTTGACTAAAATAACTACATTAATCCTCAAGAAAAATAGATTAGCCCATCATAGCACAAATACAATTCATCATCTCCATGCACTTCAGTCCTATATTACTGTCAATAGAAGTATTAAAGCAATAAAACAGTGAATACTAAATGAACTGTGAAAAGAAAATAAATAACAGTCGATTAAGCCAACAAGTAATAAGTTCAGCAAATAAACAAGAAACTAAGCAATAGATGAAAAATAGAATAAGCAAACAAGGATCGGGTGAGTGTGAAGACGGTGGTCCCCTGCCCCTCTCAAGCTTCACATATTAGCTCTCGCCTTCTACTTTAGCTTATTCTCACCAGATGGCCGAAGGCTTGCACCGCTTTGAGCTCTCTGCTATGTTTCTCTCTTGTTCACTGACTCTCTCTATTTCTCTTATCGTCTCCCCTTCTTTCTCTCTATTTGCCTCCTAAAGTGTCTCTCTGTGTATATAATGAAAAATGAAGAGTGAATTAAAGATATGCTCTTGTCGCAACCCCTATCCTTTCTATTTGTAGCCTTGTGTAGGTTTAGATTTTTGTGTTCCTTTAACCTACAATTGACACATAATAAAATAGATGGATTAACATAAGAACTTGCACCAGGGTAAGTATGGCATTCACGAGGGTGACTTATTGTCACCCCGAATGCATTCATAGTCACGATGGTGACATGTTTAGTCATCATCGTGACAAGTTAAGTCACCACTACAACTTAACATCTCATGGTGGTGACATGTTTAGTCACCACTATGACAAAGCTTGTCACGGTGGTGACACCTTTAGTCGCCGCCTTTCTTTGTTTTTTTTCCTTTCATGCAAACTTACGTCAAGTTTCCTTTCAACCTTTATACAAAATTTACAAAATAATACAATTAACATTCATGTAATAATCATACCATTTCCACTCAATTTATCTCATATTTGGATCAAAACACAAGGATTTGTAACCACAATAAAGATATGAAGGCAATTAAAAGCAACAGAAACTAGATACAACAATTCCCCCACACTTAAACTATGCTTGTCCTTAAGCATAATAAAGAACACTAGACTATAAAAGAATAAACAATAGAAACAACAATTTTTTCAAATAGTAGTCAAAGATACTAATGATCATTTCAACAAACACAACCTAAAAACTTGAAACTCAAATACTCCATGAATAAGATATTCTTTGAATATTTAGCCAAAATCAACAAGCACTTCAATTCAAAGAACGATCAACAAGTTTGATAGATAGTCAGTCCACTCTCCATCCTCTCAAACATTCAAAGGTAGGGTATATTCACTCATCATTCATTTTATGTAAGGTATCTACCATAAACTCGCTTACTAATCCAATCTCCACCACTCATATCAAACATAAACATAAATCCAACAGGTCTTTATTTCAGTTGTAATGGGGTCGGGTTAAGGGTAGGAAAAAGGAAAATTGCAGTTTAAAACTACATCATAAATTGAGCTTTTAAAATAATACAAAATAATAAACCATAAAACACACAATTTTTTACTCTCACTTAACAAAATTAACACTTCCCATTTTTTACTTCCCTCCTCTTCTTTTCATTTTTTGGTCATCTTCTCTTCCTTCCTTTTCTTTCCTATTTCTTCTTCTTCTTCTTCTTTTACTTTTATCATTTTTTCTTGCTTTTTGATTTTTTATTTAGAACAAGATCAAGTTTAGAAGAGGAAAAATATAAAGGAGAGATACACATTATTTCAACCTTACCCATTCGTAACTCAAAAGCCAACTATATGCTATGATTCCCCTACACTTATTCAAACAAGTATTCCCTAAACCCATTAATACCCATTCAAATGCTTAAGTTGTCTTTATGGTAGGTACAACGAAGAGGATAAATAATCAAGGTCAAGGCTCATATTTTAGGTTAAAAGAAAGAAAATGTTCCATGTTAAACTCAAAGGAGGTTCGCTAAAGGTAACATCATAGTGACTTTTTAAGCAAAACGGGTCAATCATAATTGCCTTCATCATTTCAATATTTGCATAAGATTATGTGATCTCAACTAGTATTTGAAAGCAAGTTCTAGAGTTCCTTAATCATGAAAGAACACTCTCAACAAAGAATATTTAAATTTGGTGTTTAATATTTCAAAAAAGCTCAAATTTTTACCAAATTAAAAGTGTCATTCATCTAGTTTTTAGACTTTCTCTCTATATCTTACTACAACTCCATATAGAAGTCAATCTCTAAAATTATAGCTCAAAATACTTGGGAGGGTTATTGGGGATAACATCTTAATTCTTCAAGAATTGGTCAAAACTTATGCAAAGAAGAATGGTAGGCTCAACTGTTGTATAAAAATCGAATTGAAGAGAGCATATGATTGTGTGGATTAGGATTTCATCAATAATATTCTCACTGCTATGGAACTTTTAGGGATCTTTATCCAGTGGATCTACTCCTTGTTATAGCATCCTTGTTAATGGGAAACCTACAAGTACATTCAAAAGTACTAAGGGGATTAGAGAAGGTGATCCAATATCACCTTACCTCTTTGGTTTAGGATCATCTTACCTCTCTAGCTTAGTTATGGAAGTCTTCAATTGAATGCTTCATAAAGTGGTGAAGAACACCAAGGGCTTCAAATTTCATTCTAAATGCAAAAGATTTGATTATCTCATCCATACTTTGTTAATGACCTTATTTTCCTATCCAAAGTCTTTAATGAAAGCTCTTAAAATGTTTAGTAGGATGTCTAGCCTTTAAGTGAACTCTTCCAAAAGTGGCATATATCTATCTCACAAAGCTACTAACTTGGGTTCCACTCTAGTCTCTATCGTAGGTTTTGATATTCAGAAGCTTCCAATGAGATATCATGGCATTCTAATCTCATATTTAAGATTTAAACCATCAGATTATGCTTTTTTGATTAATAAGATTATTTAGAGAATTAATTTGTGAAATTCTAAGAATCTCCCTACAGCTGCGAGGGCCCAACTTATCACATCTATACTGAACTCCATTAGTGTCTACTAGGTTGCTCACATTGTTTTTCCAATGAAATTAAGTCATCAAAGCACAAAATTCTTAATATGTTTTTGTGGACTGGTTGCAAAGATAATCCTTTTAAGGTAAAGATGAAATAGGGGGATGTTTGCATCCCTAAATGTCAAGGGGGACTTAATATCATTTTCCTCAATGTTGTCTTGCTTTCTAATAGGCTATGGAGACTCCTTATTGATAAGCAGGCTTTGTGGTGTAGATGGATCCACATTTATTTCATTAAAAACAAAAACATATAGAGAATTAACTTAGATAATCTATCCTCCACCACACTAAAAGATATCCTTAAGTTGAGGGGTAAAATGAGGCCTCATTCATCCACCTCATTAGCGATAGGGAAACTACTTCTTTTTGGGTTAATAACTGGCTATCAATTGGTCCTTTGGAGGAAACTGATGTTGTTATTCCTTTAAAATCTCTTATCTAACAACATCTTACAGTGGCTCAGGCTCTTACAAGCATGGATATAATTAGTCTTGCTCCAATTCCAATTCCTTTAAAGACTAAAATTGTGCAGACGTGTGTTAACTCTAATGATGACATTATTATTTGGAAACATATTATGAATGGTATCTTCTCTAATCTATCATGCAAAAGGGTGCTTACTAGTAATTTCCAATTCTTCTATGGACAAACATAGTTTGGTCTAAGCATCTTTAGCTCAAAGCTTCCACAACCCTTTGGCTTGCTATGTCAAAAAAGCTAACAATTATGGATAAGATTGCAAGATTTAATGATCATACAAATTGGTGTTCATTATGCAGAACGGCTGAAGAAACTATGGATCATTTGTTCTTTAAATTCAGATTTATCAATATTACATGGAAGGCATCGATGTTTAAGTTTTTGATTAGTGATTATCTAGATGACATAAGCCAAATAAAGATTGGTGTGCCAATCTGAAATTTCAGAATAAAATTATGAGATGGAGTTTTTGTATTTCACTATCCTCTTTAGTCACTGCCATATGGGATGATAGGAATAATAGAATTTTTCATGACAAATGTCACACCAGCTAGCTTTTCAACACTCATCTATTGCAATTGATTAGAATTCACATTAGCATCCACATGCATAAGGATCTGGATTTATATTTTCTCTGCACCACCTGGAGATTATAATCTCAAAGACTAGACTTTTTGCTCTATTTTATGTATAAGCTGTAAAGATCTTACAGACATATTCCTCTTGTATTTTGCAAGTTGACGCATAGGACCTATGTTACTTGATTACTTTTTATGACTTAATTTAATTCAACTTTTCTCAATGGAAAAAAAAAAAAGTAACAATACCCAATTAGCCATTACCCAGACACGTCTAAGTTATAAAGATCAAATAGACATACTCCTCTTGTATTTTGCAAGTTAACATACTGGATCTATGTTAATTATCACGTCTAAGTTGTAAAGATCTAATAGACATATTCCTCTTGTATTTTGCAGGTTAATATATTGGATCTATATATGTTAATTATCTCTTATGGTTTAATTTAATTCAACTTTTCTCGATGGAAAAAAATGACAATACCCAGTTAGCCATTACTCTAACCCATTATCCAAACCCATTACCCAAACCTATTTGACCTCCTTGTTTACACAAGTGATTCTCGCGTCATGTTCCAATGTTATGAAGCCTTTAAATTAACTGTTCTTTTATGCTTCTTCTTATTATATGATTACGATTATGATTAAGATTATGAATTTATAGGAGCTCAAGGACGTAATGCACTTAAATAAATAAGAAAAATCCAAAGACCAATGTTACTAAATAAATCCCCCGTCAAGGCCAAAAAGGCCAAATCCATAAGTTTTACGTTGATGAAATCAATAGAGGATTCTCTGTTTGTGGATATGTTTAATATTTTTTGATGACCTTGCTTAAGGCTACTTTTAGTTGACATAAGTTTTTAAATGGAAAATAATAAAATGTAATATAATGTAACGATTTACAATGAAATAAAATATAAATAGATGTAATATTAAAAAAGTATTAATTAAGAGGGATGAAAATATTCATAATATAATACAGTAAAATGTTATTTTGAAGACAGATAGAATGAAATATAATATATTTGCATTTGGGTAATGGGTTTGTTAGTTATGACTTATAACTAACAAAGCTTTCGCTCGTCATATTAGTATATTAAATTATTAATAACATATCTAATGTTTTGAATTTAACTATTAAAGTTATAAAGAGTTTACTACTCACTTGAAAATTTTTAAAACTTAAGCATTGGATTGAGAAAATATCAAAAAGTTTGAAACGTGAGGAATAGTTATTACTTTTTTAACTCTTACTTATTACTCCTCCTAAAACATAGGGTTTGAAAAAGTTAAGAAAAATACAACTTTATCCCTACCTAATAGCGACGTTGTTTCTTTAGATTAATTTGACTCGAATCAAAATTTCAAACTAAATTTGAAGGGTTGAATAGTGACTAGAAGTAATAAAGACTATGACTATGAAATATATAATTCATAATACCGTTTGATATCATCTCCCTCATCAAAGTAATTTTGGTATTTATCAACAATGTTTAGTATAAGCTATTATATTTTAGAATTTTATTGCCTGTAATGAATATAATATACAGACATTTCATAATTAATGTCGCATTAGGTTGAGTCTAGTATAAAATAATATCATCCCATAAAAACGAAAAATTTTAAATAATTTATTTAAATTCTATTTAACAATGATATTGAAATTCTTTAATTTTTGAATGACCGACGACTAGTGTTTATCTGCATAAGAGTAGAGAACTTCTTTTTTTCCGGAATTGAAATTATTTGTTTGATAATTGAAAGAAAAGTTGAATAATCTGAAGGCTATTTTACTAGTTTCTTCAGATTAAATTTAAAAATTGGTTCATAAATTCCTAGGGTAAAACCAAAAGAAATTGTTGACGGATTGGTAACATTAGCTTCGTGGATAATAACAAACATGGCGTATCTTGACATCAGCGTTGCGTAAATGTTAGAATCGAGACGCCATTTATTGGATAGGGTGATATTTAGTGCAGATGTCTACGCTGGAAAGCGAGACATTCCTTCAACCGTGGAAAGCGAGAGGCGCAGACAAATTTGAAGCTTCTATCCAAAACCCCTACACTTGCCAATTGCCATTACTATAGTTATTAATATTATAACGACGTAACAACCGTTGCAATTGAACTGCATATGATATTTAAGACCACAAATTTGAAGTCTCCATCGAAACCCGTACACTTGCCATTTCAGCAGTTGTTATCCCAATGCTATTCTTAATCTCGGGCTAGTGCGCGTGCTGCAAACGCCGTCATGCTGATCCATCCGCCTACCGCATTTGAATTTTGTATAAAACGAAGAAAAGAGATTTAACGAAAAGTCCTATTTTGAATGCTTATTTTAGGCGGTAAAATTCGGTGATTAAATTTGACGATGCTTAAATAGTCATCTTGAGCTCTATAGTCATACGATGCTTATCAAAGATTCGAGGATCCTCCCCTGATTGACAAACTACACTAACCAATAAACTGACAACTATAGGATAGTCTAAGATACTCGTTTAGGTTTATTTTATTTTATTTTAATTACATTGTGTATCTTTCTTTTATTTTTATTTTTTTGAAAATTGAAGTAATTTTCCTTGATTATAGTTAAACTATTTACAAGATCGTCCTTTAAGAAATCTCCCAAAAACTAACATTACAATGGCTAGCACAAAAAGTTACACTCCGCACATTTCAAAACAACCAAGTTACAAGGTTTATCTTAACTTCATTTTTGTTGACAAGTCAAGTGCTGCTTCCTTTGCCATTGCAAGAGCTCTGATTTTATTAATAATTTTTTCTACAAATCGATATTTGCTTGTCTCATCCCTTAAGTAGAGCCTTTTGTTTCTCTTGTTCGATAGGTTGTAAGTTGTGATTGTGAAAGTTGCTTTAAATAGCTTGCCATCCTTCTCCTATTTGGAAACTCGGATGATCCAATTTAGCATGATATTCCAGTCATAAGAAGTGCACTGAGCTTCCAACTTATAAAGTAGCTGGCTGCACACAACTTTTGAATATGTGCAATTGAAGAAAAGGTGAATCATGTCTTCAACTGATAGCTTGCATAACTCACCGGTTGGATCAAAGCTACCATGTCATCTATCTTTACTACTTAAACATTTTTATCTTATTCACTCTCTCAGTTTATTATCAAAATATGCAAATACCCCAATTAATCACAACACTGATTCATAATAATACAATAATAACCAAATTAACACTAAGTCAAGGTCAAATTCCGAAGGAAAGTTAAAATATCTTAATCAAACCAAAACCTATACATATATTCATATTCATCTTCATATTCAAAGAAAAGAACAACAAGATGAAAGAAATACACAATAGAATGGGG
>JANITW010000007.1:14491091-14502452 GCA_027564335.1 Erythroxylum williamsii
ATCCAATCAATTCATACTCACAATTAAAATGCCGGAAAATCATGAATGCATGTACCTATAAATAAATGCATATGCAAGAAACATGTTCCTCTATGATTAGAGGTCAGTAACATGTTCAATCAGTGAATGCAGTGAAACCTATCAGTCCGTCCCAATAACCAAAATACCCTTGCTGACAGTAACGGGATGTTACAACCGACTCCTTCGCTACAGCTTTAACTCCTCACTGTGTTATCCTATCCTCAACAATATATCCTCTCCTAAGTTACTTATCTTCTTCTCGTTATTATATCCTCGACCAACCCGATCTACCACTTGTTCTTCTTAGACAACTTGGTTAACAAGATCTTTTAGTGGGACATGAGAAGGAAAATTTGAAGGAGATTTTTTAAAAAGAAAGAAACCAAAGATGAGACACCTCTTATGCAAATTTCGCTAACATATGCAAGAAAGGAGAGAGAGCCCAAAAAATGCAAGAACACCTCTCTTACACCTTGTAAATTTTGGTTATGCATGAAAAGAAAGAAGAGAGTAGCATCCAATGCATCACTTCTTTCTTTAATCAAACATTAAGAAGTTATTAAATGAGACTCTTCTCATTTTTTTTAAGATGGCTATATAAAAAGACCAATAACCTAAAATGACATGTCAATTTCGATTTTATTGATGAAAGAAGGAAGATCATCCATCAAATACAACTCTTTTATCTTTAATCAAATAAATGCTAAAAGGTTACATTACATGCCATCATTAAAAGACAACTATTAAACCATTTAATGGTAAGATCATTACTCCATCTAATGATAAATACCATCTTTATTTAGCAATTTAATGCTAAATGTGAAACTACACATTTAGCGCTAATAAAACTGAAATTGCACCTTCCATTTCTTTAAGAATTTTGTTTTAATTTAATTAATATAATTAATCAAATTAAACCGTAGTCTAGCCCATTTCTAAATGTTCATTTAGGCTTCTAATTAACAATTAGTTAGTGCAAGCCCAACATTCAATCATGGGCTTTAAAATCTCCATTTATATTTCTTACTTTGCTTTATAACCTTCCTTGAAGCCAAACAGGGGATCTTATTAGACTTAGATAATTCAAGCTCCAATAAGCCCAGAATTAATTTAATCATATTAGAATTAATTTTAGTTTATTAACTAAATGTCATTCCACTAAAGACAATTAGTTGAACTCTTGAATTACTAAATATTATGAGAACATATAGTTTAAATAAGATGTCCAATTACAAACCCTCTATGAACCTTATTATATCCATCCACACAACAAAGGGTAAAATTAATGTTTTGCCCTTATATTGGTTTTTCCTTCTAGATCTCCCGTTTTATTCTATATGGTAATTAACACACAAGATCTTATCTTGGTGTTAAGACTTGATGGGTAGCTAGTCCATCAGACTACTGGCGTCAGTTTAATCACCAATGTCCTTAAAGCATCTAAAAGTGATGGTATCACTATAAACTCTTTATTTAGGTGAATGTTCCCTGATACATGTTTCAATTAATAATTCCAACATACAAACACTAGATTGATACTTTGTAAAAATCCATTCTGATCATATCAAGAATTATAATGAAACTCATACGAGTTCACCACTCATCAAGATTGTGGTCCATAATAAACAAATGCTTAAGTTATATGTTTTAAGATTAAAGTAACAGCCCACTTTATTCTTTAAATCATACTTGATTCCAGATTCATTTAATGGTGTCATTGTCAATAGTCAACTAATATCATGATATGAAACTCATCATTCTCTTGAAGTAAACTCTTTTACTTATATAGAGATAAATCACAACACTACAGTCTAAACCATAATCAAGCGACCAACTTAATTATTCAACTGTGAATCAATTAATTTAGATTCTAATAATCTACATGTTTCCTATACATCTTCATGTATATGTATATTATTGACAAAAGAATCTTGGTTCCTTATGACTAGATATATAATGCTCATACAAATAAAACCAAACTCTTTTGTTTTATCAATAATAAATATTTTCATAACAAAATGTAATTGGAAGAAGATTAAATTACATGTAAATATACTTGCTTTCTAGGACACTATATTTTCATAACTCTAACATACACCTTTACATCTGTAATGGTACTTAAAGTATGAGTTATTAGATGTATTGCTTTCTAGAGAGTATAATAATAATTCCATGCCAAGAACTGAAAAATAAGGGGATAAGGAATCCCTTTTTATCTTAAACACTTTGGTTGACTCTCCATTCACCATTATAACAAAGGAATTTGTAGTTATGCACTCCCATTCCCTGGATGCAATTAGGTATCTAGTAGCTTCAAACACCCTAGTAATAAACTTTCAATTTACTAAATTATAAGCCCTTTCAAGATCTATTTTTAGTGTATAGCTTTTTATGGAACTGTTGGAGTTGTAGCACTTGAGTAACTCCTAACAAAGTAGTATTTTTTGCCTATTTTTTCCCTTTCATAAATGTATTATGAGTTGAGTGATATATTTTCTTAAGACATTTCTCATCCTGTTAGCCAATATTTCACTATAACCTTATGCATAACATTGCAGCATGTTATAGGTCTAAACTCCTAAATTTTTTAGGTCTAAACTCCTAAATTTTTTAGGCCTTTCCCTAATTTGGGATTAGGTTAATGTATGTTCTATTCCACTCCTTCAAGATTTTTATTTTTCAAAAGAACTTCTTGACAGTTTTAACTACAATTCCACTAACGATATCCTTATTTTTCTCTGAAAACCTTCCATTAAATCCATTAGGGCCAGGGCATTGTCAAGGTAAATATAGAACATGGATTCTTTGATCTCCTTTCTAGTAACCAAGTAATCCTTAACAACCAATTGCTTATTTTGATCATTATGGCCTTTAACATTCCATATTATAGTTATCATTACTTTGTCTTTCTATTAGACATTTTCCTCTTAGATTCTCCACTTACTTTTAGATAAATTCCCAAAGGTTTTAACTTAGATCTTGAACCTTCATCTTTGTCCTATAATGAAGTAGTAACTGTATCCTCATAGGCCTCTAGTTCTCTAAATTACACATTACCTATTTCCCTTTCCCCTGTGGAGTAATGTTCCTATTGCCTTCTTCCTTATCTTGACTCTCATTGTCTATTTCCTTACCCCTTTTATCAATTGCATCCTCTCCTTTCCCATTATTTACATCCTCTTCCTAGTTGTTTACTGCAATCTCCATTGCTCTCCTAACATGCTTCATTTCTTTGTTCCTTAGGCTCCATATGTAAGTAACTGATAGATGCATATTTGACTATAATTATACACCTATATTCGATGTATTTTGCTTGATATTTTATAGATTAGTTGTATATTTGGTACTTAAGTTGCTATAAGTGCATTAATTTGCTGGTCAAAATTGTCTTCATGGACTAAAAGGAGACAAATTTGAATGAAATTATAGCATGGAAAAAAGATTTGAAGCAACTAAGGACCTACATGACCGTGTACAATGACTATGTAAATCTCTATATACG
Organism: Erythroxylum williamsii; assembly: GCA_027564335.1. Lineage (NCBI taxonomy): Eukaryota > Viridiplantae > Streptophyta > Magnoliopsida > Malpighiales > Erythroxylaceae > Erythroxylum > Erythroxylum williamsii. The sequence goes on from JANITW010000007.1 coordinate 14,494,615, forward strand.
TGTGAAGATTGAAGAATTTTAGTTTTGGTTGTATGGAGTTACATGCCTGTGTATACTGAGATACACGACCATGTGTGTTGCTCTTGTAAGTCTTTATATCCATGTGAAATTGCAAACTTTGGTGTTTTTTATTATACATGGTCTCTCACATGCTTGTGTAAGTGACTGTGTACATCCTAGAAACCCTAAATTTTACTATAAAAGGACATGAGTAGAGACAAATTGAGAGATCAAACTTATTAAGCAATTTTAGTCTATAAGCAACATTCAAATACGATGATTTTGATTAAGGGATGAGGAAAACATGAAGAATATGTCAAGAGATCTAGTAAATAGCTACATCAAATTCAAACTTGTAGGAAGATTTGATAGAATTGAAAATAAGATTTAGAATTATGATTTCTTTTTTTATTAGTTCTTTTGCATGTTTGCCTTTGGTTTTGTTTTCCATTAGGAGTAACTAAATTTTTTTAGTGTTTAGGTGTGATGAAACCTAGTTTGGGATAATAGTACGTTTTAGTCTTTTATTTGATGTAATTATATTTATTGATTTATTGCAATTCAATTATGTGTTTTATTGTTGTTCTCATATATTCGAAATATTAACTTATGATCTGATTTCATATAATTGAGATTGAGAAATCCTCTTTCATTAATACATCTACCCTAATTAGAATAAATTGCATACAAACTTAGAGATGGGCTAACATAAATATCCTAGTGTTGGGCCCGGGTCCCGGATCCCCAATTCCCGAGGGAGCCCCTCGGGATGCGCCGCGGCGAAGGACTGGCTCGCCTCGGCGAGCTCCCAAACATTCGGACCCGATCCCAACATCCATACAATTTCAATACAATCACATACACATACATTCCATCTATGAATTAAACACCCCATAAACTAAGGGATTTCATGGCAAATATTCTCAACCATACACAATACAGCATAAAGTTTAAATCCAAAATACATGAATATGCTCCATGATGATATGCTCGGAGAGCCAACCAAATACTAACTTAATACAAAGCTCCTAACTAGCTTGAAGTTTCTGATGCCTCAAGATCAACAAGCATCTTGTTTTGCATGTGAGGAGTGAAAAGCAATGGGTTGAGCTACACAGCTCAGTGGCTAATATAATTATAGCCATCGACAACTAGCACAAATTCAAGCATATGTATGTATATATATTATATATATATATACATGCAACAATTCTAGTACTCAATCACATGCTAATCAGGCAATTTACGCATATAACATAATTAATTCAACTTACAAAACATGTCACAGGTGTTGGACCCCACACCCCACCCGTAGGTGTTTGTAGGTTATACTGCGGCGTGTGTTTGCAGGTTATAGTACAACATCTAACCTAATCAGTATTGTCCCCTATGTGGCTCAATGGTGAGAGGCGTCCACGCAAAGTGGAACAAAACCCTGAGGTCTTGGGTTCGAGCGCTAGAACTCACCTAAGGCCAGAGGGGACAATACTGATTAAGGTTGGATGCCGCGGTATAACCCGCAAACACACGCCGCAGTATAACCTGCAAACACCTACGGGGTGTGGGGTCAAACATTGTATCCAGGATTTAAATTGTTACAATATTATTCACCTTGCCCATGTCTCATCTCAAGATTAACTTGCTGATATATTTACTAAGTCTATTTCTTCTATGCGCCATGCTTATCTTGTGAATAAATTAATGCTTGTTGACAACCCTCATTAATTTGAGGGGGGACGTCAATGTAAGATCAAGGAGAATCACACTACATAAATTGAGAAGATCATGCCAAAAGATCAAAGATCGTAATAATCAATCCACCAGATTTGTAGTTAAAGAGAATATTTAGAAATCTTTTAATTTATTTTGATTTGTTCACTTGCCTTGTTTAGACATCAACCTTGTACATAAACATACCTATACATATCAATACACGGTACCTGAATTCATTCAGCTCTATTTCAGTTATCAGTTTCATCATTCCTAGCATTAGGTGTGTCACCTAGCATTGAAACCTAAGAAGCAAAATATATACATTTAAAACTAAATTACAAAACAAATTGAGAAGAAAAAGAATTAAGACTAAATAAGTTACCATTACAAGAGAAATGAGAAAACTACTCGATAGTTTATTTCTAGAACAAAATTGATATAACCAACTTAGGAACCAAATCTAGTAGATTATAGTTAATTACAATCTAAAACAAAAGCTTCAAACCTTTTACTCATTCCAAAAAAAAGCCAAAAGATCAATTTAACCTTAACGTTTATGTTGAAATCTATGTTAGAGGTAACATTTTAGTGCGTTCAAAATGAACCCTAACATTTGCAAAAAGTTCAAAATAACCTATGATTGGATGGAATTGCTCACGGAGTAAGACCTCTATAAGTTAAATGCTAGCGTGGTAATTTTTTTACTAACGTAGATTTTTTTAACTTTATTAAAGTGGGACCCACATTAGGTTAAATGGATGTGGGTTTGACTTCCATTTAAAAGTTGAGTCCTCATTTTCTTCATTCCAACCATATTCCTCATTATAACACCTTGTCGAAGCACATTCAAAATCTGCTTTAGGTTGGGAACTTATCCAGACATAAATAATTTGGTTCGTGAAAAGGGATCCTCTTTAATTAAGCTTGGTTAGATATAACTATACGCTTTTAAAACAAAATTGCCTGAGGGTTCAAAGATTTCAGTACTAAATGCAGGCCATAATGGTCAATCGACATCTTGAACATGAGAAACACTACAGTGCCGTAATGAAAAAGGCTAACACCATAAGCTATCCATAACAACAAACTATGCAAGCATTGAAAGCAATGGTTTAGTCTTTGCTGAAACCTTCACCTTATCATACAAGAATATTTTTTCAAGAAAGAAAATTGGATTAAGGAAAGATAGGATAATAACAAGTCACAAGCCAAGCTTTTCATCCATCAACCAATAGGAATGCATGGTCCTAATTCACTGTTAGGATTGATCTTTCAAGTAGGCCTAGCTATAACAAAAAAAAAAGTTTAATGCTATTGAAATCAAGAATAATATGGAAGTCAACACATCCAATATTTCTCAGTTTGCCTAGAATATACACCTAATAAGTGTCGCATCAAACAAAAGAAAGACCTTTTAAAGAGAATTAGAGAAGAAGGAATATATAGAACAAGCTATCCATATATTGTCTCTGAACCCTACCTAACAACTTAACTTGCAAAATTCCATCAACGCAAAGAACAGGCAGGCTTTGGACTGTAAGCAATTTTCCTATTTAAGAAGAAGAGATGATAATGAGAGCTTCCCTTAAGATACACCTGAAAAGACATTACCACTCAAAGACAAATAGATGATAACCAAACTATTAAAAAAATAGCCAAGAGTGTATGCTTGTATGTTTTTGTGTGTGTGTGTGAAGGAGATAATACATTGCTTCCCCTTCATGGTCTTAAAATTACAACCATATTACGAGCAACAATGTTTTCCTTTACTCCTCATGAGGAGTTTACACTACATGCTACTAAAATAAAATTAAATACTAAGAATGATTTTTCATTCTTATATGAAATGGACTCCAAAAATAGAACATATCTACGTTTTAAAGATTAGTTGTTTGGTTATCAGTAACTTGACAAGCATTATGACCATACCCTAGTCCTCCATAAAAAAAGAAAGCATTTCAAACTTCAAATTCAGGATCTAGACCAAAGTTAGCTTGTGAAATGAATTTTAAGTTAGTAATGCAATATATTGGTGTTAGCAGTAATGACTATTGCCTTATAGAAGAGAACTATGAACTTGTAATCGAGCATAACAATGAAACATGCCAAAAAATTCTTATTCTAACAATAGTAAAACAAGAATTATCCATAACAAAAGAGTCTTGGTTTATTTTTCTATATGGTATAAAGAATGAAGTGAAGTTAAATATATAGTAAGGAACACACTAGGGGAAATGCTTCATCTTATTTCCTCAGTCTTCTATGCTTTCCAAGTGAAATGGGTTGGCAATTTAATAACTGTACCTACAATTAAAGGAGAAAAAGATTGAAAACAATGCAATTGAGCTTACCTGAGCCATTAGAAACTGTAGGGAATTGTAAGTCCACAAGAACTTGTCATCTAGACAACAATCTAAAAGCTCATCTATAGATCATACAGTGGGACTTTGACATGTCCCATCCTAAAGAACACAACTTTAGTAAAAGGATAACCTGAATGAAAATAAGTTGGACACCAAATAAACAAAATGTCCAGCCTCAATAAAAGAAAGACAAAAAAAGAAGAAGTTGGACATTAAGAAGAATATATACTTAAAATACTGAGATGTACATTAACTGAGATAATTTGAAGACTAACCTTGGAAATGTTGTATTATGATCTCAGTGATGAAACAAATGCCAGCAACTAACTTATATATGAGTGTCTCAGGCACTGCAAGATTTCTTTGCCCTTTACTTGACTAGTATGAAAAATCTACTTACAACCATATCTCTGGGCTCAAGGGTATTAATCTTATACATATGATATATTAAAGGCTAATTTCATTAAATTACTAATGACTTTATATGTTATAGCCATAATTATTAAATACAATATTGATTTAAAATTTGAGAATGTTCAAAAATTTTAAATCTAAATAGAAATTAAGCATTGATAATGTCAAAGTACTTCGATGATATCACTATGGTAAGTTTCAAATTTTCTTTGTTATCTATAGTTAATGAGATTTTATGGTGAGTATCTCCACAACAAATTTACATAATTGTATGATTTTGTGTAAGAAGGAATATTCAATATGGGATATTGTAGGATGCTACATATATTTCTTTTATAACTATACCTAGTATAATAACTTACCTTTAGTGGTTCAATTAAATTAATTAGTAGGATTCTATATTAAATATGGAATGGTAAGACTTTAAAAGTGTCAAAGTTAATAGATTTAGGATGCGATTCTTAGTTGAAATATATATTATGTTACTAGATTGTAACTAAATTGAATAATAGAAAGTTATAATATATCCAAAAGTTTGAATGTCATCTTACAAACTCTATTAAATAAAATGTTTATTTTAATGTATACTTATAAAAGAACGGTTCTCAAGATAAGTAGTAGAAGGTAAGATGAAGTTTGGAAAACTTCAAATCTCATGACAGTGCTTCTATATGAAACTAGTACCTTTGTTAATACATTTGATGTATCATAGAAATATTATAAAATGGTGAAAGAATCACTTTGATGATGAATTCGAAGGTTTTATTTTTCTAGATGATTGTGGATTTATAATGCCTATAAAAATGGGTCATAATTCTTATTAGATATGAAAAGGTGACAACTTAATTATAGAAATTAGGTTTATAGAGATAGATATAAATTTTGTTTACCTATTATATTCTTTATTCTACATATGAGTTGATATTTAAGTACAAAGTTCTACGAATAATAACTTTAGTTTGACATAATTAATCCTAATTAAGGTATATTTTACTTAGAACAATATTACTTTGAGTTAGTAAGGTTCAATGTAGCACTAGTTATTAATCAACCCATGATATATTTTCATATAGTGGAAATAATTATTTGGATTAAGAATTGCTTTAATAGGCTTGGTATAGATCCTTGCATTGTTAAATTAATGTAGTATAGAACATTAGAGCTATTAGGCTTGTGAAATAAGCTAAAGTCTCATCACATATCTAAATATGTATCTAGGAATCTCTTAATTACAATCATAATTGAGATGATAGTTTTACTATTTAAGTTCTCATTATAAAGAATGGTGTAGAATTTTCTCACTACACTATTGTTCTAACTATAGCATGATTGTCATATGGAGATATAAAATGAGATACTTAAGCCATATTTGTTTACCATAAATAGGTGATTGTTGATTTATGACATATAACCAATCATTTGATTGTAATTTTTGTGTCAATTATTTAAAAGAACTCTTTATCTTATGTACATTAGTTTAATTACAGATGCATATGATAAAATCTATAAGATAAATATATATTATGAATAAAATTACAATGAAATCATAATTATGAGATTCATATTGTATTTATGTATTATCTCTAAATTATTATTTTTGTTGTTCAATTAAGATTGAACATTAATAGAGCATAAAAACTAGAATATATTGTGTTTCTTCCTTGTGAAGGGAGTGGTTGATCTCCTAAGTTAAAGTATAGAGATACTTCAATAAATGTATAGATGCTTATGAGAGAATAAGTTTACTAAACTGATCTGATATGAGAATTATATTTAGAACATTACTTGTATGCCTATAAAATTTTTTATTATAATGCTTGTATACATAATCTTTTAATTTGAGATCTTTAAAGCATCTCATATAAGAATTGTTATGTTTTGATACTACTTATAGCCTGTCTTATTCAAGGATAGTTTAATTGGTAGTCATTGATTATAATATGAGCTATATAGAAATAGTTGAGTGATTGATATATGATTTATTACTATAAAGTGATTAAGAAAAACGATGTACCATTCTTAATTGGTATTTGGTTGAGAAAATTTTGCCAGTGTGGAATAATGCTTAGAAAATAGTTTTTATATGTTATTAATAAAATTAATTACTAATAATAGAGAACTAATATGACTAAAATAAAAAAAAAGAGTAGGCACTAATTCAATTATCTATGTCTAGTCAAAATATTGTATAATAAAATGATTGAATTATACGGAAAAAAATCATACATGAAAAGTTTCTTGATATTTCTAATATTTGGTTAGCTGTAATGTGTTGTCAGACGACAATCTTAATTTTTAGATATAAATTATTTATTTAATTGATTAAAGATAAATTAAACGAGTTTAAACTATCTAATCTTATACACGATCTATAGTTATAATTTATATCCATTACTAACATATTTAGGAATCTAAAAAGGGGCACACAAAAAACAGTCGAAGAGAAAAAAAAAGTAAATTAATTAAGTTGGACTTAATTGTAAGTTTTAAAAAACTTTAAATGCTAAATATAAGATATTTAATATGTAAGGACTAATATGATATATTAGATCATATTCAAACATAATTAATAATTATAATTAAAGTATAATTACAATAAATTAGAATTTTATTTAAATTTAATTAAACTTCAAATTATAATTCAATTAAATAACTAAGAGTCTAAACTATTATAAATAAGTGTATGATCTAAATGAGCTAACAATTCTGACTTACTTTTCTGTACTTTTAAATATTGTTTAGTTCTACTATTGTTTTTCTATTGTAGTTTTTTATTTTCGTTTTTAAATTTTTATTTATGTATTTCTTTCAAATAAAAACAAAAATTTATTTGGTTGTCAATGTTAATTGTGTTATAAATTTTAAAATAACTTTCAAAAATAGAAAAATTTGAATTTTCTTTTGTTACGTGCAAGATTAGATTTCACTTTAATTTCCTAGCAAGAACTTCCGAAGCGACAAAGAAAATTATATAATGAATATTTCAAATTTCTAATTATGCTTACTCCTAATCCCAAGTTTAGCCTAAAAGGAAAGAACTTTAAGAGAAAAATATACCAAACCAAAACTAGTTGTAGGGAAGAAGAAAGGCAAAGCAAAAGAGTGCCACTTAACATTTACAGAGGTGAAACATGGTCGTATTTTAGTAATTCGTTTCTGTTATTTTTTATTATAAAAAATTTAGTGTTCATTTATTATTTCTGGTCGGGTCGGCTACATTTGGGCCCGAGCCCAATCACGCAGGCCGATCGGTCGGTCTCACCCCATAGGTTAATTTGGGCCTGATCCACACATCCATGGCCCAACAGTAGAAGAACGTCTCCCATGCAAGTACGTAAAGAGACGTAA
>JANITW010000007.1:14511248-14521533 GCA_027564335.1 Erythroxylum williamsii
ATAATAATAACAATAAATAATAATAATAATAATAATGAAGATGATGATGATAAGTGACGAGTAATATAATTAAGAATAAAAATTACTTATGTGGGGAAGGGTATAAATAGTAACTACTAGATTGGAATGAAAATTTGATACCCACTTATTTTGAAGGGTTTAGTAGATTCCCAAACTTAATGGAATAAATCTATTCCCTTAGAATTAAAAACCTCAAAATAAACACTATTTTTTACAATTATTTCATTCCTTTATTCTCAAACCCTCAACCTAAACGCCCCTTTACAATTAAGTAAATCTTGTTCTCCCACTTTTGCTAATATTAGACGAACCGGTAAGGAAGACAAGAAGACATACTACTCTACGACTAGATGGAGAAAATGTACGACCCAAATTTATCGAGTTTCAATCTCTAGACAACAACAAAATATTTCATATGACGCTTTAGAATGTCCATGTTCATCTGTCTTTCTTGTTTAGCAAGTACAGCTTTATGGAAAAGCATTGACTTGTCAGTCTTTTCATCGTAAACCTAAATTTCCACTATATCACCTTCATATAACTCGAAAAAGTCTGTATGTGTAGTGAGTTCTTTCTGAAAGGAAGCTCGCCTCATTCATTGGTTACATATCTTTCAATCTTTTCGACTCTCTTTGTTAATAATAGCTCGTTTCAATTTGAGAAGACAGAAAGAATAGACAGTCTTGACATTTAATTTTACCTAGCTTTACGTACATAAAATTGCTATTATTAATCTTAAGTTATGCAAATTTTATTGTTCTTATATGTTCAACAAAACCATTATTTAAAAATGAAAGAATCGATAGGGTAATTAAAGGTTTCACATACTTTCAGATTTTATCGCAGTCGTTTCTAGCACAATCAAAAACTAAAAAAATTAAATACACAAAAAAGTAGTTTAGTTTATCTTGTCTATGTCTGTAGGATCCTTACCTCGCTTAATTATTGAACTAATAACAATAGTTTAATACAAGACTTTACTAAGTCGATACTGCTCAACTCTTGGCACTATCTCTCGTCATTATAACCTGTAAAAGAATTTCATATTCAATAGTATGATTATCTTGTACTAACCTCAATAAAGATTTTTTCTTAATGATCTTTTAACAAAAAATAATAAACAAATAACTCAAATAATTAAAATAACAAAGAACGAAAACAAATACATTTGAGATAGAAAGAAACAACTTTATGATATTTTCAACTTCTCCAAAGACTAATCTAAAAGCATTTTTGAGAATGAATAATCTAAAAATTGTTCACCAATTAAAATTGTCATATTATTCAACTGTTGGAATTTTTCTAACATCATCTCTAATATTAACAACCACCATAACAGACATAATCAACACTCAATCAACTCATAAAAGCCACTCAAATGATCAGATATGGCAACTACTAAAATTAGGAAAACTTTTAGAAATTTTCATACACTAGAAATCACAAAAACCAGTCACCCAAGGTTTACACATATTTCGTAGTAAAAAATTATAGGCAGCGTTTCTCATAATCATATACAAATATTATTAGCTACAAATGATTTTCTTACCTAAAACACTATAAATTTGTAGCCAAATATTGAGTGTAAGTAATGTTGGCAAGAAAAAAATTTAGGACCAGATGATAAGCAACGGAAAATGTAGGCAATGCTTTTTTACGACATTTTATGCATTCATAGTGATATATGATCTGCAACATTTTTCTAGTTTCATAAGTGAAACCTTTTAACTACATTTATAATTTTGTAAGGAGAGTCCTTTAATTATTTGTGTACTTCAAGAGTACTTCAAGAGTTCAGAGAAGGGGAAATCCCACGTAAAAGGCGGGTATCATAATCACATATCATAAAGGGACGAAGAACTGAAAGTCATTGTAAGTTCATAAAAAGGACTATTAATCAATTTCTTGTCTAATTATTTTCAAACCTATAATTTTCTTAAACCCAAATTAGAGTTTTTGTTGAGTAATTTGATTTCTTGAGACACTAGAAAACAAAAAGAAAAAGAAAAATAAAAAGTTAAAAAATATAAGATATTATATTAAGAAAATATATTATAATACTCTAGCAATTTAATAGATATATAAATTAAAAAGTATATAAAAATTTAAAAATCTGATGAAAATTGATATCTCTCATTTTATTATTGAAGCAAAGAATTTTAATAAAAAGGAGGTGCACTTTCCTTCTTAGGACTAACTAGAAGTCAAAGTCCCGATAGTTGATGATCTGACGTGACAAAATATGAAGTTAAAGTCCACAATTAGAAATTTCAACGTTATGTAGCTTTTAATTTGCTGAATAAGGGTTTTCAGTACAAATAGACTAGTAAACTCCTTGGAATAACACAAATAAAACGCATCGCTCTATACAGATCCAATCCCTTTATCCTTTTCCCCGTTCGAAACTACTTTTTAGTTTTGTTTTTATTTTTAATTTCAGTATCACCTGGGCCTTCCATTTTCATTTTCTTTTACCTTTATCAGTTGCATCCTTTATTTTTATATATTTATGTGTAAGGTAAACTAGAATTCTTGGAAAACATCTTTTAACTAGAACATTAATTTTATGTATGCATTGCTTAAACAAGTTTCACTCTTAACCTAATTGTAGTTATGAGACATAATCACAAGCTCATATAGAATCAGTAACACAATTAATCCATATGATGATCTGAAGAATCCATCACTCTTATGCAACTCTCTTCTTTCTAAGGTTTCTCCCCTTTTGAAAAAGATGCGAGGTATGTTTTCAAGGAATTCAATCGTGGACATTTTGTATGAGATGTCGATCCATCAATGTGTGAATCAGATTGTGAGATCTGTCTCAACTCAGAGTCAGACTCAGATGACGATGATCCTAGATATCACAGGAGAAGGAAGAAGAAGCTTATTTAGCAACGGAAACGGAAATATGCTTTCCGTCACTAATTTCCAACGGTATATTTTCCGTCAGTAATTAATTACCGACGGCTATATTTTTCGTCGCTAATTTCCGTCCCTAATTTTGCCGCGATAAATTCCCTCCAAATTTAACGATGAATATTATTTCTGTCGGTAAATAACTCAATTTTAGCGACGGAAAGCATATTTCCGTCGCTAATTGCTTACGAAAATGTTTCCGTTGCTAAATTTCCGTCGCTAATTTGCATTTTTCTTGTAGTGAGTAAGTATTGTATGTCCAGGGTGCAATCATCTAGCTGCAGTTGTAATCGATGTCAGATTGAAAGTTACTCGATGTGTCTTCATGAAACTCATGCCATGAATCCTTCAGGACAGTTACTTGCTCCGAAGAATTCAATTTCATTTATTTTCCGGAAGGTTGATGTCCCAAGCCCAATTTTATAAATTCATAATTGATATTTTCCAGGAAAACAAACTGAACGCACAACTTCCTGCTGTCACTAACTTGTTTAAAGGAAGCTAATACCTAAAAGTTCAGAAACATCAAATCTTACATAAGAAAGACGTTAATTTTTCTGTTGAAAAACATAACTGATACGTACCCATAAGTTGACATAGGATAAGTTAGGAAAATATCAATATCGAGTACCCACTTACGTACACCGAAATATTGTACGGGTTTTAACCGGAAACACTTTGAAAACCTGCTTAGACATTAAAGAAACATTTGAGGTTTGAGCCTATTACAGGGATACCGATAGGGATGGGTTACTACTAATTTCGTTTTTTTTTTTTTTTTGAGTGAAAGGTACAGCATCGATAATTGTAAACCGCAAAATACAATTTCCAGTTAATCAAAAACAATAAAAGATATTATGCGCTGAACCTGAATCACGTATTTAAAAAAGAAAACAACCTAAATCACATATTGTTAATGATAAGTTACCTATGTAACGATCTTACTTTCTTGCCCAGTGTAGAGCACTTTTGAATCAGTAATAGCAAGTACATGTTATACATGTACTTAAAAGAGATGAGTATTTTAGCTGATTTTTGGGGTTATAAAGGGAGTGTCACACTACAAGAAATATTCCAATTACTAATGAAATTAGCAACGGTAAAGAAACCGTAGCCAATTACCGACGGTAATCTTACACCTGTCGAAAACTTATCTGAAAAAATTTAGATTACCGATGATAGCAATATCCGTCGCTGATGTTGTGCGGGGAAATTTGCTGCTAAATTTTTTCGCTTTACTGACGAAATCGGTAATCCGTTGATAAATTGGATATTAAAATGTCGTCTTCTATCAACTGCTTCTGTTGAACTTTTTAAGAATAATGAAACTATGTCGTTTGATTTTAAACAAAATGTCGTTGTTTCGTTACCGTTATTCCTCCTTCGTTCTCCACATTTGCCGTTGTTCTTCGTCGCTTCTTTTTCTCCGTCGTCTTCGACGTTCGTTGCCGCTGTCTTCTCTGGCTTTGGAGTTGTGCATTTGGTGAAAGTATGCCGACCATGTAGAACCCTTCATTATTCAACTCGAAATGAAGCCCTTCACTAGATAGGGTTTTTGGATTTTATTTCGTAATGCACGTGAATATATGGTAAAAATAGTACATGTAATTTTTTTTCGTGGTGGGACTTCCATTTTCAACAAATAAAAAAAGAAGATTGAAATAGAAACATCTGCAAAAGTATTCCCTAGTTGCGATCATTGGCTTGGAAACCATGACATTGTGATTACAATAGTGTTTGCTAAGCACCGTTTATTTGGGTGGGTAGGAATTTATGTTGCTTGTTGAGAAATAAGGAGGAAAAACCGTGTTTTAGATAGCATTTGGATTTCTGTGTGTCCATTGTTACCACAGAAGTTGCAATTGGGTCTTTTTGAATGTTGGTTGAATTTTCTAGGATCTGACTTAGTGTAAAAAACTTGAGGTTCGACAGACAGCTAGCAGAGGTAGATAAATTGTTAGGCGAGGTAGTATTCAATAGAGACCCACTCCAGAAGCCTTCTCCATAACCCGATCCAAGTCTCTATAAATCTTTTGTCAGGTAGGTTTTAGACTTGTTTCATCTACTTGTTTGATAAAGACATAATCAGCACAACAAATTCAAACCCTTGAAATGCTTATCATGTTCATGGCCAGTCCTCCCACCTTCAAGTCAAAGTTATCAATTTTTAATAGTCGCCAGATTTTAAGCACACAACAATCGACAGAATAGTTTCCTTGAATATTAAAGACAGCTTTACAAGTACGAGTCAAATTATGCACATCTATACTTAACTTCTAGAAAGATTATCATTCTATGCTGTACTTTCAAGTCCACGTATAGGTATTAGATATATATTTAATTAATAATAATGGAGATACTTGAAACGTCATTGAAAGTGGCTAAATGATATAAATAATTTTTTATCTTAGAATTTGTCTGTCCCACGTACACTAAAATACTTTTTTAGTAGCACTCACACACACTACACATGAACCCGGTCTATTCTGGGGTCATGGTCACGAGCGTTGTTTTGGATTTAGTGGTTATCCTGATTTTCCTTGTTTCTCTTCTCGTTTTTCCTGTAGTAAGGGGCTTAGAAAGAGATATAAAGTATACAACACACTTGAATCCTTCTAAACTTTTAGTTTAAATCTAGCTAATGTATCCACTCATACGAAAATTAAAGTTTCTTCAATAGAAACATTACAAGGATCGATAATTCCTGGTTGAATAGCTAGAATGTGAATTGAAACTTATTGGGATCATATATTATCATCATATCAAGAATATATAAAATATATTGAGGATATATGTGCATAAATAATGTTGTTAACAACTATCTTACATAAATATTTAAACCTAAATTTAATATTTAGAAACTACACGAATTAAAATGTTCCATAGTAATTAAATAAAATGGGCATAACGAACAGAAGTCACTTGAATTTGTATAAATTAAAATGTTATAATAAATTCTCACAAATTAAGGTAATGAATTAATTCCTTTCACTACGCTTTTATAAAATTAAATTATATTGCATAAACGAAAAAATATATCTTAAAAATTTCTCCCAATCAACAAAGATATTTAACAGCCTAAATTGAATCCTTAACAAAAATTATACTTTTATGAAGTGATTAATCTAAGAAAATATATTGTACAATTTAATTTGTTAAATTAACAGTCTAAAATCAATATGCACTGACTCTAAAAGCTGAAACAAACTATAAATTGTTCGAAGCTTTTAATTAATGTCATCAATAATGAGAAGTGAATCCTTTTATGGTTGGACGAAATTATGAAGCATTCTATTCCTGCTCAATTATGGGAGAACCGGATCAACTTTGGACCACCCAGAAGACGGCTGCTGTCTTGGGTCGACCGAAGAAGGTTCTAATGAGGTCAAGTTGTCTCTGGCTTCAATTATTTGTCTGTTAACATCGGCGGGCGTGTAATCCGATGACCCAGATAGAAGCTGAATTCGGGTCTATCACAAAACTGATCAGACAAAGCTTCAGTTGGGTTTAGTTTGATAATATTTATATCGATACTAACTCTTTTTTTCTACCAATATACTATAACTTCTTAAATTTTAAAACAAACCAGTAAGATAATGGATTTCATTTCTTAAGCTAAACCAAAGCATATAAAAATTTGAGCACATCAAATTAATTCACGTAAACATTTTATTCTTTTAAACAATTATTTCTAAAAAATCAAATTTATAAAAAGGTTCGAATTTATTTAGATCAACGTACATGCATGAATTTTTATGTAGAAATTATATATTATATGCAATTACAATATATATATATATATGTCATAAAAGAAGAAGAAACATGATATGTGATATGAGATCCCTTTTCCTATATTGCTGTAATCACAAATTATCGTAGGTCTATTCTTTGTTGGTCATTTTTGGTGGCATTAGTTTTTGGATGGCTCCTTTTCAGGTATCATATATGAAAAAAAATCATCATTTATTAATCATATAATAAAAAATATTTGCAAAATTTTTGATTGAATTAGTATTAAATAAATAATTTTTTTTGTTATAAATGTGGATTAAATCTTGTTTTAAAAATAAAAAATTCATCAACTATTTTCTTATTTTCGGAAGGGTACTTATCTATAAACAATGTACAAAAAGTTTATTTTTTATTTTAATAAAATATATAAAATATTTGAAGCTCACATTAGTTCTTAGATTTTGTGTAGTTACCACACTTAATAATTTAAAGCCATTAACTCCTTTAGAATAAATTTTAACTCAATATAATAAATCTTAACTCAAGTTTTAGTATTAAGTACTAACATGATTTCATATGAGAATTTGGAAAAGACCAACTTTTAACAGTGCATCTAATAAGAATCCGCCTGTAACCCAAAACACGTTTAAATTTTGTGGGCAGCTAATCAAGATCTCTATTGAGCATTGACTCGGCAAGAACATGTTTACATTAAGGGTTTACACGATATTACAGGTTAGCTAGTGACTGAAAGGGAAACACGCATATGAAAATAAAACGACTCTAATAACGATAAAGGCCCGTTCAACAAATATAACTCGTAAACAATGGGAAACAAAGGACCAAGTAATAAGTTTTACGCTCTACAATAAAATAATAAGTTGGTGTAATTTAGGGTAAGTAACTTGGTCAAAATTTGCGAGTATTCATTTGATATGTGTATACAGTATGGGGAATGTATTGATGCCATGACGATAATACTAATCACATGGAGTCTCAACCCCATGGCTCATGTTATAAAAGTCTGTGATGATGACCCATAAAATAATATTTCAAAAGACTCTTTCCTAAATCCTCTGGACCCCCACCTCAGTACTTGAGAGAAAATTCAAGACTTGACCCCGATGGTCTACCAACTCTGGTGACTTATTAAAGTAAGCTTCCTTGGTGTTGAAAGTGTGTTTTTGTGACCATTTCCTGTTGTTCTGTGGCCTATATTTGCTGGCATATCTTAAACTGAAGCGCTGGTAAAGAAGAAGAAGAAAATGATGATGATCGGTCAAGAGGCTAGTATGAGTACTGTTAGCAATAAGGATGATGATGAAGTTGCACTTCCAGGCTTCAGGTTTCATCCAACAGATGAAGAACTTATCAGTTTCTATCTTCGCCGAAAAGTTGACAGGAAACCCATCAGTATTGAGCTCATCAAGCAAGTTGATATCTACAAGTATGATCCCTGGGATCTACCAAGTACGGTTCTAATTCCTCTCTCTTATATGTATTGAAGTTTTTATATCTCTGCAACTTAAACACACCTATATATATATATGTGTGTGTGTAATTTGAAATATAAAAGCTAGGTTTTGGACTTGTAATAATTTGTAAAGAACCAAACAGATGCTAGTCAATCTTATTCATGTTTTCTTCCTCTTTTTCATTTCATTTCGATCTTAATGAGGTTATAATCCATGAAACCTGAATAAGATGGTGTCTTCAAAACGGATGAATGAACTGTCCCATGCAAATGAAAGTATTTAATTGTTCGCGTTTCTAAGTACGATCTGTTTCTTCATAACTGGAGAAAGTAATTGTATTTCACAATTGAGTTTGGTTCATCCTAAGAGTGTTTTCACCACAACTTTTAAGGATTAGGGCAGAAAATTCAATAGACGAGTGCAGCACTAGCTTAGTAGCGTGGATTATGGAATAATTTCCCAGCCAGACGCTAGAACTGCAAACTTCTTAGATGCCTTTCTTAAATTGCCTTGGAGGCCTAAGTTTTTCTTTTCTATAAACTTTTTATGATAACTGTGTAACTACATAAAAGCAAATTGCTTAGTGCAACAATATCGTATCCCGCTACGCAGTTAATTAAGATTACGAAAAAACATGACCCTTTTAAATTGCATTTCTCGATCTTATACTAATGACTGCTATGCTTCTTTCAGAGCCCAGCGGTGTTGGAGATACTGAAGGTTACTTCTTCTGTAAGAGAGGAAGGAAGTACAGGAATAGCATAAGACCGAATAGGGTAACAGGATCGGGGTTTTGGAAAGCAACGGGCATAGACAAGCCTGTTTACCCGCAGGGAGGAGAAGGCCGGGACTGTATTGGACTTAAGAAGACGTTGGTTTACTATCGTGGAAGTGCTGGAAAAGGCACCAAAACCGATTGGATGATGCATGAGTTTCGCCTTCCCACTAGCGACAGCAACACGAACAACATAACTCATAGTGTCAAGAACTCTACACCAGAAGCTGTATGAACTTTGAAATCGATATACCTCAAATTTCCAAGGTAACTTTAATCATTAACCTAGTTCTTACACTTGTTTTCCTTTGAATGGCACCACAGGAAATTTGGACATTGTGTCGAATTTTCAAGAGAAATGTGTCCTACAGAAAGTACACTTCTGATTGGAGACAATTATCCACCAGGCGTAATCAAGCGCCCGACACAAGCTCAAAAACATGCAGTATGGACTCTAGCAGTCGAGAAAATTACGTTTGTTTCAGCACTCCATTCATTCAACAAAGCGAGAAAAAGCCTGTTGTGAATCATCTCAATGAGTGGAAACAGTTTCACGCTAACCAATTGAGCCCCAGCACTCATCAGCAGCCTCTGCCTGTGGCTTCAACATCGAGTATTTCTAGCCCTTATGGAAGTGACTTTATTAATTACGGCGACTGGGATGAGCTTAGATCAGTTGTAGAGTTTGCCTTCGCTCCCTCTCTTCTGTGAATATTCTAAAGGACAAGGATTTGAAATTGTGGTCTGCAGATGTTGTACTCTATGTATTGGTAGCAGCTGCGATCCATATGCAGTTTGTTATATTTACTTATAATCGTGTTAGAACACAGAAAGATATAACTACAATGTTTTCTTTTGTTTTTTTCTAAAGCCAAAGTGTATATTAAGAGAAAAGTACATAGGGATATTAGAAGGGTAACTAAAGGACCAAAACCCGATCAAGATCAAACAAAATAACAAAACACCTATGATCTAAATGCACACAAAAAAAAACCCCTCGTGCCCCAACAAAATATAGCTTAGAGAAACAATGAACTTTTATAGATCTCAAAAGATATACATCTGCAAGCATATGGTAATTAAGCTAGGAAATAGAGGTACGAGACCTACAGATTAGCTTGTGCACAGATTATGTAACATCCCGTCTCCAAATGAAGGGTAAGGACCCGAAATATTGTACAAGTGTGCTCAAGGAGAGATAAAGGAAATGCATTGGTTTTGCTCATGCATCTTATTAGCATTCATGCATTTATATAATGATTACTGGCTCTTTAAGCGGTACATGTATTCATTGACAATTGCCAGGTATAAAAGATAGGAAATGTGAATTTCTAAAATTTATGGGTAGAAGGTGTTGAAAGAG
>JANITW010000007.1:14594803-14607869 GCA_027564335.1 Erythroxylum williamsii
CTGACTTTGACTTCAGCGGCAACTTTATTTTGGAGTTACATTTATCCATCTAGGGAGGTTCTATATGTAAGATTTTAATATATTCTTTCTTTTATTCATTTCTCATCTATTATAATAACACGAAATTCAAAAGTCAGTTTACTAAACAGGGATTATCTATAGACATAAATACGTGGCTCTGCCATTGCCACTACCATCACTACCAGAATAACCAAGACTATAGGGTTAACTTTTCCCTTTCACATCATCAAGAATGCGACCTTTTAATTTATAGTTAGGATTGGATAAGATTAAGATAAAATAGAAATTTATTTATTTATTTTATTCTCTGTAAAAGTAAAAATGATCTTAAATAAGTGTCCTTTTTGTCCCTTGTGACTATTATGGTGTTCAATTCAAAAGCCATCCTAAAATTATCAAAACCTTAAATACATTTAACTAGTCTGTGCCTTTTACGTAATTCATGCTTTTACAGAGACATCTAGCTTCTACGGCTTTTAATTTCAATTATATTATAATATAAATTATACAAGAAATCATTAAATTTTAATATATAAAAAAGGGTCAATTTAAATTCGAAAAGTCCTTGAAATGCAGGGTCAAATATGGCGAGATGTCGAGATACGCATCTTATAAGGAGAAAAGATCTTCTGTCTAATATTACTCTGTTTTATTCTGCCTTATAAAATCTCAACTATTTATTTTGCAGGATCTATGCGAGATTCATATAGAATCCACATAAATAAATGACTGAGATTTATTAAACACACTAAAAATATCATAATATTGGACAAAAAATATAGACTCTCCTATAAGCACATCTCCCTACTCTATTTATTTCACGTCCCCATCATTTGTGTGCCTTAGTTAGTGATGCACGTCTTATCATAATCAACTCGTTTCAGTCTCTCCTGGCCGTACTAACATAACTCTATTTCAAGCTTCTTCTTTTTTTTTAAAACGTCATTTTACATTATTTTTGACACAACGTAAGATTAAAAGAGGGTGTTAGATACAAAAGGCCTGGTCTTACCACAAATCAACTCGACCAAGTTGGAGTAAGATTAGTTTTTTTTTTTGGAAAACAAAAATCATGTTACATGATTAATTTATAAATATAACTTAAAATTGCTTTTTCAGTGAAACTAATTTTTGAAATAAGTTCTTCAAAATTATGAATCTTATAAGTTTATGCCTTCTAATAATATCTACATGTGCGCCAAGAAGGATATGCCAGGAATAATAGTTGATGTAAATTCTACGTTTATTTATTGATTATTTATAAAAAGATTTAAAACTTTAAGTAATTTAATTGAATACTAATTAAGTTTCAAACAAAATAATATTTAATATTGGTCTATATTATTCAAATGTTTTATATTTGACCATAAAAGTTTTAAGCTTTACAATTAAATTTAACATGATTAATCTAATTTTTTATCACTTCAATCATTCTTTTTAAACATGTTATAAAAATTTGAATTATATTTCATATTAATATCTTTTAACGGACCTTATTATGTATGATTATTTTATGTAATTAAACCATCTATTTATATATGATTCAGAGATGATGTATGGATTTAGTACTCATTTTATTTGAATTTAGTCATACTAGTTCTCTAGTATTAATAACTCTATCTTAATTAAAACTTTCTCAAATTAATACTAAATAAAAACAATTTAATATTCATTTTAATTACTTTAAAGTGGTGAATCTTATTGGTTACTCAAATACTTTTATGTATTCATGTCTAATAATTGTTCGTTAAGCAAAAGTTCTAATTAGTATTAAAATATATTAATATCCATATGAGATATCATATAAATTTAAAGTAGAATGATTAGTTATACAATATCATGATAAGCATTTTCTTAAATACAAAAGTAATATTTCATATGAAATTTTCATATCGATATCAGGGCCTAATCCAAGGTCTGATCGAGACCGAGACAGGGGATCAAGTCCGAGCTCAACTGGGCCTAACTTGAAAGTTTTTAAAACTTAAACATGCAAAAGTCATGTCATTTTGTTTATAAGGGTTAAAGCTCGGACTAGGCTAGGCTAGGCTTGGGTAGCTCTAACTAGATTCCAGGTTTGATTTTTCAGAAAAATTGAATCTAGTATTAGGTTATAAAATTTTCAAGTCTACTGACAACTTAAAACAGGAAAAACTAAAGAAATTAGTGTAATACAAAAGTTTCTGTCTTCATTCTATATGAATAATATGCGGGAACAATCCATTGATGAATATGAAGGTAATCAGCTTTTCAAAAGTTTAATTAGTAATATATGATTGGAGACAGTTGGTCAAAGCCACAAGTGAGTACACGCACGCCGTTGAATGACAAAAGTCGGCCAAAATGCTAATAAAGGAAGGACAATGTATTTGATTTGTTTCAGGTTTTTGCTTCCCTAATGAAATCATCATGTCTTTACCAAATATATGTATACACGTGTTCACCACACAAATAATGATGGTAAAGAAATTTGAAATTTTTTCTTTGCTTTTCTGTTTCTTTGTAATAAAAAACTATTAACTGTTAAACGTCTATCGTAAGAAATACTATATATTATCAATTTTCCTTTTTTTAGTATGCGGTTCTTTAGGTTCTTTCAATCTTTGTTTCCTAGATCAATAATAGAAATAACAATAATGTCCTAACTAAGATAATAAACAAGTGAATCCACAATATCTTAAAAACAAACAATATTATCTCAGGCCTTAAATTCATCTAGTTAAACAATCACACAAAAACAGTGTTTGATCTTCTTCCCTACTCTTTTCATTTAAATTTGTTTAAATTGTTTTTGTGTGATTTAACTTCTGATTTTCTTGTAGAAAATTTTAAAAAGCTTAAAGATGTATTCAACCCCCCTTCTAGATCACTTACAGAATCCACACACATTGATCTTTGGGATATCATTGAAAATTGTCCATATATCCCAACAGACAATGGAGGGAAAAACATCTCTCGAGACCAATGGTTGGTTGATCAGAAAGCTCGCTTTCAATTAAACACAAAGCCAAGTTTTTTTTTAAGTTGTGCTCTAAGAAGAAGTGAATATGATAAGGTTCATAGATGTGAATCTACAAGGGAAATGCGGACGTATTAGCCATTGCACATGAAGGCACAAAACAGGTGAAAGAATCCAAGATTGGTATTCTTGTTCATCAGTATGAGCTGTTCAAGATGAAAAATGATGAGATTATTGATTAGATGTTTGGATGATTGCAAAAAATTATTAATAGAATTAAAACTCTAGGGAGAATCTACGATAGTCAAGATCATTTCAGAAAGATTCTCAAAAGTCTTCCAAAAAGATGGAGACCCAAAGTAATAGCAATACAAGAAGCCAAGGATTTAAGCAAGCTGAAGCTGGACGAATTGCTTGTTTCATTGAAAATCCATAAAGTAGAGCTTAATGCAGAAGATAAACCCATAAGGGATAAATCTATTACATTGAAGGTTGGTCAAAAGAATCGAAAGATGAAAAAAAATGGAAGCTCATCTTCAAAAGCATTAAAGATTGAAGAAATCAAGAATGATAATGCCAGTGAATCTGATCAAGATTCAAGTGAAGATAAAGATGAGCTATCCTTCATTTCAAGAAAAATTAGAAGGATTTGGAAAAAGAAATCAAGGGGAAATGAAGACTTCTCTTTCAAGAAGAATGGCAAAGATGATTCGAAGAATAAGAAAAGTTCTATCATCTGCTATGAGTATAATAAACCATAACATTACAAGTCTGAATGTCCATTGCTTAAAAGAAAACAAAAAGAGCATGATGGAAATGTAGGAAGATCTGGATTTGTCTGAATTAGAATCCGACTCAGAAACATCATAACAAGCAAATATATGCTTGGTAGCTGAACGGGAAAGTGATGATGAGGTAATTTCTAACTTTGATGATCTTCAGGATGCTTATTTAGAATTGTTAGATGATTCACATGTTATTTTAAAACAAAATAGGTTATTGAAAAACAAATTTGTTGAAAATTTAATGAACACAAAACTCTTACAAGAAGAAAATGTCTACCTTAAGAAATAAGTAGACGATATGAAAAAGAAAGGAACTGTAAATAGATCTGAGGAAATTAATCAACTAAAACAAAGGATTAATAGTCTCTCAATAGATTTATCAAAATTTACAGAAAGAACAAAAAGGATGAATGACATGATTGGAAGTTATAGATATCCAAATGATAAAAGCAGTTTAGGCTTTAATGATAGAAATACTATTCATAATAGTAGTGTTCTTCATAATAGGAATTTTGTTCCTAATAGAAAGAAAAAGAAAAAATATTCTTATTATTATTCAAAGAAAAATTATAAGACTAACCCCAAAGGACCTAAGAAAATATGGGTACCTAAGAAGGATTTAATATATACTGCAGACCTCCTTAGTTGGAAGAAGCAACAACTACCAATGGTACTTGGACAGTGGCTGCTCGCGGCACATGGTAGGTAGAAGGTCTATGTTCCTAGACCTCTAACATAAGCAAGGAGGATCAGTAACTTTTGGAGACAACCAGCAGGACAAAATAGTTAGGATCGGCAAAATTGGTAAAGATTCTTTTTCGTCTATTGATAATATTCTACTAGTTGATGGCTTAAAGCATAATCTAATCAGTATAAGTCAATTATATGATTCTAGTTTTGAAGTATCCTTTAATCAAAATTCTTGTATAATCAAAAACAAGGACGATTTCATATTCTTTTCTGTCAAGAGATGAAATAACCTCTATAAAATTAACTTAGACGATTTAAAAAGTCAAAATATTTCATGCCTTATATCAAAAGATGATGAAATTTTGATTTGGCACAAAAAGCTAGGTCATGTTAGCTTAAAAGATATTTCCAAGTTAGTTAGACATGATTTGTAAGAGGTTTACCAAAGATAAGTTTTAACAAAGATTTCTTT
Source organism: Erythroxylum williamsii (assembly GCA_027564335.1). NCBI lineage: Eukaryota > Viridiplantae > Streptophyta > Magnoliopsida > Malpighiales > Erythroxylaceae > Erythroxylum > Erythroxylum williamsii. Next base: position 14,599,731 of record JANITW010000007.1, read on the forward strand.
TGTGAGAGTTGTCAAAAAGGAAAGCAAGTTAAAACATCTTTTTCATCTAAGAATATTGTAACTTTGTCTAGACCTTTAGAGTTGTTACATATAGATTTGTTTGGTCCAACTAGAGCACTAAGTCTAGGTGGACAGAAGTATGGTCTCGTAATTGTTGATGACTCTACTAGACTTTGTTGGATATTGTTTTTATCATATAAAAATGAATCTCTTAAACACTTTAAAGTTTTATCCAAAAAGTTACAAAATGAAAAAGGATATTCTATTGTTAGAATTAGGAGTGATCATGGTGGAGAATTTGAAAATGAAAAATTCAAAATGTTTTATGAAGATAATGGAATTTTCCATAATTTCTCTTCTCCTAGAACTCCTCAACAAAATGGAGTTGTAGAGAGAAAGAATAGGAAGATTCAGGAAATGGCAAGGACTATGGTATATGAAATGAATCTTCCTAAGTACTTCTAGGCAGAAGCTATAAATACAACTTATATTCAAAATAGAGTATTTTTGTGACCTATTTTAAATAAAAATCCAAACGAATTATGGAAGGGAAGAAAGCCAAAATTTTCTTACTTTCATCCTTTTGGCTGCAAATGCACTATTTTGAATACAAAAGAAAATTGGGATAAATTTGATTCTAAGATCAATTCAGGAATTTTTCTAGGATAATGAATTAGTTCTAAAGCTTATTGAGTTTGTAATCTTGTTTCTAAATCTGTTGAAGAGTCTAAGCATGCAAAATTTGATGATCATTCTCATTTAGATAAAAGAGACAATTCTAATGATGAAACTCTATCTGGTCCTTTAGTTAATAACCTAGATGATTCACCACCCGACAATTCATTTGATAAAGTAATAGATATTTCTAAAAATATTATCTTAAGAAAAAACTCGAAATATAAATCTTCTCACCTGAAAAACTTGATTATAGGAGAAACATCAGCTGGAGTGAGAACTAGATCTAAATTTAGAAGAGAGCCCAATGTAGCATTTGTTTTTGAATTAGAACATAAGAAAATTGATGAAGCTTTTCTAGACGAAGCTTGTATTTTAGCTATGCAAGAGGAGTTAAATCAATTTACAAGGAATAAAGTTTGGTCTTTAGTCCCTTAACTATCCAATAAATCTATTATAAGAACTAGATGGGTATTAAAAAATAAACTAGATGAATTAAGAAAAGTAACCTGTAACAGAGCTAGATTAGTAGCTCAAGGCTATAATCAATAAGAAGGAATATACTATAATGAAACATATGCTCCTGTAGCTAGACTAGAAGCTACTAGGATTTTGCTTGCATATGTTGTTTTTCATAATATAAAACTGTTTTAAATGGATGGGAAAAGTGCATTTTTGAATGGTTTTGTAGATGAAGAAGTTTATGTGAAACAACCCCCAGGTTTTGAAGAAATTGATAAACGAAATTATGTGTATAAACTTTATAAAGCTTTGTATAGTAAAACAAGCATCTCGTGCTTAGTATGATCATCTGAGTTCAATTTTGATTAAAAATGACTTTATTAAAGGTCAAGTAAATAAAACATTATTTAGGAAAAATATTAAAAACGGTTTTATCATTGTACAAATATATTTAGATGATATCATCTTTGGTGCAACTTCTAAAAAATTATGTTCAAATTTTGAAAATCTTATGAAAAGTGAATTTGAAATGATCATGATAGGTAAATTAAAGTTCTTTCTTGGTTTACAATTTAATCAAATTGAAGAAATGATTTTTTTCATCAACAAAAGTATATCAAAAAACTTTTAGTCAAAAATAAAATGCAAAATGTTAAACCAATGTCAACTCCTATGCATCCTTCAATCGTCTTAACTAAGGATGAAGTTTGTAAGAAGATTAATCAAACCCTTTTTAGAGGAATTATTAGTTATTTGATTTACCTAACTACAATCAAACCTGATATAATGTTTAGTGCTTGTTTGTGTGTAAGATTTCAATCAGGTCCTAGAGAATCTCATTATATTGTTGTTAAAAGAATATTGAGGTCCTTCGTAGGTTCTACTGATCTTTGCTTAATGTATGAGAAAGATAAAGATTTTAGGTTAATTAGCTACTGTGATGCTGATTATGTTAGAGATAGGATTGATAGAAAGAGATCAAGTAGAGGTTGTCACTTTCTTGGTCATAATCTAATTTCTTGGTTAAGCGAAAGGCAAAGTTCAATTGCTCTATCTACTGCAGAAGCTGAATACATATTAGCTGCAAGCTGTTGTTCACAGATGTTATGGATAATGTATCAGTTAGAGGATTATTTTATCCAAGAAGATTAGATTGCAATCTTTTATGACAACATAACTTCTATTAATCTCTCAAAGAATCCAATACAACACTCAAGGGAAAAGCATATGGAAGTTAGACATCATTTTATAAGAGACTATATACAGAGAGGGATCATCAATCTACAATTTGTTTAGACAAATCAACAATGGGCAAATATCTTCACCAAACCCTTAAGTGAACACAAATTCAAGGAAATCAGATGAAACCTGAATATGGTGACGTTAAATGACCATTCGTACAAATTCAAGGAAATCAGATGAAACCTGAATATGGTGACGTTAAATGACCATTCGTATGAAACTCCATGATCGAGACAATTTGTCCTGAAGAAGCTAAAAAGTCATAAGTTTTCAGATTAAATAGTAATGGTAACTTTCACTTGGTAGTTTCAATTTCATGATTACCGGTGAATCAGTTAAAAAACATTACAAACGGTAACTTTTCAAGTGTGTATACAAAAAGAAATCATCTCAAAATTTGCAAAACCTTACACTCCAGAATTTTCTTGAAAAACTTCGAAACCAACCTGTTCAAAGTGCTCTCAATAAAGACGATCCAACCCTCTATTCTAAACATCAAATTCTACTCATTTCATTTCATATCTTTCTCTCAATTTTTTCTATATACTAACCTCACTTATTTAAGCGAAACATATTTTTGTGTTTAGTGTTTATCATTTATAGATTAAAAAATGTCGAAATCTCTTATCTATGGAAGACTCGTCGATTTCACGTCCTTGAAGAATGATTGAATGAATATTAAACCTAAGATTGAAGCAGTTAGATGGAAGAATTTCTTCAGCATCCTAGAGATGGTATATCTGACTGAAATATATGAGTTTTGGAAGAATGTGAAGGTGGTAGACAACACCATGGTATCAATGGTAGATGGCTTGTCGATAATAATCACACAAGATTCTATTGTGAAGGGTATTAGGTGTCCAAATGAAGGAGTAAAATTGTTCAACAATACAGATTGGATCACTCAAAGTCATATAGACAAAGCCAACATCAATGGACAACTATATGGATCCAGTAATCCAGGAGTCAAGAAGTCTTCAACCGTCATTTCGAATGCTAGGGTTCTTCACTCACTTCTTCTCTATTGTATTCTACCAAAAGCGGGATCAAAGGGTCTGGTGAAAATGAATGATGAACATTATCTGTTTCATCTACTCACTCGCCAACCTATTAATCTTCCATTCTTGATTCTGAAGTACATGATAAAGGCTGAGGAGGATTATCATCTGAAGAGTGGTTCTTTACCTTATGGTATGTTGTTAACAAGATTCTTCAAAGAATATGGAATCCTACTTGATAGAGGAAACAGAGTAAAGATGAATGTTAAGAGTGTTATCAATGCCTCTAATATTCACAAAATGGGGATCAAGACTGAAGCTGAAGCGGATGTAGATTTCACACCGAAAAGACAGTCTAAGGGGGAGCTTTCAGTAAGACGAAGCAGGAAAAAAATTGTTCTATCTAAAATATAAACAACATCTTGATCGTCTGGAAGAATATTAGCAGAGGTAAAGGTTAAACAATCGTTTGATGAACTGATACAAGCCAAGGCGTTTCCAAAAAAGAAGCAAAGAAAAGCAAGGCAATTCCAAAAAAGAAGCAAAGCAAAGCAAGGCTGAGAGGCTCTAATCACAAAAGACATAGACTGTTGAAAAGAAGATGGAGACATTGTCTGAACAATAGCTAGTAACTTACAACGCTCCTCAAATGATAAAGAAAGAAGATTTGAAGATAATAGAAGCATCAACACCTTATCGTAACAAAGGTTCAATTATCATTAGAGAACCTTGTAAACAGAAAGTTAAGGTTCAAGTTGAACCTATAACAGTAAATGATCAAATGATACATCTTCTAAGCCCTAAAGAACAAAGACTATATAGTATTTAGCGAGATGATAAGGCAGAACCATATCCTTTGAATATTATGAAAGATCCTTATATAATCTATCCAGTGATAAGCAAAACGACAATCAAGATTTTACTATATGTACAACCTAGACATCCAGCACTGGTTGTCAGCAAAGAAAAAGGAAAGAAGAAGAAGTTTCCTAAAAGACGAGAAGATGATATCATAGAAGAAGAGATTCAAGTGGCAGTTAAGAACATATAAGATGTATGTCATGTTGCTCAACTTGTAGGCATTTATGCATCACATCATATATCAAGGGAATCAGGAAGTAATTTTGGAGCATCTACCAAAGACAAAAGCTTCAAGCTAGTTGGCACAATATCAGAAGGAAGCTACAAAAGTATCATAATTGAAGGTATCGATTTTAACTTAGAAACCTTTGTTCATTACCTCATTCCTTTCAAACCCTTAGGTTTCATTCCTTCAATCAAAACTATTTTACACCTTTTAAGGCAACCAATTTACAAATTACCCTCAATTAAAATTATAGAATTAGATGATTCACCTAGAAAACCATCTGTCTTTGAATACATTCATCCACTTAGTGAAATACTACAAGATACCACTGTTAATTCAAATCTCTTGAAGAATTTTATTAAATGGACTGAAGCTAGTCATAAGCAGACGATGTTGGATCAGAAAACAAAAGCATGTTATATTTGGAGAATCGGTGGATTTCACAAAATTTTAGAAATCATATTTGCAGTGGAAGCAATATATACAAATCATCATGCTAATCCATACATGATATAGTATAAGGATAATAATAATCATAAAAAAGACGAAGAGTATTACTGACTCCTTTGCTACAGCTTTAATTCCTCGTTGCGCTATCCTCTCCTTCTTCTTGTATCCAAAGCCTTTGCTTTTGAATCTTTTCCTTTATCAATCTATCTTCTCCTTATTGTTGTATCCTCAAATAATTTGATTTACCTCTTATTTTCCTAGGACAACTTGGTTAACAAAATCCTTTGGTGGCAAAGGAGATGAAACACTTTGGAGGAGTATTATTTTAAAAGAAAAAAAGGAAACAATGAGACACTTCTCATGAAATTTTTTATTTTTTCATGCAAGATAGGAGAGAGAGTGCTAAAAATTGTAAGAAAACTTTTTACACTCTCACACTTTTGGTTAACAACAAAGGAAATAATAGTCTTCCATCTAATGCATCATTTCTTCATTTAATCAATCATAAAGAAGTCATTAGATGAGACTCTTCTCATTTGTCTTTAAGATGACTATATGAAAAGTCTATTAACCTAATAATATCATGTGCATTTTGGTTTTGGATATGTAAGAAGGAAGATGGTCCATCCAATGTCCATCTTTCTTCCTTAATCCAATTAATGCTAATAGGTTACATGCTAAACCTTAAAAGATATCTATTAAACCATTTAATGGTATGTTCATAACTCCATGTAATGATGATAAACCATAATAAAAACCATCTTTATTTACCATTTTAATGTGGAATGTGCAGCTGCAGATTCCACAATAACAAAACTGAAATTGATCCTTCATTTCTTAAATTTTTTAATATAATTAATCTAATCAATTATATTAAACCAAAGTCTAGCTCATTTCTAAATGAAAATTTGGGCTTTTAATTAACCATTAATAAGAGCAAGCCCAACATTCAATTATGGGATTCTAAAACCTCCATTTATATTTCTTACTTAGCTTGAAAACCTTCCTTGAAGCCAAGTGGGGAATCTTATTGGACATACAGGATTAGGTTTTGTATGAACCCATAGGTTTTGATAGACTTATCAAAACCTAATGTTCCAAGACCTACATGCTTGCTTAAGTCCATAAATAGACGTTTGCAACTTGCAAACCTTATGCTCATTACCTGTCTCAATGAATCCTTCTGGTTGCGCCATATAAATGGTCTCCTCAAGATCCCCATTAAGAAATGCGATTTTGACATCAATTTTCTATATTTCATAATCAAAATAGGCTGCTATGCCAAAAGAATCCTGATGGACCTAAAATTTGCAACTGGAGAAAAAGTCTCCTCATATGCTATACTCAAAAACTATACCCTCTTTTTGAGTATAGCCTTTAGCTATCAATCTAGCTTTAAAGGTCTCTACCTTTCCATCTGATCCCATTTTCCTTTTATAGATCCATTTACACCCTATGATTTTTAGATTTGGTGGTAGATCTACAATGACCCAGACTTCATTAGTGTACATGGAATCTATTTTCGATTCCATCACCTTGAGCCATTTTTCTGCATCAACATCATTAATAGCCTGTGTATACGTAATGGGATCTGTTTCTTCTTGGTTTGAGATGAAAATTAAACCTTTTTCTAGACCCAGATACCTATCTGGCTATCTCACAATCCTCTCACTACGTCTAGGCATAACTTGATGTTCAGGTTGCACTTTTGATTTAACTCTTGAATCCATTTCGACATCTTGTTCTGTCATGTCCAAAACAACTCTTGGTTTGGATGAAATAGCTAACTCCTTTTGTACTACTTCAGTTCTTCCTTTGTGATTTCTCACAAACTCTTCCTCTAAGAAGGTCACGTTTGTCAACACAAATACTTTCCTTTCCTGAAGACTGTAAAAATAGTACCCTCGGGTTCCTGTAGGATATCTTACAAAAAAACATACTTCTGACCTTAGTTCCATCTTTGTGGATTCAGGCTTTAGAATATGGGCTAGGCAACCCCAAGTCCTCAAGTGCCTCAGTGAAGGTACTCGGCCAGTCCACAACTCCTTAGGTGTTTTAGGCACTAATTTGGATGGAGCAAAGCTAATAAGATATGTCGCCATTTGTATGACATATCCCCTGAACAATTCTGGAAGGCTAGCGTAGGACATCATTGATCTTACCATTTCCAATAAAGTTCTATTTCTTCTCTCTGCTACACCATTCTATTGAGGTGTTCGAGGAGCTAAAAAATTGGAAACAATTCCATTATCAATTAAATATTGTTGGAACTCTCCAGATAAATACTCACCACCTTGATCCGATCGAAGTTGTTTTAATGGCTTGCCTAGTTGCTTCTCAGCTTTAGCTTTGAATTCTTTGAACTTTTTAAAGGATTCACTCTTTTTATGAATCAAATACAAATAGCCATGTCTTGAGTAATCATCTATAAAGGTTATGAAATATTCATAACCTCCTCTAACTTGTACGTTCATGGGCCCACACACATCAGTATGTACCAGGTCCAACGTAGATTCAGATCTATTTCCTTTAAAAGAAAATAAGGCTTTGGTCATTTTTCCTTCAATACAAGATTCACAGGTGGGTAATAGATCACTATCTAAGCCCATAAGGATCTCATCCTTTACTAACCTGTCAAGTCTTTTTTGATTGATATGACCCATTCTTAAGTGCCACAGATACTTTGAATGAATGATAGAAACATTGGATTGTCTTGGTTTTATCAATTATGTGGTGTTTAGTGAGCCTGTCATAGGTTCTATAAAAAACAATCCCTGTTTAATTATCGCATCACAAATAAAATCCTTATTCTCATATATTGAAACAATCTTTTCAAAATATAAGGAATAACTAGATTTTTATTAGACAAAAAACAGAAATCATATTTCTTACAATCATTGGCATGTAATAAACATCCTCCAAATATAACATATGACCACTAGGAAAGTCTAAGATAACTATTCCCACTGATTCTGCTGAAACATAGGAACCATCTGCTATCTTGCCTTGAAATTGGCCTTTAGGTAGTCTTCTCCTTTGCTGGAACCATTGTAAAGAATTGCAGACATAGTTTGTAACACCCTGTTACTGTCATTAAGGGTATTTTGGTAATTATGAGTCATACTGATAAGTTTCACTGCATTCATTGACTGAGCATGATACTGGCCTCTAATTATAGAGGAACAGGCTTATTGCATATGCATTTATTCATAGGTACGTGCATTC
>JANITW010000007.1:14649742-14661033 GCA_027564335.1 Erythroxylum williamsii
ATAATAAAATTAATAATAATAAAAGTATTAAAAATAATAAGTAGAAAATTTATAACAATAATTAATAAATAATAATAATAATATAATTAAGATAAAAATTTAATAAATTTAATAATAAGTAGAAAATTTATAACAACATTCAATAAGAATAAGAATAACAAAATTTTATTAAGGTATGAGTATTTCTGGAAGTTGCTTATTTGTTTTGTTTTTATCACAGGGGCAAGAAATCTTATCCTCCGATTTTAAAAGGAACAAAAAAATTATGTTTATGTGATTTGGAGTCAGAACAAAAATAAGTTGAGTCAGCAATTAAATACTGCGAGGCACAGGATTTTTCTTTTTTGTTATCTGCCTCCGTCAAAGGAGACAGTAACCATACACAAAGTTAATGTTATTTAATGTAGCAGAGACTTTATTTTTCCTCACTTCTCATCCTCGTGTTTTTAACAAGGAGCCTATCTTCTTGCAAAACTTAGTCTTCACATCATTTCATGTTATTTAATGTAACACTTTATCTAAGCCTTTTTTTCACGTCATAGCAGAGACTTTATCAAAGGTAAAACTTAATCTTTACTTGATTTATTGTCTTCGTAATAATTTAAAGTTATAAGAATAGATTAGACTATGACTTCAAAGCCTTTTCCTTGTTAAATGATGTGAAGATTAATAAACTTAAGCATTAAATTTGATATATATTTTTTAAAAAATAGAAATATGATAATAAAATCAAACATATTTTTGTTTTCAATTTTTTATTAAAAATCTTAACTAAATAGATTTTTATTTTCAATCTTTATATTATAAATCTTAACTAAACATGTTTTATTTTTTAAAAAATAAAAATCAAAATAAAAAACAGAAAAAAAACAAGAACAGATAAATAAAAGTAGTATCTGTCTATAGAAAAAAATAAAAAAAAAAGAAAAAAATCAACAATTGATAAATAAAAGTAGAATCTGTCTATATTTTATTCATATATTCCGTTGTTCAACAACACGTGAAGCTGTTGATAGGAAAATCGATAAAGATCATAGAAACAAGAAGCAACCTCAAAAATCAAAATCCAAAATGGCGGACAAGGAAAGAAAATTCTGGTCCCTTTTTAATGCGATAAACACGTGTGAGCCATTATCTTTAAAAGTCAAGTCAGTTGGAGGAATAAGGATGCACTAATAAACGGAAGAATAGGGAAAGTGAGGCAGATAGGTAAATAAATATTGCTTTCGAGGAAATTTCGCGATTCAAAACTTAGTGAAATTGAGACATGTTATGCCCCACTCGATAAGTCACATCATTACCCTCTGGACAACTACTAATTCCTTGAAAGTGAAGCAAATCATGAAGAAAATGTGAATATAAAGACCCCATGAGCCCTGCCAACGGGTCCCTCTCAACATCATCCGGCGAAACGTCAATGAGTACAATTTACGATCATCATCTTACATAAATATGTTGGACTTATGATTGAGTGGCTTTAATTATTTATTTAATTAATAAAAGTTTATTATTCAATTATTTTAATCCCATAAATTTTTCTTATGCAATTAAAGGATTTCATATTCATTTATTCAACCTTAAAAGTAATCAAAATTTAAATTGGGAGCAATTCTTTCTAATTTAATTATTTTTACATTTCATATATCCGATTCAGAATTTTCATATACATTTTTATTAATCAAAGTGTTGATTGTATTTATATGAAGGGCAAATATGAAAACGATCTAAAAGAGGGGTTAAATAGATTTTTTAAACGTTTTTGCAAAGTGCTACAAAAAAACAAAGAATTAGAACACACAAAATAAACAATCAAAATTGAAATATAAAGGAGTAGGGAAGAAAGGCAAACACTGTTTTTATAAAGGTTCGGTGCTAAGACCTACGTCCTCTACCTAAGCTCCCACTTAGGATTTTGGCAAAACACTTTACTACACACTTTTTAGTTTAATGTGAACTTTTCAATACAACTTGACTTCTGGCTCAAGCTACACCTAACAACCGATTTGTTTTCTGGCACAAATCCTACCTCACAAGTGATTTTCTGCCAATCACTCAACTCACCATAATAACAGTGATAAAGATGAAGTAATAATGTTCAGTACACTTGAGAACAATTTAGAACAAGCTAAGAGCATAACCAAATTATGAACTATAGTAGTATCCTTTTCTTTTTGGACTCTCCTTGAAATGATCATTTGATCTTCCAATATTTATTTGCAGACTCTAAGGTGATTGTCGTCGTTGGAGAAGTCTACTAGCCGTTGTATATAGCCTTTGTAGCAAGATTTTCTTTCCATTTGTAATTGATTCAGCCAGATTTTGTTCAGCTACACCTGATAGTCGAATAGTCGAGGTGTTATAGTCGACTAGTACATTATAGTCAGCTTTGTCTTTAAAGATTAGTCGACTAATACCAACGTTTTTCCATGTGAGTTTCATCTCCGGTTTTCGAATAGTCAACTAGTGTAATGATAGTGGACTAGTACATCTATCCAACTGATTAATAGTCGACTTGTAACTTGTTGATCAACTTGTTTCATACCCCAACTGATGTATCTGATTTTATTAGTCGACTTGCACATTGTAGTCGACTAGTGCTGGATCTTGTGACAAATTTTGTATGATCTTTAATATTTATTGTTGGGATCTCTTGCACGTTGTCTATCTCTTGATTTGTATTAATCCTTTAATTGAATATCAATTTATAAATACCTGAAATAATTTCTTAACCAATTATATACATTTTATTATTATCAAAACATAGAAGGATTTAATTTGTCAACTACTATTAGTCCAACAATCATCTTATCTCACATACTCAAGCTTAAAACCTAGTTTCTATACTTATAAAAAAATAGGATGATCTTAATGTGCCTAGGACCAGCCTCATCCACACCTTTTTTTATTACTTTTAATTCCAAACTAGAACAAAATGAGATTATTTTTATAATTGGGAAAGGAGGGTGTCAACTCATAAAGAACCCCACCAATGTAGCATTCTAACTCCTAGCACCTGGAGAAACTATTCTTGTAGTCAACTGAGCTTGGGGAACAAACTCTAACTTATGGTTGTCCTCCAATGTAGCGTTCCAGCTCCTAGCACCTTCCATTTAAGACTTCTAAATCTAAAGAAACTCTTCTTCTACCATCAATTGAGCTTGGGGGCCAAAATTCCAACTTATAGCTATTGGTTTCTCCCACAATTATTTCCAGGCCTTTCTAACATTAGAGGTTGGTACAAAGGGAGCACATTGTAGGTTAGGTTAAGTATTTGATGGCTGAACTAGAGAGTGATAAGTTAGGAGGGGTGGGAAGTTTAAATCTAGTTCATTTTCAAAACAATTTTCTAGCTATAATATTATCTAGTGTAGTGTTTAGTGATAGAGCAGTGGATGAGTATATCACTATAAGGTGACAAGTTGGAGGAATAGGATGGGAACTTTTAATGCCTTGTCAGGGCTGATGGGTATCGACATTCCTACTGTTGTTTTGTTATAGGTCTTGGGAAAGAATGTTTATAAATTAAATTAAAACTAGTAAGAAGTTGAAGGCACCAGATAACTTAATTATGATATGAAAAGATCCTCTTGCTCTAGGAGAGAAACTACACAATAGGTTAAATATAGAGGTTGAACATTCTTAGAAAGGAGGACAAAGTAGGAGAAGCAAAAGTAGAAGAGAGCAGTGGCTAGCTTGAATGTGAAAGATGACGAGTACGTAGAAAAGTGGTGGGAGCAGAACCTGGAAACCACCACGGAGAGAACCAATAAAGTAGATACGATGAGATTTCTAAAGAGAAGTCATAGCTTCTCTTATTAGACATTTTTATTGCATTCAAGCATTTTAATACTTACTATAATTAATGTATTATAGGGAGTGCATTAGATGTTTTAAAGCATGTTTTTTAAGTTTATAATACAATAATTTTAAAATTTTATATGTTTTTTAAATCATATATTACATTTAATAATTATATAAGTAATTTTTAAACTTTTATATGTTTTTCTAAATTATATATTACTATTAATATTTATATAAGTAAGTGTTTTAGTGATTCTTGAATTTTTTCCTTTCATTTTTAAATATAATTTGCACACGTGAAACTAATTAAAGAAGGTATAGAAATTTTTATATTTCTATGTAAATAAGTGAAAAATTTTTAATTTTTATTATAATTCTTATAATTTTCTGAGATAAAATGTTATGAAAAGTTTGAAAAATGATAGTCATAACTTCTTAAATATACAGATCCATAAACATGTGAAATGGTGGGAGCTTTTAGTTTAAAACTTGTTAGTTTTATTTAAACCGAAAAGTTATATTTGAATTAATATGAATATGTCAATAACTGATTTATTTAATTTTTGATTAGAATTTTTACAATAAATTAAGTTTTTTAAAAATAATTCGTAATTCATATTATAGAAAATTGTTTCAAACTTAATTACATGTAAAATTTTGTTTAATAATACAAAATTAAAAACTATTTCTATAAATATTATACTTATTAATCTGATATAGTTTTTAATCATTTCTAATGAATTAATATAAATAATATTTAAATAAAGATACAAATATTAAATATAATCATTTATAATTATCATTATAATCATAAAATGATAATTATATATATTATATAATTAATTTTATTTTTATATTAAAATATTAAATATTAAACGAATAAAAAGCGATATTGAAGTTGAACAACAATTAAATATATATTTAAAAGAAATTACACAATTGGATCGATGGTCTCCAGTGCCTAAGGTTGTTCTGTTGCCTAAAGTAGATGAACATGAGAAGCTGACATGATTACATGATTGCCTTTATGGTCAGGAGGACGAGTTTGGATTTTCTGTCTAAGATTATTTTGTCCTATTCTGTCCATTTGGATCTTAATCATTTATTTATGAGAGATCTATACGGGGCTCATATAAATAGATAGAACACTTACATAAATAAATGGCTGAAATTTAACGGACAGAATAGGACAGTAATCTTGGACAGAGAATCCTAGCTCCAAGAGAACTATTTGTTGTTATTCCGGCCGACAACATGGATATTCTTATGTTTGCTCTAACTTAATGAAATCAGCATTTTATAGTTCTAATATTTAGGAGCTTTATGAATTTGATTCTAGGATCTCGGGCTTGGTGTTTGATTCTGGAATCTACACGAAGTGGAGGATGATACAGAAGACAGGTTCCTGACCAAAGGGATCAATGACTGCACAACATCCGTCATTAGCGGCCTATAATCTGCTTCTGGCTGCACACACATGGCTGCAATAGCAGCTACCTGTAAGCATGTTTAGCAATAGGTTATCTGTGACTTTTTGCTTAATTAATGCACAAGAAGCTGATGATATATAGTTACTGAGGTAACCTGAATTAAGTCCTTCTTGCAGTACTGGCCTTGCAGGGCAGGATCAACCATTTCTGCTACATTTTCCCGGTTAGTTAACCTTGGAAGAGCCTGCAAATATAGCAGAGATGTTTCACCACCTATGAGATTCCAATACCAAGGATCAAAGGTGCAAGTTGAAGTTAGCTGATACAGTGTCGGGCCACATTACTTCTGTCAATTACTCATCATCATTGACAAATATAAATGGATGATTCATACATGTACAAGTGTTTCTAATATGAGAAAATGACAGTTTCAAAGATTTTTCTATTTTTTATTTGGAAGAGTAAATTGATGGATTTTAGTTCACTAACCCAAGAGACAAGAACATGTTCGCCAGGAGGCCGTTTGGTATCAACCGGTATCCGCCCAGTCAATAGCTGTAAGAGAACGACTCCATAGCTGTAGACATCTGATTTTGTAGTAAGCTTACCTGTTGAAGCATACCTGAAACGCGTAGCTCACCCAAAAATGGAGATAAGTAAACGTTAGTTAGCAAAAACTAAATGCTTAGTGGGGAAAGGACATTGAAACAGAGATAAATTTCTTTATCAAATGAGCAATGAACATGACATTTTGCTTGCTCGAGGATAAAGAAAACGACTTGCTGCCTACTTTGCCCATGTGCATTCTTATATGACAAATGACACGGCACTGTACCTATTGGAAGATTCATTAATATGATATGTATGATAGATGATAAAGCACTCACTCTGGTGCTAGATAGCCAGTGGTCCCCAACACACGGGTCGAAATCTGACCGTTGATCTTGTCTGAGCCCATCTTGGCCAATCCGAAATCAGAAACCTTAGCTCGGAAATTTTGGTCCAACAAAATGTTGCTGCACTTGAAGTCACGGTGGATAACTGCTGGGTTGGAATGCTCGTGGAGAAATTCCAAGGCCTTGGCACAATGCAGGGCAATTCTCAAACGGGCCACCCAATCTAACGGTGGATTTTTCTTGCGATGAAGATGTTGCTGGAGAGTACCGTTAGGCATGTATTCAAATATCAGGAGCCTATGGTGATGGTCAGCACAGTAGCCAAGTAGCTCTACCAAGTAAGGTGAGTGCAGCCTGCTTAACAGATCTACCTGAGAAATAAATTTGGACTTCATTAACATATATGAACACAAATGATCTTAACTGGTGTTTGTGCTAAGAGCATTAGGAAGAAGACAAATATAACGACAAACACAAAAAGAAAGGGATAGTGCAAGCAAAAGCCAATGAAGGAAGTGACTTGCCTCCATCCTGAAAGCACGCTCCCCTTGTTTTCCTTCTCTGTGTAGCATCTTAATCGCAGCCACAGTCCCATCACTAAGAACACCCCTATATACCACTCCATACCCACCATTTCCTATCACATTTGCTTCACTGAACTCCTCTGTGGCTGTTTCAAGTTCCTTGTACGTAAACACTTGAACTTTATTTTTTCTTTGGGGTTTCTGCCCCATATTGCCTCCATATAGACACCCACCCTTCACATCTGCAGCATACCAAAACCAAATTTAAGCTGGAGATACAATTGCTAAAAGGAAAAGGAAAAAAAAACAGAAGAAGGATCGAGAAAGATATTACATACACGTTTGGTTACAGAAAAGTATTGTTTTCAAACAACAAAACATTTACCAGAACAGGTTTGCTCTGATTGAAAATGGGAGCAATTTCATTAAAATGGTATAGCGGAAAAAACCGAATAAACCAAGGTAAGTACATTCTGTTCCTTGAAAAACAAATGATTATTGACAACGATGGACTTCAAAATTCAGCTTCTTACAATAAAACATAAAAGTGACTCAAGTAATCTATGTATATCGAACCATGAAATGGGAAGTTATTACCTGGGCTAGAAGTGAAGTTTATGGCGGTATGAGAAATGAACACGCTGCTTGTGTTGTGGATGCTACCATTGTCCTTGGAACTGTTTCTACTTTTGCCATGCTTGAGACGTGTGAGCATAAAAATAATGAGAAAGATAGCAAAAAGTACAATAACAGAAATTGTAGATATGATAATGATGAGAACGGAAGTCGAAGCAAGATTGGTATGGTGGTTGTGGGGTGTTGATGAGTTGTGATGTTTATGATTACTGAGATCACCAGCTGCACTTGGAGGTTCAGCAAAACCACCATTACTGATGCTTGTTTCCATGAACAGAATGAGTTAGCAACTAAGAAAGACGCCTAAAGGGACTGAGACGAGAGATGTTAGATAGAGAAGAGACTGGTAAGAAGATTAGTCGTGTTTAAGAGGATGGAGTTCCCTTTGGTACAGGATGTTTAACTTGTCCTTTAACCCTCCTAGGAGGTCACATTGATGAGTTGTATGGGTGCAGAACGTCTCTCTCTCTCTCTCTCGTGAATAAAGGAGCTGTCTTGTGTACTTGTTCAACGCTTGCGTTGTCTTTATCTAAGGAATGGTCTTTTTCTTGTGTTAGGAAAGTTCTGAAACTTTTGTTACCATTCCCACATCCATGTTCAACCATATCATTCGCTAATGTATTTGACCTAATTAAACAACTTCATTCTGAAATCGGTAATATCGTTTGCCTCATCTTTATTTAATTCTCTTTTAAAGGCAATTTAAGTTTCATAGGACAGAAGGAATATTAAGGATTATAACATAAAAGTTCAGTTTCCCTCCCTTGTCTAAATATGCAACGATACTAACATATTCGACTGTAGTTGAAGTTTGGAAGTTACTCGCTTATGGAAGTCACAAGAAGATTGCTTCCATTATCACCTTTTGTCCATATAAGGGAAAGTTTTAACTTCAAAGCAAAAGATTTCCAAGGACCTGGGACCAAAGAGTGCTTCAACCCCTTACTTTTTTTTTTTTTATATATAAGTTTATGAGGTAGTTTAGGAAGGTCTCAACTCATGAAAAGGTACTTTTAAGTCAGCCACTCTCAGACTAATCTCTCTGATCTCTGCGATAACTAACGTCAAAGATTAATTTTAAGACTTCATCCGTGGAAGATAACGTGGGTAAAGTAGTTCGTCTTCTAGTAAAAGAAAAGACACAGATTCGGTTCTGAAACTTGATGTTCAATAAAAAAATCAAAGATTGCACAAAATCAAGGAAATCAGATTCCCATGTTGGTCAGTCCCAGCGTAATATTGACCTGCAGATTCATAATGATTTTACCTAAATCACGTGACTTCTACCGTACTAATAAAAAGTTATTAATTAATTAAAATTAATTAAAAATTAATATAATTATTAATCTTAATCGTATTAACAAGAATGATTATCTTAATTTTTAAATTTAAAACTCTTTTAAATTATGAAAGAGAATGAATTAATCTATAATTAGGCTACTCATAATCTAAGAGGCGAACAAGCTTAATATTATTTAGAAATTAGTTTATAAAATTATAATTAATTAGCTTCAATTAGATAGAAATTAATTGATTAGACTCCTTAAAAATAAGAAAATTGTTTTCTTAAATCATCAAGAAAGTTATTTCTTAATTAGATTTGTTTATTTCAATTTGATTGAGATAAATTAAATTTATTGTTTATTGTTTAGAGAATTATTATTCAATTTATTTAAAAATTTACTATAAGAAAAATGGAGTTTAGTAACGAAATTTACTGTGGAACATCTACACATTCCGTCGCAAAGCTTAACTAGCAATAGAATTTACCAACGAAACAAAGCATCGGAGAAATGACCGTAGGTAATAATTTGGGACGAATAACAGAATATCCGTCGTAAATTTATCGACAAAAATTTTGTATAATCGTCGGTGAATATATCAACGGTTATTCTGTGTTGTCTTCGATTGGTAAAGTTACCGACAAAAAAGATATGTCTGTCGGTAAACTTACTGACAAAATTGGTTATTCCGATAGTAAATTAATGTTGTCATTACCTATAGTTATTAGTTATCCTTCGGTAAATCAAATAGATTTTATTGATGAACTTTGTTTTTCCGTCGGTAAATTTATTAAAAATCATTTTTTAAAATTTTCCTGCATTTAAATTTTATTTGATGATGTTATGGTTGACGCATAATTTAAACAATTACAAGTATCAGAACAAAAAACCATAATATCAGATCCGAACTTTAAAGTACCAGAATAGAACTTGTCTGTATCAAAACATTATCTGATTATATCAAAATAGAACTTAATTATTTTAGAACAAAGCTTGATTATATCATAATTGAGCATGTAATAGAATACAAAACAAATTTGACTGCTAATCTTTTTATAGAAGTGGGTAACGGGGCCTGAACTACACATATTTGGTATCTGAAACAGAAGAGACTTAAATCTTTGAAATAGAAAACACAAAAGTGTTTAAAACCAGAAGATACCAGAGTGTCTGGCACTAAAGACATTGAAGTGCCTGGTTATAGAAGCAGTTGCAGATCCTTCTAGGTATACCTATTTACCCACGACTAGGATTTGATAGTTTTAAAACAAAACATTTCAAATTTCAGAATCGTATGTAAAAGATGTAGTGCATAGCATATGTCTTTATTCCATTTTTCTCAAATTGAACATATCCATTCACATCTAAGAACTTAACATACCTCATGAACACAAACACTTGTAATAATGTACTAATAAATGCATTATGTATTTACACATTACATACAATTACACAAATTCCTAATTCACAAACAATCATATTCAATTCATATCACATAAATCCTTTGAAAACATTTGTGTTTATAAGGACACATTCATCCTTAAACACACCATACATTTCAACATTAAACACATTATTTCCTAACAACACATTCCTTAAGTAATTACCTCAATTAACAATCTCTAACTAAATTCACTTTTAGTCAATTAATCTAACCTCAATTTAAGCTCACTTCCCACCATAAACAAGTCCAATTAAGTCCCAACATACCAAATAAAAGACCTAACCTTATATAGTTCATCAATTGCATAAAACCAAGTTTTTCACGCTCGTAACCACTTCCTATGACCATGGGATTGTGCCTTATAAATACTACAATTGTGGGATGAGTGAACCGAAGGTTCATTCATCCACAACCTTCAGTTTGTTTCTAAAACTTAACTTCTTCGCTTCAAGTTTACCTTATTCATGCTTCAATATCTCATCAAATTCATGTCAAAACTAATTAAAAAATCATTCATTAAGCATCTCACAATCCATCATCTTTCAGGTATGAACATCCAAAGTAAAAGCTATCAAATAAGTATCATATTCCAAACCTCAATTCATCATCAATTCAATACATATTCTATCCAATTCAAGCATCAAATAATTCATATTAAGCATGCAATCAAGTTTAGCATTCCCTTACCTTATTAACTTTAAATTAACAAGCCAATCAAACCCTTCATGCAACCAACACAAGTCCAAGATCAAGCTGCAAATCTTTACACCAAGAAGACAACATAGAAGATAACATAATCTATTTTCTTGATGCAATATTTGGCTAAAAATTTGGAGTGGTAATGCATGGATTTGCAAAAAAAACTTCAAAAATGAAGGTTTTGGTGGTGATTAAGCAAGAAGAGAAAGAATAACCAGCAAAAACACTTCTGCCTTAGCTAGACCATTTGATGCTAGGTGTCACTCCCACTATAAGCCATATGTCTCCTTTGCATGTATCACATATGTCCTGCATTTAAGCTACCAATTGTCACACTTCCATTAAGCCATTTGTCACTTAATGTGTAGCGCCCCTTACCGCAGGGTACACACCGGGACGCTCGCAGGATATTCCGGTACATATCCTACGATAAGGGCGAGCTACGAACGATCACTATTTCACTTCACATGGCATCATTGTTGGACCCCGATTTTTGAGTGAAAATAAGAAATATTCACAAGTGGATGAGTTAATTGAAATTAAGTTGAAAATCAAGAAATAAAGAGAGAAAGTGTGAA
>JANITW010000007.1:14769254-14779941 GCA_027564335.1 Erythroxylum williamsii
GACACATGGATCCTGGCTTTTGGGAACGTCCCGGCAACAAAAATTTTTGTTTTCCGCACCGCGAGTATGTGATACTTACACCGGGATTTTCCTACACCCACCACGTACACATCCCACCTCATTTCTTAAAGTTGCTGCCAACCATGCCGATGCATTGCCTCGCGAGGACGATCCTTCGGCTCCTGAGCCCATCACTTTGCAGACCCTCGCTAATCGAGTTGATGGCTTATCTGTATACTTAGCTACCCTCCGGTACACCTTTCATCAGGCAATCACCTGGTAGGATCGAGATCGGCAGTACCGGCGGTAGATGGATGCCTTGCTCGCACAGTAACTAAACTTTCAACTTCCTTCTAATGAGGATGACCTACTTATTGGTGCTGGCCCATCGAGAGCAGATCCTTCGGATGCGGGGGATGATCACTCGATGGAGTAGTTTGAGTGTTTCTTCTTGTATTTTCCTTTTGTTGTATTTTTCTAGTTAGTTTGTCGGATGCTCAGTCAATTTCGTAATGTCCAAACTTTTTGCCAACCATTTGTATATAATTCTCGTTGTCCTTCCAATTTTTTGTTAATGCACCTTCCCCTTTCACTTTATTGCATATTTATGTTAATTGTTCTTCACAATGAGGACAATATGATGTTTAAGTGTGGGGGAGGTTTTCCTACTTTGTAACTCTTGTTTATGCATCATTTCAGCCATTTAAATGTTTGTGCAAGTCAATTGTGCATAATGTTCAAATTCTAAACTTGGTGACATGGGCAAATCAGTTGTTCAAAAGGTTTCTGACATTTTAGGCGTGGCAATGTGCGAACTTCATTTTTTTCACTGTGACAAAATCTTTTTTCGCCTCGGCGCCATACTTTTGCAGATTTTTTTTTAGTTTCCTCAATTCAACAATTCTCCCTAATTAGATTCTTGTCACTCTTGTATCTCAAAGATTTTATAAGTTTCAAAGCGATCCTAATGTTTTTGAAAAAACCTCCCATTCTTTAAATGATAGTCGGTTTTGGCTAATTTCATTTTCAATGTTTTCAACAAAAAGTAAGTGAGGGTATGCTGGCAAAGAAACACTTTATGTTTTTAAACCTTGAGATTGTTCATTGAGATATTAACCTTGTTTGAAGGATATTTAGGCCTGAATTTTTCATTTTTGTGTGTATCTGCTTATTTCATATCTCTCTAGAACTTGTTTCAATTCTTAATCAAAGTTTGATGAACTAGAATTTTGTTAATATGATAGAGGCATTTTTTCAAAACCCTATTGACCCAAACACAATCCCCATAAACACCTATCCATTGCTAGCCCCTTGATCTATAATTTTTGAGCATATACACACATCTTCTTATGGTGTCAATCTTTTATTTCGCATTTTCTTCTAGTTATCTCAAGAAATTGGTTATTGAGAAAAGCCATTGAAAAAAAAAGAAAAGAAAGAAAGAGAACAATTTCCTAAAAGAAAGAAAAAATTATATATATATACATATATGTTCTCAAAAGAAAATATTCTCAACAAAATGGCATCTAAAAAACAAAAGGGTTAAGAAATAAATTATGTTGCCATTTGTGTAAATATTGTCTTACTGTTGACATCTATTTCATAATTGTGGTGCATGTACTCATTTTTTTTCTTCTTTTATCCATTCCATCCATTTCATCTGGCCTTCCATGCATTACAACCTTGAAAAGTCCTTTTGATTTTTGAGATTATAGTTCTTGTAGTGGAGAGGTAGAACTATCACAAACTTATGGTAGAGAATAGACTAAGCAGATTTTAGAGTGAATTTTTTCCGAAAACAAGTGAGATGAGAGCAAACACCTTACCTTGAGTGAAATCTCTTAGATTAAATTCTTATAGTTATTATTTTCCTGGCACTCTTTCAGTCTGCTTTGATTGATTTATAAGAAAGTGATTTTTGCCAATATCCTACTCTTGTTTTAAGCATTGTTAGAATTTTTCTTTTGCACTTGTGTCTCTTTGACTCTATCAAACTTTATCCAGGAGTACAAAGGTCTAAGTTTGGGGGAATCTGATTAAGCCCAAGTTTATTATATAAATTGGCGACATTTTCATGACTTTTACTATACTTTTTCACTCCTATTTCTAGATTTTATGCTTAAATTGATTCTTGAGTGTGTACCTTTATTTTATGTAGTTTGAGAGTAAAAATTATCACAAATCAGAATTAATTGCACTAATTAATTTTCTGAGAACAATTGATACTATAAACTACCATTGTTCATTGTAGGAGACTTAAGGAGAAGGGACTTAAAAAGAAGGTGTAGAGTCAAAGAAGGCTAAAGTGAAGTCAACAAGAGAACAGGCATGACAGGAAGTTCGCCACGGTGAAATACAAAGGAATCTAGGCTGAACTTTCGGGAAAAGTTTGCCGTGGTGAAAATTAATTCTTTCGCCACGACGAAGGAACCAGCAATGAAACAAAACCTTTAGAAAAAAGTTTACCGCGGTGAACCTTCGAAAACCTGAACTATTTTTAGAAAATTTACCCACTGTGCAACCCGACCTAAATCATCTTTCCTTTAAAAACCTACCAAATTAGGTTAACAGTCGATAGATACAGACATATAGACAGAACATACTTTCGACTCTCTTTTAACTTCGACCATCATTCATCACTCTCCTCCATTTTCATCATCAACTTCTTCATCAATAGTTGCTACCGTGGATGCTTCTGGTGGGTTTCCAGTTGTGAGTTTTCAAGAAGCATTGCTTGGCTAAGCACCTTTTCCTCTTGAAGATGTAGCAATGGATGGAGTTCAATGGGATTTAAAGGGGAGTAGTTTAATCTTGTTTAGTTACATTGTTAGCAACTCCTAAGTTTAGGGACTGTAATTTGTAGTTGAATTTTCTTGATTAGAGTTTAATCAAGTATTGAACATTTAATGTGTTATTGGGTTTGTTGATGTAGAACTCGAAGCTTGAATATATGAAGTCTCATATATGTCTATTTGTGATTTTGTTAATTCTCTTTTATCTGCCTAGTTGTGTTTGATATTGAGATGATAGTAGATCCCAAAATTGACCATTTGCATTGACTTACCCATTGCACATAGTAAGATGCATTCAACAAGGTTTTAAGAAATAGAGTTCATTGATTAAAATCCTGGACTTAAAGAGTTCTTTAAGGTTTACCATTTGAAACATAGTGATTTCGACTCCTATCAAAGATAAATTTCGAACTATGATAGCCAAAGTTTATTTTCAAGAGGATCCTATCATTATTTGAACGTTTGTTTTATCTTTCCATTTTCTATTCCCAAAAATTCAAAAATACTTTTTACACATTTCTCTTACAATTCATTCAATTTTGATTAGTTTTCTAAAAGAACCAAAAACTCCCTCCTTACCAACTTAGCTTGCATTTCATGACATATATGCTATCTTCAGTCCATTTGTATAATTTTTGATTAAGTGAGACGACCTAAGGTTGTATTCTATATTGTAATCCTTGGAATTAAATTTTTGATTCGACCTCCAAAGGTAAGAGCAAAAAGCCACGAATTACCACTTAAATACTTTGTTATCTTCTTCTTGTTGCTAATGAAACCTAACCTATTCCACATTAAAAAGGTGAAGATCGTGTATATGGAGGAGCTAGGGTTTCTTGGTGATTTGAAGGAGCTTTGAAGCTAAATCAAGTAAGTAACCTATTCCTCTTACTAGCTTTGATGAATGGAGCATGTTTGATGATAGTTAGGAGTTAGATATTCATGATATGAGGATGGGTATATGCTAAAAACGTGGATGAGAAATGGGGATAGATTCATGTCTTGCTTGTGTTTTGATGGATAATATATTAGGGAATGACATAATGTTGAATTGATTGAGTGAATGGTGTTTAAAGTGTGATAACAACATATTAGCTAGGACATTTTTCACTGATTAAGCTTCTGTTTGTTTAGCCATAATTTGTTATGTAGTTATCCAAATGAGATGATCTTTGATTTGGATTAAATTAGAGATATATGGCTACAGTTTGTATGAAGACATTGATTTCAAATTCTATCTTTTTCTAATTTTGACTTGAAGTTTAGGACTGGGTGTAGGAAAAAGTGCAAAAAAACTGGATACATATTGAGTTTTTGTTATGTTTTCTTGATGAATTAATGTGAATCTCTTTGGGTGTTTTTGTGATGATGTTAAATGAGTCTAAAGCTAAAGAAAGGGATTAATGTGGTGTCTTGAAATGTGAAGGATCAAGGTAATAGTTAGAAGTGAAATGAAACTGGAAATGAAGTTGAATATGAGCAGAAAATCGATGATGAATGCATATATATGTGTATGTTTTGTTAGTAGTGTTTAAGATCAATTATGGGCTATAATTTAGTTATGGATGATATTGAATTGAAAAGGAGTTAGAATAATAGATAAATGATGAGTACTGAACTAGAACTGACAGACTAAGCATGAGAAATTGAATGTTGTAAGTAAAGAGTTAGAAATCTGGAAAACATAGAAAACAATTGGACATACTTTGGTGCAAGAGGCATAACCTTTTCTGTAGAACTCGGATTGAGGTCATTTAGGTATGGTTATAAAGAGGAATTCAATATCTATAACCTTTATGGGACTTAGAGAAAAGATTTTGATGTCTAAAGGGTCAAATTTTCAATTTTCTATAAGTGACCCATAAAAGTATGTTTAACGGATATAGATGTCCACCTAATAGACATTCACGGGCTAAGTGACCCTAATTGAGGCTTAAATGGGTCTTGAATTGAACCTAGTATGATCCTTGGTGTATGTGACTAATGTATGATAGGTTTGAAATGAAAATGAAGGTTATAACCTAGTGAATGAAGGGATAATATCAAAGGACTCAAGCTATGAGTATAATGGGAATGAAGATGTTCATATGATTGTAGCTATGATCCAATGAGGATGAGTAATGTGTATTAAAGGATTAATTGTGAATGAGAATTGGATATTAGAGATCATATGAGTTTAGAAAAGAGATGACAAGAAATTTAGTTATGTTATAGAGTAACTAAGTGTTCTTGAGATGTAAGCTTATGAATAAGCTAGAAACATAAAAAGGGTAAAGATTGAATTGAGAATTTAGAATGATCATGTACAAATGAAGTGTAAATGTAAGTTCAATTAGACATATATGAGTTATGAAATGGGAATAAGCATAAGATGTGAATTTAGAAAATATTCCCAGGATTGTCATTGAGCATGTATTATACATTCACACATACATATGTGTAAAACTGAATGTTGTTTTGCATAATGATGATATGGGATAGAACGTCCGCATCTAGATGTTTCCGGATCATGGAAGCTAATGCTAATCTGGAGCGTACTATGAGTAGACCTAGATGGTCTTACTTTATTGCTTATTTGTTTATATTATGTATTGAATGATTATGAATGTGATTTAATTGTTGAATTCCAGACAATGAATGCCCGATGATTGTGATATATGAATGGGATATTGAAGTGCTACTTATATATGAATTTTAATAAAATACGTTTACATAATTTGATCGTTAAATGCTGGACCACGGTCTGATGATAAATGTGTTTTGATTGTGCATTTGCATATGAATGAAAATGTGATTCTCAACTTTAATGTTGAATGTCGGACTAAGGTTCGATGATATACGAATTTGATTGAATGAGAATATGCAAACGTGTTTGATGCATTTCACTACATGAATGCATGAAAGATAAAGGCCGTTATGACCAGAGTAGCCATCATGAAAAGAGCTTTAAGCTCAGTTATGCGCATTAGAGCCTTTGTTAGACCCCGCTTAATTCCGAAATCCAACTCTTGATCTGATACCACAACTATTGGATCCCGCTTGATTCCAGAATCTAACTCTTGCTCCGATACGATAAATGTTGGGTCGCCGTTGCCAGAGCCCAACCTTTTGCAAATATCAGAAGTCTTGAGCGTATCTTTACTAGACTATACTCTTTAATACACTACATACTAATAATTTTTTTCTTCTAAAAAAAAAAGGTTTTACAAAGCTTTAATGGCTTTTCAAGCCATTTTACAACATAATCTGAAATCTCAAATTACAAAAGTTATAGAAACTACATATTCTTGAAATGTGACTAATCCTTGGATTATATAAAGATAACTTAAACTCCAAGATATGCAGAATTTGAAGTAACATCCTTATACTCTTGATCACTCAATCTCTTCCTCATCACCTGAAGGTGGGGACAGGAAGGGGGTGAGCTTAAAAGCTCTTGGATGACAATTTATAATAAAAAGAAGACAAGCAAAACCTTTTTCAGAACTCATTGCCATTATACTTTTTTTAAAACCATAGAAATTTTGCAATTAAACTCATCCAACACTTATTTCATGAAATTCTTAACTTGTCAAAAATTTACAATGGTACAAATCATGTATACATCCATCATGTCAAACATATCATGAGCACTTAAGCATATCAGAATGGTTTGGGTGGATCCAAAATATGACTCACTACACATTCCCATATAATAGTCCTGTGTAATCGAAAACTTAAGGGAGTCCTTGAAAGAGCTCCGTGTCACTAGCGGGCAGGCGGGAGAAGCCTTAAACTTGGGTCAACGTGTATGTGACGGTTCTTAAGGGATCACCACAAACCCACATAGAATATATATTTCAAAACTTGTAATCTTGTGTTGCCCAAAATGGCACTTCTTGAAAATTTGAGTTTCATGAGCATACAATATTTCATATGCGCTTTTAAAAATGGATTTCATAATTTTCTATTCTTTTCAGAAATCACTTGAAAAATCTCTTTATAAATCATTACACAGTTCATGTAGCAAATATATAGCAGATTTCACAAATCATGCAAAAACAAAGGATGCAACACTTAAGATGCAATTTAAATTAGTAAACTTCTTTACTTTAAGGAAAAACAGTAGTGACTTATTTACTCTATTATAAACATGTACCCACTTTGATTTCCTTGCTTATAGACTTGCTCAAAAAGTCTCTTCTCTTGTTCCTCTTGTCTCTTTGATCCCTATGTTCAATAACAAAAAAAATCCCACTCAATAGAGTTTTTAATTGAAAATTTTTCAAAGCACAATCACTAAAATTGGTTCTAGAATACTTAAACCATTTAATGAGGACACTATTAAACCATTTAATGATGATAGAAGTATGATAAAAACCCACCTTATATTTAGCAATTCAATGCTAAATGAGCAGTTGTCCATTTAGTTATATAAAACCAAAATCTACATTCCAAAATCTACATCAATGTAGATTTCGGTTTTGCCCTCCTTTTATTTTTACAAATATTGTTTCAACTTAATTAATCAAATCAAACCAAAATCTAGTCTAATATTAAATGTTCATTTTAGGCTCTAATTAACAATTAATTAATGTAAGTCCAACATTTAATCATAGGTTTAAAACCGAATTTAATTAACTCTTAACCAAATTCTTCCAGTATTATTATTTTGAATCTAATTCGGTCCTTTCTTTTTTTTTCTTTATGGTAATCTCTATTTATTTTTCTTACTTTGCTTGATAACCTTCCCTAGAAGCCAAGTGGAGAATCTAATTGGACTAATATAATTCAAGCTCCAATAAACCCAAAATTAATTTATTCTCATTAGACTTAATTCCAACTTATTAATCAAATGTCATTCCACTAAAGA
This sequence comes from Erythroxylum williamsii, assembly GCA_027564335.1. Classification (NCBI taxonomy): domain Eukaryota; kingdom Viridiplantae; phylum Streptophyta; class Magnoliopsida; order Malpighiales; family Erythroxylaceae; genus Erythroxylum; species Erythroxylum williamsii. The sequence goes on from JANITW010000007.1 coordinate 14,776,899, forward strand.
CAATTAGCTGAAGTCTTGAATTACTAAATATTACGAGAATACATGTTTCAAATTAGATGTCTAATTGCAAACTCTATTATGAACCATACTAAAGCCATCCACACAATAAAGGGTAAAATTACCGTTTTGCCCTTATTTTGATTTTTCCTTCTAGATCTCCTACTTCATTCTATATAGTGACTAACACACAAGATCTCATCTTGGTGTTAAGACTTGATGGGTAGCTAGTCCATCAAACTATTTAATCAACAATCTCCGTAAAACATCTAGAAGTGATTATATCATTATAAACTCTTTATTTGAGTGAATGTTCCCCGTTACATTTTTCAATTAATAATTCCAACATGTAGATACTAGATTGATACTCTGTAAAAATATATTCCGATCATATAAAGAATTATAATTAAACACACATGAGTTTATCACTCATCAAAATTGTGGTTCGTAATAAAAGAATGATAAAGTGTATGTTTTAAGATTAAAGAAATGACCTACTTTATTCTTTAAAAATATATGTGATTCCAAATTCATTTAATAGTGTTATTATCGATAGTCAACTACTATCATGATATAAAACCATCATTCCATTTAAGTAAACTCTTTTACTTATATAGAGATAAATCATAACACTACAGTCTAAATCATAATCAAGCGACTAACTTGATTATTCAACTGTGAATCAACTAATTTAGATTCTAATAATATACATGTTTTCTATACATCTTTATGTATATATATATATATTACTTACAAAAGAATCTCGATACATTATGACTAGTTATATTATGCTCATACAAATAAAAACAAACTCTTTTGTTTCATTAATAATAAATATTTTCATTACAAAAACAAACTGGAAGAAGATTAAGTTATATGTAAATACAGTTACTTTCCAAGGCACTATATTTACATAACCCCAACATTGTGATCTTCAATTAGAGAATATTGATATGGCAACCTATGGAGACACACTACTCATTTAATATAAACTTATATGAGGTTAAACATTGAGTAGGTGGCCTTCACGTGTAATAAATAGGATATCTTTGTTAACCTATCTACTATCATCCAAATTGAATCATATTGAGTCCTTGTATAAAGTAGGCTAACCACGAAATCCATCTTTTCCTATTTTCATTCAGGAATTGGCAATGGTTATAACTTACTTGAAATAGCCACTCTACCAAATAGGGATAAGGATATGTATTGTTGGACCTTTCCAGATTTTGTGTTTCGCAGGACTCTCATTGGGTATTGTTATTGTTGCTTTATAGCTTACCTAAAGGTCCCTAATGCTCAGCTTTTACTTATAGGTAAGTCAAGCACTTAGATACATATTCATCTATATCCTTTTTCATACTGCCCCTAATATGCATCTTTAATATTAAAATATAGCTAAGTGGAACCTATCTGTACATTGTATACCACATAATGCACTTCCTTTAAAATCTCCTCCTTCAAGTTCAATACATTTGGAACACACAATCCCCTATTCATCCTTAATACACCTCCCTACATTAATCTCGAAATATGTGTGACATCCTTGTCATACTTCATCCATAAGCTTTTGGAGCTTAAAGGCTTGGTCTTGAGTGACCTTAATCATATCTAATAATATCGACTATTCTTTTATGCTTACAGTAGTACTCCTAAACCTAAAATCTAAAACTGAGCACTTTGATCCATCAAATCATATAACTCCTTGGTCAAAGCTCCCCTCTCCACTACAATATGTGTCAAACTACCTAAGGACTTCCTACTTAGTGAATCTACTACAACATTTGCCCTTTTAGGATGATTAATGAATCTGCTACAATATTTTTTTTTCCAGGGTGATACTAAATCATGTAGTCATTACCTTATTTGTATCATATTTAAGTTCCTATACTAAAATATATATTATAGGCTTTTGTGATCTTTGTAAATTTCACACATCTCACCATATAGATAATGTCTCTAAATCTTTAAGGCAAAGATCTTTGTTGCCATCTTTAAATCATGAGTAGAGTAATTTTGTTCGTGCTATTTCAATAACTTCGAATTGTAAGCAATCACCTTACCATTTTGTGTCAACATAGACCTTAAGGTAACTCTCAAAGCATCATAGTACAATTGAAATCCTCTACCTTCAATTGGTAATGTCAAGAGTGGAGTTGTACTTAAACACTTTTTTAGTTTCTAAAAGCTCCCCTAACAGGCATTAGACTAGATGAACTAGGGGTTCTTTTGTGTCAAACATGTCAACAAGGCTGCTATCTCATAAATGTATTAGACAAATTATAAAACTTCCTTTCATTGAATATAAAATTTTATTTTTTGTAAATAATATTGTTGAATGAATAGCGAATTTAAATGAATAGTGATTTTGGGGGCACCACCCAACCTTGAAATATTGAAAAATATCCAGAATAAGTATTAGAGTTTAATGATGCTGATATAGATTGAAAATAAGCCCGATTGGATGGATTTCAGGAGTTTCGAAAGTTTAGGACTGAAATGCCCTTTTTGGAAAATAATGAGTATTGATGATTTTAAACTCATTTGAATTTTTTAAAGTATCCAATCAATAAGTATTGACCCTAATTAGAATATTTCAGGATCAATTTGATAATAAGAAGGTTACAGAATATTTTTGGAACTTAATTTGGTTAGTTGTTACATTAAATTCATTAAAGGGCAATTTGGTCTTTTTACAAGAAGATAGTGGATTGATGAGTCATTAGAAGAGGACCACTTAGAGATGACATGTGTTTTGAAATTGTAGGATTACGAATTTTATGTGAGTGATACATGTATTGCTAGTATAAGTGCTGGGCCCCGTTTTTAGAACCCAACCTCGGAAACAAAATACCATCATACTTGAGCGTGGTTCCTTGTAATTGTTTCTTACTCTGATACTAAACATGATGAGCCCCATTTTCGGAGTCCAATCATTAAACCAAAAACGTTGGCGTAATCCAAAGAAGTCATGAAGCTTAAAGTCTCATACCATTTCTATGTTCCTTTTTCCATAACACATCTCACTTATATATATATGTATGTA
>JANITW010000007.1:14812453-14830124 GCA_027564335.1 Erythroxylum williamsii
TCAAACCGGAAATATGTCATACATGCATGTACGTACGAATGTCAATACAATAATTACCAATTATACATAATTCAATAGTACAGAAACATGCAAAAATACGTATGTAATGAACTGTACCCATCCCATCCGTGACGGGATGTTACAATATAACAATCCTTAACTTATTGTTTTTCGTACATGCAAAAACAAAGTAGAAAAGTACCTAAGTTCATGCAGAAATTTCCAGCACAATCAATCATTAACATCATATCTAATTCATCCTAATTCATCATCATCAATTCTCTATTATAACAGACTATAAAAACTAATCATTTATTTACATGTTTAACTCAAATTCCAGCTCAAAATATCAAGTCAATCTAATGCTCCAAGTAAGCAAAAACATCATACATTCAGGTAAAACATAGATGGATTTCAGTTAGGTTTAGTAAGGCAACTTCAAACTGATCTTTTACTTATCTTTGAGAGGCTAAAACATGGATTATTTTTCCAACAATTAGCCATAACCATAAGCAAGTTCAGGAAGGTGAAAGAAAAGAGTTTCAGTGGTGTGAGTGAGAGAATAAAGAATAAGAAATGAGCTGAACCAAGTTTACTCCTACTAAATGTTACACCTAAGGTGTTAGGCATCATCTAATGGAATGGCCATATGACTAAAGGCATGTTCGACATGTATCAAGTATATATGCTACCATATGTCACCATTAAAGCTAGGACACATGTCGTGTATTACAACTGCCACTGTTCCATTAATCAACTATGTCATTTTTTGTCAACTTACTAGCACATTTGTCATACAATGATCAACGCCAAATGTCACTCAATTATAGGCTAAATCATCCAAATTTTTTATGTATCAATTTATCTTATCCCTTGTCATTTTTCCTAACCCAAATGTACATCTTAATCCCTCAATTTTTTAGTTATACCAATTAATTCCAAATTTACTACTTGTGATTAGGCAAACCAAAATACAAGGCATAAAATTCACATCATAAACATTTATACGTGGAATGAATCAATTGAGTGCATATGCTATCTTTGTAATGTGTACAAAATCATTATTTATGTGTGTGTATGTTAATGATATGCAATTCATTAAGTCTAATAATAAGCTAAAGTTCTAATCCTCAATATGAAAATGGGTTATTATACTTACTATCTCATTTACATATCTATGGGCTAACTAATCCAATATGTTATTCTCTCGCACAGGTAAGAAATGTGACGATTTCATTAATATGTTAATAATGACCCATATGGCATCATGTTGCCTCAGAGTCCTCGGCAAACCTATAATGAAACCTATAGTAACCCTCTCTCATTTCCACTTCAGAATAGGTAATGACTGTAACTTCCTAACTGGAGCCTGATGCTCTACCTTAATCTATTGGCATATCAAACACTTGGCAATATACTCAGCCACTTGTTTCTTCACCAAAAATGTTGTTTCCACATATTGTATATCTTAGTATTACCAGGATATATAACATAAGCTGCTATATGTGCTTCCTCCAAAATTTCTTTTCTCAAATCATCAACAACAGGTACACACAATCTCTGCTTCAACCATAATGCATTGTCCTTTAACTCAAATTCAAAATTCGGATTTTGTTTCAACTTCTCAATAATTTTCACAAATTTTGGATCCTTGCTTTGAGGTTTTCTTATCCTTTCATACAACACCAGTCTAGGCTAAAACGTGGCTAACAATGCTTCATTCTGCCCCAAATTCAGCTCAATTTTTAATGCTCTCAATTAAACTAGGTTTGGTAACCTCGGTGTTTGAACTTAAGCCACATTACTATTGGATTTTCTACTAAATACATCAATTATAACATTAGCTTTACCTAGGTGATACTCAATTGTGCCATCATTATCTTTAAGCAATTCAATCCATCGTTGTTGTCTCATATTCAGCTCCTTTTGACTCAACAAATATCTCAAAACTTTTATGATCTGTAAATATCTGAAACTTTCACCATACAAAGAATGTTTCCAAATATTTAAAGAAAACATTACTGTAGCAAGTTCTAAGTCATGAACCTGATAGTTAAACTCATGAGACCTTAACTGTCTCGATGTATATGCAATCACTTTACCCTACTACATCAAAACACATCCTAATCTTTGAAGTGAAACATTATTATACACTACATGTCCTCCATATCTTAATGAAATAGCTAACACCGGTACAGTAGTTAATCAATGTTTTAATTCCTCAAAACTCCTTTGGCATTCATCAATCCATCTTAAAGGTAGATTCTTCCTCAGAAGCTTTATCAAAGGGGTTGAGATCAATGAAAACCTCTCAACAAACCTCTTGTAATAACCTACTCGTCCAAGAAAACTCTGAATCTTATACACATTTCTAGATGCCTACCACTTCATTAATGCCTCAACTTTCTTTGGGTCTTACTGTATGCCCTATCCAGATACTATATGACCCAAGAACAATACCTGATCAAGCCAAAATTCATACTTACTGAATTTGTCATACAATTGCTTCTCTCTCATTATCTATAAGACTAACCTCAAATACTCAAAATGCTCCTCTCTACTCTTCGAGTTCACCAAGATATCATCTATGAGTACGATCACAAAATGATCTACACAAGGTTGGAACACTTTATTCATTAATGTTATAAAATCTACCGAAGCATTTGTTAACCCAAAAGGCATCACCAAAAACTCAAATTGATACACTCTTTAATATATCAACTTCTACTATTTTCAATTAATAATACCCCGATATCAAATCCAGTTTAGTAAACATCTGAGCTCCCTATAACTAATCAAATAGATCATCTATTGTCAGTAACGGATATTTATTCTTCACTATCACCCGATTCAACTGCCTATAATCAATGCATAATCTCAAAGTCCCATCGTTCTCCACAAACAAAACTAGAGCTCCCCAATTTGACATACTGGATCTGATAAAATCCTTATTCAATAACTCCTACAACTGAGCATTAAGTTCTTTAAGCTCCACAAGTGCCATCCTATACGGAGGAATAGATATAGGAACAATATCTGGAATAAGGTCAATTGTAAACTCCGTCTCCCTATCTGGGGGTAATCCCAATAATTTAGTAGGAAACAAATCTAGAAAATTCCTAACAATAAGAATATTATGAATTTTCTACTCAACTCAAGCATCTGTCATATAGGCTAAATAAGCCTCATATCCAGTTCGAATCAGTCTAAGAGCACTCATTGATGAAATCAACCTGGCTAACACTGCTTGACTAACACCTTGAAATATAACCCTTAGTTGATTAGGAGATTCAAGGATGACTTCTTTAGTGTAGCAATTCATCACAGCCCTATATGCAATAAGCCAGTCCATACCCAAAATAAGATCTATCTCCTTTAATTGCAATACTATCAAATTGGCTTCTAACTCTACCTGATCAACTCGAATAATGCACCTTGTACATACTTCCCCAAGCACTGGAGTATGCACTTGTAAACCAAATTTCAACATCTCTCTCTCTCAATGCAGTTTAGATGCTAGATGCCGAGTAATGAATGAATGTGTAAATCCAATGAATGTGTAGATCCTGGATCTAATAATGTAAATGCCTCAAATTGAAAGACATGTAACACACATACAACGACATCTAGAGAATTCTGTGCCTCCTGTCTGGTGGTAGCAAAGATCTTAGCCTGGGACTATGGTTGGTTATTCTTCACCTTAGTCCTAACATTAGGACCTGTTGAACTTGTTATACCCCTACCTCTACCTCTCTATCCTAGTCCACTAGCTTTACTTTGCTAGACAGTCATCTCAGTCACTAACTGTGCTCCCAAAGTCGTGGGACAGTCTCTAATCAAATGCTCAAAAGAGCCACAATGCAAACAAGCCCTCGATATCTTCCAAAACTCTCCACCATGTTTCTTTCCACAATATTATGTTTGCCCTCCAGATACTTGACCTCGAACACTACCAGCATGAACAAAATCGCTTCTCAATCTAAACCCTAACTATCTCGATCTCAGTTGTGATTGTGACGATCTATTATGATGTTTACTAAATCTCCTGCTAGAATCAACTTAAGATTCACTATACCTCTTAATTATGAACTCCTGCCTATACTCTCCTTATCCATCCTTCAGCAACTATTTAAATCAAATCGAAGTAGCTCTCAGCTTAGTAAAACTACTCAAATTAGTAATAGCTAACCTCATTCTAATCTTTATATCTAGTCCATCCTCAAATCGCGTACACTTATCTTCCTTAATCAAAATTAGAGCAATAACATACCCCATTAATTTGTTAAATTGCACCTCATACCCGACTATAGTAAGACTTCTATATTTTAGATCTAGAAATTCCTTCATCTTTCTATCCAAGTAGATCTTTGGCATATAGTTCTCCTTAAAAACCTTCAAAAAATCTTCCCATGTCAATCTACAAGGTCGATGAAACTACTGGGAATAGTCTTCCACCATTGATAAGCTGGACCTTGGAGTAACGAGACTATGTAGTCAATCCTTTCATCAGACTCGTAGTCCATTTAATCAAATACCCACTCCATTCTTTCCAATCAGCCTTTTACCTTAGTAGGGTTTGTACTTCCATAGAAGTCTACAACCCCTTACTTCCTAAGTTTATTATACCTCCTTTCTCTCCTCTCTTAAATTCTCTGAGGAATTTGTTCAAACTAGGGTAGTAGGGACTCTCTATTGGCTTTTATAGACTCAAGGTCAGCTGATTCTGCGACTTGATCTCTTATAGTAGATGACCTATAACAAACAATAATTATGATCACTATATGAGTCTCTCACCATATGTCAAGTTTAAAGTGCTCATATATGTCCCTATGAATGTCAAACCATGCTCTGATACCAAAATTGTAATAAACCACTTTTGTAGTGCATATGCTCAAACATCTAGAGGAGGAGAACAGCACGTTGGAACAATTACATTATCATCACACGTTTCACAAGCATTCATAATGATTTAAATCTTCTTATTACAATCACAAACATAAACTTACATTGTGTTATTACAATTCATAATCCATGTATATAAATTTCATAACATTTGAGAGTTTACTACTCTATACAAAATGTACAATATGAAATGGGACGCTAACTGAAAATATTTTAACTAAACTCCTAAGATATCAATTGGCTAGACCTCTAAGCCATTCGTGTTCCCAAAATGACAGTGCTAGAATTCTACTAGATTGCCTTAGAAGCTAGAACTCCCTTGTTTCTAAAAATTAACGTTGCAATTTTGATGTGTTTGCGAACTTAGTGAGTGAATCATCACCAAGTTCAACATGTATATCTCCTCATTTAGTATCAAATCCCACAACACATTTTATTTTTATCATATTTCAATAAGTACAACATTATCACCATTTCAGAATAATCTAATAATTCATCTCAACCATTCATATGATACAAGTAAAGTTATAAATATACAAATACACATGTGACTCCATTTCTATGTTACTTTGTTGTGACTGAGCGCCTATTTACTGTCCCATATCTGTTGTTGATATTGGGCTCATTTCATTTACTATCTTGTATCCATTATGGATATTGGGCTCATTATAATTGAGCCTATGGCTCTTTGTGCAAGCTTAAAGCTCTTTTTCATGTTGGTCAGTCCGGTCATAAACTCTTTTATCTAATTATGTATATTAATGTAATGGAATGCATCAATTCACATAATATGATATCAATACTTTTCATTCAATGTTTTCATGTCATTTATCACAATCTTTGGACCTAAGTCTATCATTCAACATTTAGTTGAGGATGCATTCCATATTACTTATACAATTTGAAAACACTTCTATAAACAGTCCTAAGTATCAAACTCCTCGGAAAAACAATGTCCGGAATCATAACAATCATATAAGTAACCATTCAATAACTAAAAATTAACTAAAAACAATTCAATCATAGTGAGAAACATCTAGGTTAACTCACAGTATGCTCCAGAAAAGCTATTGCTTTGATGATTCGGCAATGTTTAGATGTTGGCAATCAACTTGTGCACTTATAGATATGCAATGCATACATAGTTCACAAATCACTAACTTGTTTAGTCATATGAATATTCAGTCATACACATGTATAAGTGTCATATTCAATGCATGCTTAGTTGACTTTTTGGGTATATATTCTTATACATAGATCTAAAATATTCAATTTGTGCTTATACACCCTAAGACCATTCAAACATTATATTTTGTATATTACCATTTTGCAATCAGGTTGGTACATTTAAGTTAGCTTCATTCACTCCAAATTCATCAACCATACTTTACACTTATCCTTGAAGACTTTTATGATCAAAAACCATCTTATAACACACACATTATTGTTACTTTAAATCTAGAATTTCAGCAAGTTAGATCTATAAATTCACTAAATTTTTCCAACAATATATATTCATACATTTACCCAATTCTCATTCATAATTACCCCATGTTCTTCAATGCTCATACATCCATGCCTTATACACATTACTCATGTCCTTAAGATCATGTTTCATTAAAATAACTCATTTATTCCTTTAACAAATCATAATTTCCATATTTGAACTCAACCACATCAAAGCAATCCATTTTTAGGTTATGACATCAATTAACTACATAAACTTATCGAGCTCTTAACCAATTAATCAAGAAACAACATAGGCTCATTCCTAACCTTAATCAAGTCCAAATATACCAATTTAGAGTGAAATTTCTTAGCTAGTTCGACTTGTATACAAGGCTAAATTAAAATTCCATAATTTGTCATCAACAACACTAATGTGTGTAACTTTACTACCTGCAATACTTCACGAATTTTACAAGCTTAGAGACATCACTAACTCCTGAAATTTTCCATATTTCATGTCCTTTAAGATCACTTCATTTAAATTTAATTTAAATTCTATATTGGTTACACTAAGGCTTACAAAATTCTGCTCACTTATGTCATTAACCGTCACTTTTTACAAACACATCTACAGCTCTAATTTTCCAAATTCAAGAACACTTCAATAACACCTATCTTTACCATGAATCCACCTTCATTTGCACTTCAAATCTTAACCTAAATCATCCATTTAACAATCTATAACCTACTGTTTTCATGCATCAATAACAAAATAGAAAAATAACCAATTCATCCATCATATTCTAGCACAATATCATCATCAACGCCACATGCATTCTATCCCAATTCAGTCATCATAAAATTTCTATTTCAACACGCCATAAAGATCATAATTTCACTTACTTATTTAGCTCAAGTTCCTCCTCAATGATCAAGCTAACTTAGCTTTCCATGCATGCAGAATCATCCAAGTACAAGATGGAAGTAAAATGATTTCAATAAAGGAAAAATGATAATAGGAGATTATAGCTATCTTTGAGCATATTTCTGTATGGATCTTGAAGTGAATATGAAAAAAATTGAAGTGAAATTCAGAAGCTATGAGGGTGTGTGAGTGTTTCGATGACGAGAGTAAAGGAAAGAAGAAGAATGAACATAACATAAACTATCCCTATAGTAGCTTAACTCATTAGGTTCTAGGTGTCATTACTTTACAATGGCATTTGTCACCTATGCATGTAAGTCACTTGTCCTCTCCATAAGCTGCCATTTGTCACAATTATGCTAGGCCATTTGTCACTCAATCACTGATACTATTTGTCACTTAATTTCTTATGCCATTTATCACTTAATTTTTCATGCCTAATGTCACTCATTTTCTAGGCTTAGTCATCCTAAATTTTCATATGTCAACTTATCTTGTCACTTAACATTTTCCTAGACTAAATGTACATTTTAATTCATCAATTTTTCAATTATAACAATATTCCAAATTTAATACTTGTAATCTATCAAACCAAAATTCAAGACATAAGCATTACACAATCAAATCATAATCATTCTAAACCTTTCATACCCCAAAATATGTCAATTAAGTGCAATTTTTGTAAATCAACATTTATGTGTATATATATGCTCATGTTATGCATGTGAATGAAATCATATCCCAAATGTACCTATTCTTTCTAATATACTACAATTCATGTGGCTATCACTCTAATCCTCAATAGGTTAGGAAACCGACTATTACACTATTAATGTCCAATCTCAATAGAACAATGATTAGGAATAATTTAAGAATAATACATAAATGTAACATAAATCTTATAATTATGATCTCATCATAATTTTATTTGCAAAGTATTTTTATTTTATTAATTTTATCACATATGTTTGAATATGTATAAGATAAAGAATGTGTTGAAGTTTATTTTAAAAACTTTCTTTACCATAAGTATACAAATCGTATCTTATAGTATCAAAAGTATCATTCCTATGAGGATTGTATTAGTTACCTAATAATTCATATAACAATTTGTTTAAGGTAAACAGTATGGTAATATAATGAGAAAATAAATTAAACTAAATAAAATTGATAACTGAATAATTGAACAAGCAATAGTGAAATAGTTGATTAATCAATGATGAAAACTTAGAAATTACTTGTATCCTTATTTGTGTTCACTTCACATTCTTGATTTAACACTACCAGACCCTAGATATTTAATAATTATGATCACCTTCTCTCAAGATCTAACCAAGCAATCCTACTTGAATAGATAGAAACTGAATTGTGAGCTCTCGATCTATCAAAACTCCTCCTAACTATCCAATTAGATTCGAAGCAATCTTATGGGTAACTAACAAATAATTAAGATCTCTCTTCAACTGCCTATCAACTTAATGTTTATAGGTCTATTATAGTACCAGCTCTCGCTACATAACATAACAAAAATGATTCAACCTAATCTCTCAATTCAAATTGAATATAAAATAATGATCATCAAAAAGTATATTTTATTAAATCAAGAATGTATTAACAAATAATTCAACAGTAATCCTTAAAGGGAGCTTAGCAATCTATATCCAACATATATCTCAATTGATTCATCGTTAACATTCAAGAACAAGGAAAAAAAAAGAAAAAAAGTAGATTTTTGAATTATGAATGTCTTCTCTTCTTTTTCCTTGCACTGGAAAACTATGCAACTTGTGTTATTCAAGAGTTTGGTCTCTTTGATCTCTTCTTTTGTGTTTCCAGTCGTCTCTTTTGGGTTTTTTTCTTTGCCTTTTATACTTTTTAATCCTCCTAGGTCTCTTTTTAGGGTTTTGACACTTTTTTTGTTCCAAAATAGCTCTAAATCACCAAAAATACAAAAATCTCGCAACTTGAAATTTTAGCATTTGCACAATCATGTACCAAAGGTTCCTCCACATCCTTTCTGTCATGATCATGCATGCTATGCATAATAAAGACAAAGATTCCACCAAAGTTCTTGCTACCCTTTATGCACACGTTCGTGTGCCAACTTAGTTCCCTAACTCTTTCTTCATCTTTTCTGAAACTTTTTTGCCTCTACTCATAATCAAACATGTTAAACATCTCCTAAAGCATACAATTAAGTTCACATTCTTGTCCTAACTAACAACAATCAAACAAAAAACACAAAAACACTAATAAATGCATAAATCTAAGTCTTAAACATAGATTATCACTTTAAGAAAATACTCAAAACACACTCTAATATATAAAAACAGACTATAATTTATACTTATCATAATGCTTTTAAATAATTATTTTACTAAAATACAAACATACGATTGATTGTAGGATATAAAGTAACAATAACAATCAAAATATAATAGACATTCAATGTAATATATAAGATTATATATTAAATTCTTATTTGTACGGATAACGTGTACACATTTAACAATACAATATGTTAACTTAAGGAATAGTAATTGTTACGAAAATATATTAATTAATTTTAATGTTGATAAAGTAGAGGATACTTTTAGAGGTCATCAATTTTACTCTCCATGTCAGCCTCTTAACATACAATCGCATAAACAGTGGAATGTATGGATACAGGGAAAGTAAAGTTAAAGTTTTACATTTTGCCGTTCCTTTATTCGTTTTTCGTTTGAATTTTGACCACTTTTTATGTGTTACTGTTAAGGGGGAGGGAGGGAGAGAGAGAGAGAGAGCGTACTTGGCGTGCAGGTTTCATGCGAAGTGATGGCAATCGTTAGAATGTGTAAACTAAGAATTGGGTCTTGTGCTTGCCTCCTACAACGCAAAAAGCAGACAAAAGTGAAGCTGCGGTCTTGGACGGTGTCTATAAAGCGAAAGCGTACGAGTGACTATTCACTGATGCTTTTACCTGGAATTTGAATCATGGTTGGTCTTGTTCCTTACAGGATCTAACCATTAACCTCGATATGCATGCCAACTTTAAATACATGGGGATATTTTATCTCTGTCATTGAGCAGTTAATGTCGAAAGATAGGGTATGCATTGGAAAGTAACAGTGATGTTGAAGAAAACAATGCTTAACACTTACAATAGGTTTTAGTGTTCTAAAGAAACTAATTTAGTAACAACATGACTGAACAAGTCGAAAAGACTGCCATGGAAGACTGGCATTGAATGGTCTGAAATTACTTTTGACCGGTTTGGTTTACCATATCCTACCAAACCGATTGCAGATGTGCCCCGGTCAGGTTGAGTTTGTCAACCGTCCTAGAAGAAAATGTTCTGTGAAAGGCCTAACTTGGCATCAATATGTGCATGTATATATGCATATGTATATATATATATGCATATGTATATATATATATGTATGTATATTTAGGTGGACCACCATGCCTGCTTTATCTGAAATAAAGGAACAGTGTCTATCTGATGTCATTAAGCAGTCACACTAGTGTTTCCACGATGGGGAGCCGTAAGTAACCTTTTGTCAATGCTTGCCTGTTGTTTTAGCCAACGACGTCACTATCTCCTAATACCCTTATTTTCCTTTATCCCGTAGTTTACCATCTTGGGATCCAGTAAACTATGGGATCCGAAGGACACAAAAAAAGTACAACAACCAATTGGCTACAAGAACATTTTTGAAAAAATTATCGACTAATTAAAATTAGATTGTAGGGCTACTGAAGTGTTTGGTAGACTATTGTAAAATAATATGAAATTTTTTGTGACTGTTAGTAAGTTCCAAATATGATGACCGAGACAACAAAGCTCTTTTCTTAACAGTCACACAACTCTCAGCTTTCTTTTTAGGAACTTTACATCCTTCACAACTCTCTTTTCTCTTTTAAAACTATAGTCGCAATAGTATATACACTCTTTTCTCCGTTAAACTCTAATCTCATAGCAGAATTGTTTTAAAAGTAATCACAAACTATTTTAGACTTTCTGATTCACAAGATCCTCAGAAGAGGCGAGTGTAAAATATACTTGTCTCTGTACCAAGACAGATAGTAACATCACTCAGGATTTAAGCTTTCAGGAGAGGGAGAACTTAGAAAGAATAGAAAACGCTCAAACCAAATTTCATTAAACTTCTTCAAATCTAATTCTAAGTTTGCTTACAACGAAAGAGGAGTCTTGCTTTTATAAGCGAAGCAAGGGTAAAAAAGTAAATCTCTCAAGAGACAAACTCATTACAACTTTAAAAAAGAAAGTAATTTTTAAGTACAATCATTATACATTTAATAAAGTTACTTTGAAAAAGTAAACAACTTTTTAAAAAGCAAATAGTATAATGATAAGAGGTAATCTTGTACATGTTGGTTTATGCCCTATAGTCAATCGTTTTGGTTATAGTTTAGTGACAAATTATTTAAAGGTATTTTTTATGTAACACCCCACTCCCATCTGACACATGCATATGCACCTTTCGGATACACATGCATATGCCTGATAGAAATGGTATGCTAACTATTTTACCTTCACTTTAAAAAAATTGGCATCGTAAGCTAAGTTTTAAATTACACATTGTTTTAAAAGCCAAAATTTTCTCATTTTATATCATAAACTATAAGTTATATTGTAGCATTATGTTCAACATCCATGTTTACATAACATCATCCTATGAGCATCAACAACTCAGTCTGCACAATATGTTACTTAAATGAGGAATCACAAAAGATAACACAAACTATCCCTTCAGTCCTAACTAACCGAACTTTAAACCATATCTAATATCCATAAGTTATACAAAATTGCTTCTATGCAGTCTTAGAAGCTAGGTCGTAGCTCTCTCGAACCTAAAATTGTCAACGTTGCAATTTTGGTGAGTTTGCAAACTCAGTAGAATAACCATCCTTGTTGATTCACTCTTGTCATACAACAAACAACAAATCATGTTATCATGTAATTCACATCATCTTGATTTTTATCAAATAATATCACATAACACCTTATCACATTTGTCATATTTCAAAAACAAAATTCTAACATTTCATCATTTCAATGTAATTTTGTAGAATATACACATTGACAAATTATCACATATTTCATACGCAAAGTTCTCAAAACATTACAATCATTCAATTTATTTAGATCATATGTGTATACAATGTCATGAGATTTATTTCATTGTTGTAATTGTGTGCCTTTTTCACTATCTTGTATCCATTATGGAGGATATATCGTATACAGTGATGCTTCGCATCAAGGATTGGGATGTGTATTGATGTAATATAGCAAGGTGATAGCCTATGCGTCTAGACAACTAAGGTCTCACGAGATAAATTATCTAGTACATGATTTACAGCTTTCTGCAGTTGTCTTTGCTCTAATGATGTGGAGACATTATTTATATGGGAGACATTCCATATTTACATTGATCATAAGTGTTTGAAATATCTGTTAAGTCAGAAAGTGCTGAACATAAGAAAGAAGAGATGGATAGAATTGTTAAAAGATTATGATTACATGATTGAGTATCATCCGGGGCAAGCTAATATAGTGGCTGATGCATTGAGTAGAAAGTCACATGGCGGTGTAGCTCAGATTCAATTATTGAGATTATGAAATTTGATTCAATTGAAAGCTTTAAATGTGAAGTTGAATCTAAAGCATAATGAAGCATTGACAACTACACTAAAGTTGAGATCAATGTTACATGATTAAATTAGAAGAGTTCAGAGTAAAGATCTAGAAATGGTGAAACTGATTAAGAAAGTTAAGATGAATCTTGATTCTGAATTTGAATTGCAAGATGAAACATTGTAGTTAAAACAGAGATTATATGTGCCTAATATGGATTAATTGAGAAAGGAAATACCTGAGGAAGCTCATATGACCGCTTATGTTATACTATGCATCCTGGCACGACCAAATATCATCCTGAAGCAGCATTTCTGGTGACCTACAATGAAGAAGCAAATAGCACAGTATATTTCTAAATGTATAACATACCAGTAGGTTAAAGTTGAGCATTAAGCTCCAAATGGGAAACTTCAATCATTGCCTATTCTAGAGAGGAAATGAGAATGAATCACTATAGATTTCATTTTGGGTTGCCTAAGACTCCAAGACAAAATGATGCGATATGGGTTGTGGTAGACCGATTAACTAAGTCATCTCATTTCTTACCAGTGAGAGAGAATAACTCACTAAACTAGTTAGCTTGGAAGTATGTGAATGAAGTAGTTAGACTACATGGGGTTCCAGTTTCTATTGTATCAGACAGGGATCTTAGATTTACTTCGAGATTATGGAAGAGTTTGCAGTCAGCTATGGGTATAAAGTTAAACTTCAGTATTGTATTTCATTCTCAAACAAATGGACAGAATGAGAGGACAATCAAGATTGCTGAGGATATGCTCAAGACATGTATATTGGAGTTTCAAGGAGCTTGGGATTAGTATATAGCATTGATTGAATTTGCTTATAACAATCATTATCACAGTAGTATCGAAATGGCACCATATGAGGCATTATATGGCAAAAAGTGTCGATCGCCTCTGTATTAGGATGAAGAGGGCTTGCGAATGGTTGAAGGTCTCGAACTGCTAAAAGACACTGTGGATAAGGTGAAACTGATCAGAAGTCAAATAAAAGCAACTCAGGATAGATAAAAGAGCTATGTGGATCAGCATTGACGGAATATGGAATACAGTGTAGGGGACATAATGTTTCTGAGAGTGCTGCCTTGGCGAGGAGTGCTGAGGTTTGGTAAAAAGGGCAAGTTGAGTCCTAGGTACATTGGTCCTTATGAGATCATTGAGCAGATAAGATCTTTGACATACAAGTTAGCTTTGCCTAATGAAATATCTCAATTGCATAATGTGTTTCATGTGAGCAAGTTAAGAAGATACAGAGCTAATCCAACATATGTGTTATCAGCTCAAGATATTATGGTTGCTAGTAATCTAAGCTATGTTGACGAGCTAATCAAGATAGTGGGTTATAAGACAAAGAAGCTAAGAAACCGAGAAATTCCATTGGTGAAAGTCCTTTGGAGAAATCACTCGACTAAGGAAGCAACTTGAAAAATGGAGGATCATATGAGGAAATAATATTCCCACCTGTTTGAACATCAGGTAAAAATTTCTAGGATGAAATTTCTTTAAGGAGGGGAGAATTGTAACATCTTGTTATTCATGATAAGGCTAAATTAGGGTACAAGTGAGGTAAATGAGAAATTAGAAAGGGTAGTTCATGCTTATGCATAATGTGGCATACACATACATGAGAAAATTGATTTTTGACACATTAAAATAATTTTACATGTATTCATTGACATTTTTCAGGTATAATTGATTTATAAATGTGATTAGATTGAGAATTGTAGTTTAAAAGTGTTAAACACTAATTTGGTGTTAATACTTATTGTTTTCGAATTTTTAGTGAATTTTAGGAAATTTCTAAAAATTTGGGATACATTTGGACTAGGATAAATGCAAAGTGGTAGGATAAATTGATGCATGAAAAATTTGAATGATTTAGCCTATAATTGAGTGACATTTGGCATAGTTAAATTGGTGACAAATGGACTAGTAATTAATTGACAAATGGATCAATCATTGTGTGACAAATGGGCTAGTAAGTTGATGACATATGGCATAGTTGATTAATGGACAAGTGACCTAGTTAGTTGGAGACATTTGGTAATACCAATGCTTGATAAGTGCTGAACATGCCATAAGACGTATGGCCATTCCATTAGATGACACTTAACACCTTAGGTGTAAGTTTCAGCAGGAGCAACTCCAGCTATGGTGATTTCTCTTTTTCCTCCCTCTCACACACTACTGAAACACTCTTCCTTACACCTCCATATGTTTATTTATGTTCATGTCTGATTTTTGCACCAATAATTTGTGCTTCACCCTCTAAAAGTTAAGTAGAGAATCAAAATATAGTTGCCTTGTTATCCTAGCTAAAATCCTTCCAAGTTCCACCTTGAATGTGTGATTCTTCTACATGTTTGGAGTATTGATTTTGAGTGACTTTTGAGCTGGGATTAGAACTAAACAAGTACGTAAAAGATTAGTGTTTATGGCATGTTATAATAGAGAATTGATGATGATGAATTAGGATGAATTCCAAATGATGTTAATGATTGATTGTGCTGGAATATGTTAGCTGTATTGTTTTCACTAAACATGCATCGATATTTTGGCTATATTTTGATTTGTAGATTTTCAAATGAGATGATTCTTAATTTAATTGAACTAGAAAATTTGAATACAATTTTAAGAAGAAATTGAATTTGAGTTTTATCCTTAAGGGTCTCAAAATTTAGCTTGAAATTGAATCTTTTCTTAGGCTACAACACTACATGTGACAGAAATCATATCATATTCTTATCGAATAAATTGTATTGTTATACACCGAATCAAACAAAGGTGTCTTCACAAAAGTCGTACCTTATTCTCTTAGCTTTCTATTGGTATAAAGTTTGTAATTTTTTGATATTTCAACTGAGAGATATGGCTTGTACAACTTTGTTTGTAGTACTCAGTCTGTAGTATTTTGAGCATAACTTATAGAATAATGAACCAAATTGTATGATCTTGATGTAAGGCACAGGGGAACAATTGTTTAGAAGAAGGTGTTATAGAAATACACCATTTTCCTTGTCATAATGAACATGTAAAGTAGACCCGAAAGTCTGTGTTGAAAAGAAAGCTGGAATAGTTAATAAGTGTATGAATTTTGTTCTTTGCATCAGTTTATTACAGAAGTATACCTGGGCATATGTCACTGAACATGCATTCTACATAATACATTTATAAAAATGCATATTCAGTTACATGAACAATGTGGTAACATAAAATTGTATTTGATTGCATACAAAAGAGAAAATAGAGCGGCCACTTTTAGATATTGCCGGAACTTCAAGGCAATAAGTAAAAAGGGAGAAATAGTGAGTAACCTAAGATGATCTTACCTTAATTTGTTATATTTATTATTGAATTGAATTTGATATGCGCTGATTGTGTTCTGAATTTCAAACAATAATTGTCCGAGGCATTTGATACATGTAAATATCATTGGTAGTGCTACTTGTATATGAATGAGATTGACTATTTAATTCTTAACTGAAAAATTGAATGTCGGACCTAGCCCGATGATTATTGTTAATACACAAATACAAACATGAATGCGATTGAAAGTGATTGAATGTGAAGACTAAATTGTGGCATGAATTTTATTTCAATGCATATAATATAAAGGCAGTTGTAATTGATATTGCCAATAAAAAAAAGAGCTTAAAGCTTAGAAATTCGTCATTAGAGTCTAAGGCTCGATGTGTTTAAGAACCTTGTATCCTCAATGGATAAGGGATAGTATGAACGAGTTTGATATCCACAACGGATACGGGATAATGTGTTAGACCCCGTTTCTGAAGCCCAACATCGGACACGGAAGCGTGAGGCTTGGGCTTGTAGGGGAGACCTTGAAGTTGAAAATTTAGAAGAAAATCTCCCTCAGAAGCAAAGGAGGGCGTCGTCGCGGCGTGTGTTGTCTCACCGCAGCGAACCTTTCAAGAAGCCACACCGCAGCGAGCGAACGAGCCCTCGCCGCGGCGAGCAAAGGAACTCTCGCCGCAGTTAACCCGCGAAAACAACTTTGCCGCAACGAGCAAACGATCTCGTCGCGGCGAAGGCCTGAACCCACAGAATCCAAAACTTAAACTTTTTTTTCACTCATTTTCATCAAAACAACCCAACCCAAAGTAAACAACATACACTCAAGCAATCTTCTAAAGGATTCAATGCAAAAGATTTGAAACCAAAATCAACCTCATCCATATCTCATTGATAACCAAAAGAAGAGTTTTGCAAAGCTTTAATGGCATTTCAAGCCATAATACATCATTTGAGTTCAAGGCCAAAATACAAAATACACTTGAACAAATAAAACATGAAATGTGACTAAAGCTTTGAATTCCAAACGATAACTTGAAAATACATAAATATGACAAATCGGAGTGATGCCATAACTCTTGATCTACTCGTTCTCTTGCTCATCACCTGAATAGGGGGAGGATAAAGGGGGTGAGCTATAAAGCTCGTGGGTAACATATTTATAATAAAGAAACAAGCAAAACTATTTTCAAAAAGATAACTCATTGCTGTGGTACACTTTTGAAACCATAGTAATTTCACATGTAGATATCATTATCTCAAAATGCTTGATTTTCAATCAATTCATGAGCAATTAAAAATAAATCATGTATGCATCAATACATACTTTAACAAATAACCAAAATTCCTTAACCAATAACCAAAATTCCAATCAATTTGGTGTAGAAATCGGAAAGTCATACTTTAACAATTCGAACTATA
>JANITW010000007.1:14831966-14846530 GCA_027564335.1 Erythroxylum williamsii
TGATGATGATTGTCTTTGTTTATATTAATTGTAGTTATTATTTATATGTGAAATATTTAAAAATTATTGTTATTTCATATTAATTATCATTAACTCAATATTATTTATTATTAAGATTTTTGAAACATAGTTGATGTAAACAGTAAATCAGTAAAGTATACAGTACAACTGTACATTATACTAATTGACTATTTTGTAAACTTTAAAAATTTTAGGGACTAATTTATAAATTTAAAAAATTACCCGAAACAGTACCCGGTATTGATCGATACCAGTACAGTTTCATTCCAGAACTCACTCTGGTACCGAGCTCGGTACAATATTCATAACTTTGGAATAGTGACTTAGACCAAAAATTCCAAGCTTATTTGTCAAATCAAGCTATAGTAAAAAGTTGATGGTGTAGGCGATGTGAAGAAGATGGTTTTGTTTGTTTTTAATATTTTAAAGACTTAATTCCAATTAAATGAGTTTAATTGAAATTAAGTTTAAATTCTTAATAAATCTGAAAAGGTGTTTTTAATTATTTAAAAATTATTTTCAAGGGTTAATTTTATTAGGAATGTTTCAGAAGTTAATTTAATTTTTCAAGATGTTGAATTATTAAAATAAATTAATTATTAAATCAATTCCAAAATTAACATAATTATTTTTCTTAATTTAATTAAGATTAACAATTATATTGATTTGTAATTAATTTTAGAAAAGTAGTTTCTAAAATTAGATTTAATTAGTTTCAATTAGATTGAAATTAATTAATTAGAAAAGTTGTTACTAAAATTATAATTAATTATTTTCAATTAGATTGAAATTAATTAACTAAACTTCTTGAAATTAAGAAAAATGTTTTCTTAAATTATTAAGAAAATTGTTTCTTAATTAAATTTGTTGATTTCAATTTGATTGAGATAAATTAAATTCTTAATTTTATTTTTTTAGAGAATTATTATTTTATTTATATAGAAATTGTTTCTTTATTTAAAAATAATATCTTTCTTGATATATTAAGAAACGATATTATCTTGATTAAATTTTGAAAATTGTTTTCATTTATTCATCAAGAAAAGGATCTTTCTTTAATATTTTTAAAAATGGTTTTCTAACTTATTAAATAAAGGTTTTCTAATTAGTCACGAAATAAATCTGTAAATAAATAATATATAATAACTTTCTTAATTAAATTTAAAAGTGTTTTATTTAATTTTAAAAGTAGTTTCCTTTTAATTTTAGAAAATAGTTTTCTAATTAAGGAAAAAAATTTCTAATGAGATTAAAAATAGTCTTCTAATTAGATTAGAATATGTTATTTATATAATTTTGAAACGGAGTTTTTCTAAATTATAATAAGTAAAAAGTACAATTTATTGAGAATTGTTTTCAATTAAATTTTATCTAATGAGTCAAGATAATTGGAAATAGTTTTCAATTGAATTTGAAAATTGTTTTAAAATAGAATTGAATTTCTATTTGGATTAGGAATTTAATTTATTTAGGAATCAATGGTTTTAATCTAATTTGAATTTTTTTAAGGAGTTGGAAATGTTATTTTAGATTATGAAGATCAATAACTAGAATCAAACGAAGCTTGAATTTTTATGCATATGATTTGATTATGAGTGAATAAGATGCATACTTTATTTATATGGTTGATATTTATATTGGATGCATGATAAATTGTATGTTTTATATATGTAATATTTTACATGCAATTTGTGTTTGATGAGACAAATGAAGTTAAATCCTTTGTTAAAATTTGAAGACACGTTAAGAACGTGATTGTTGCCTTTCATTATTATAAAAATAAACCAGAGTTCTGTTTATTGTAGGCTTGTTAAGCAAACTCAAGGTCGTTTTAACCTAAATATGTTTAATCTTATGATAATGGTTCTACTTAACTAAATTTGTATGATTTGAATGAGTAAACCCATGATCACATGAATTTAGAGGCAAGGTTAGGAACAATATAATATATATTTTGGCAAGAGTTGTCACCTAACAGATATAGGAGTCACATGAGATGTAATTGATAAAGTTGTTATCTACCTGATTTATGTCTAGTTGGTTTGTTGAGCAAACTCAAGGTCAACTATATTTGAATGAGATCCTAGATACTAGAGAGATTAGAATAATCTTTCCGAATAGTAGTGAGGGCTATTATTTCAAATAAAATAGTGGAAGTAACCAAATATATGATTAAAGTCCTAATCTTATTTGGTAGTCATGACATATAATTGATTACTTGTTTCTTTATACTTATATTTTGTTCTTAGTGGAATCTACCTTATTTAGTATAGTTGATACTAAGTTAGTAAACCAAGTTTTTGGAGATAGGATATGTATGAGAAAAGTTCTCAAAAGTTAGATAGAAAATTGTATGATGCAATTTTGCTATAATCCTCATTAAGGATATGGCGACAAAGTTGTAGAGATATGTCAAAATCAAATAGATGACAAAATGTATTGAAATTTTGAGTTGACTAATATCTTGTAAACTTTGATGACGACATATAAGATGTATGTCAACAACATGATAGCAAAATGCAAGGAGTTACATGGAGTAGGGCTGAAAGGTATAGTACTTTGTTATAATTGCTCCATTTAATTTAGACTAAAAGCATAATTGTGGACTACAATTAAAGGCTTAGCAACAGTATGATAATATTTGTTATTAAAAAAACAATTACATAACTTTTCTTACCTATATGTGAGATGATGAAGATCATATTTATTTCTAATTCATTCTTATAAGTATTTGATACTAAATTTAGATTCAACATTATTGTAATGTTTAGTGCATGGTTAGAAATAGTTTGTTAAGTCAAAGTAGTTGATCTAAGTTTATGCAAATAGTTTGTATATGTATTGGATCAAAGGAGACTTATGCTTAACATAAATGACAAGAATTAAAAGTTTGATAACTGAGACAATCCTTCTATGTCTTGTTGGTTAAATCAATAAAAAACAAGAATCATTAAGTTACATATAAGGATACGTGTATCTTTTTGATTATGAATCATATGAAACTCGTGAAACTTGTCAATTTGAACAATAACCAAATCGGCTTTTGGTGAAAGTATGATGATGATATTGAATTGTTAAATCTTATAAATATGATGTATTGGATAGAATATCAATTCATAAAAAGGATAATACTTATATTTCATTAGATTAATAATGACTTTATGTGATATAGTCATATGTATTAAATGAAATAATGATTTAAAAAATTTGAAAAGTTTAAGTTATTTAAATCTAAGTAGAAATAAAGCATGGAGAATGCTAAAGTACTTCAATGAGATCGTTGTGGTATGTTTGAAATTATCAGTTATTTATAGGAAATGAGATTCTCGGGTGAATACTTTCATAACTAAATTTGCAAGAGTATGGATTTATGTAAGGAGTAAAATACAATATAATATATTGTATAATGTAATATTATTTCTTCTATATCAATGCTTGGTACAATGACTTACCTTCTATAGTTCCAATTAAATCAATTAGCAAGATTTTGTATTAGATATGAAACGTTAAGTCTTTGAAATAGTTAAAGCTAATGATTTAATGATGCTTAGCCGAAGTATATATTATCCATTTAGTTTAGAACAAAATTGAGTAATAAAAGGTTATAAGATATCCAAAAAGTTCGATATAATCTTACAGACCCATTAAATAAATTATTTGATTCAATATATACTTATAGGAGAATGGTTCTCAAGATAAGTAGTGGGAGTAAGAAGGAATTTGAAAGTTTCAATCTCATAACATTACATCTAATTGGAGCTAATGCCTTTAATGATACATTTGATGTATAGTTGAAAGGTTACGAGATATTGAAAGATTCATTTTCACAATGAATTCAAAGAGTTTGTTTTGGAGATTATTATGAATTTATCATGTCTACAAGAAGGTAAGTGGGAGTACAGTTGTCCTCTTCAGTGGGACTATGTGGAGACATATTGCACACAGAGAACAAAAGTTCTAACTTTCAGTTATCGAACACATAACTTTCAAGAACAACTCTTATGAAAAGGTAATAGCTTAATTATAGGAATTAGATCTATATAGAGAGATTGGATGTTGTTAACTTATTCTAAGTCCAAATGCATAGATAATGTACTAAAGATATTTAGTATTTAAGATATCAGATACTTGTGAGGTATTAAAGATATTCATTACTCTATGTGTGAGTTGATATTTGAGTTCAAGATGATAAGGATATAACTTTAGAAGTAAATCCTAATTAAAGTTTATTTACTTAGAACAATATCATTTAGGATTGAAAAAGTTCCAATGTAGCAATTGGTTGCAAATTAAGTCATAATACGTTTTTTGTTTAGTGGAAATGATTAATTGGGACAATAAGTTCTTTAGTAAACTTGATATAGTTTCTTTGCATTGTTCAAGACATTAATGTACTATACAACATTAGAGCCATTGATCATGCATAAAGAGATAATTTCTCATCAAAGATCTAAGAATGTGTTTAAACAAATTATCTTAATTATGATGATAATTAAGATGGGAGTTGTAACATTTAAGCAAAGTGCCCACTAAAGAGAATCTTGAATTCTCTCATTAAACTACTATTCCAGTAGTAGAATAATCGTCATGTGGTGATATGGTATAAAATACTTAATGATTGGCTTAGTGCAGCTACAGTGGTTGAGATGGATCAGTTTCGGGAACAGCTTGAGGGATACGATAAGACAAAGATTAAGCTTCGGAATAAAGTATAAATTAAGTTTTTACTTTATGGTTTGTTAATCATTTTATATAATTAAATAGATCTTGATTTTCAAGAAATCAAATTCATAAAAAAGTTTTGTGTTCTGCTATAGTCGGGATTGAATATCAATCTAGTTTCCCAACAGTACAATGGTTTGTGGGCCATAAAGATTCTCTTTTCATCAAAATAATCAAAAGCAAAAACACTCCTAAAAAAACAAGTCCCACTTTTAAAGAGATAAAGTGAGATTAGTGCTAGAAACATTTGTTAGGACCAAGTCACCGTCAATTTGCTCAAGAAGTGGACTGAAATTAGTGAGAGTCCAAGTAAAAATTCCTAGGCTATAAATAGAAGTAGACTCGTATATAGGCCTTGAAGTTGTGGAATAGTGATATGGTGGACAAGGAACTTTACTGGCGTGAATGTTGATAACATCAGAAGAGGATACTAATGTCCATTAAGAAGGTGATGGAGTAAGTGAGAAAAGTAATGTCTCCAAAATATGGACTAAGGGATGTGCAGATAGTTAAAGGAGGATTGCCTAGGAACTAATTGAGTTGATCCAAAAAGGAGTGTAATTTTCCCATTAATTGTGTACCTTCTGTAGACTAATCAAGAGTGGTTCACCAATGTTGAAGATGATTTAGAGTACACAAATGTCTAGAAGTACTCAAACAGTAGGGTCGATGTAGAACATAGATGGCTTAAACATTATGATCAGTCAAGGCAGCATTCCAAAAATGCAAGTGAGTTAGAATTTATGACATATCAATTCACCATTTAAACAATGGTTGAAACCATTCCAAGAATGTCTATAACAAAGAACTTCCATTGTTTATATCAAAGAGATGTTAATAGAGCTGAAGAGGAGATATAGTAACAACACAAGAATAGAGGGTAGAGAGTGTACCATAATGTGTTTTCAGAAAGAGGATCATGGAGAAAAGTCACATTAAGGTAAGGTGCTTTGAGGTTGAATATTGTGGGACTTCTAAGAGAGTTATGTTCACTAATAAATTGATGTAAATAATAAAAACAACTTATACGAGCAAGTGAGGCAACTTCAACAACACTAGTGGGTATACTAGTAATAGACGGAAAAGATTTCTTTGTAAAGGCAAAGAGAGGTTGACTAGCCATAAAAACTTGATAGAAAAAAAATTTAAAGATGAAAGAGTTGTAATGATACTTGGCTAAAGCGGATATTTATAATGAAAAAAGGAAGGAAAAATAGTAGGAGGCTATGATGGAATTTGTTTATCAAGAGGCCAAGGTGAATTCTATCTTAGTAGCTTGGAAAACAAGAAAGATGAGCTGCCACGTATGGTATGAACTCACACATGTAATTAACAATCCTGAGGAATTTTTGTATCTATTTCACAGTGAGATGTTCATTAGAAAAATGTAATAGCTCTTGTGTAATATATGGATCAGGCTGGTAAAATCCATCTTTGAAATGCATACCTAGATATTCAATTTCTTTAGTGTCAATGATGCTTTTTTGAGGCTGAAAGCATAATACCATATTGTTTAGTAAGATCCAAGAATTGTTGTAGAAAGGCTTGATGTTTCTTATGGGTCTTTGAGAACAAGAGAATGTCATCGATGTAAATAATTGCACTGTAGATAGGCTCATAAATCTTGGTCATTGTTCTTTGAAACAGAGATGGGGCCACTTTAAGCACAAATGGCGTAACAGTCCATTGGTACTTTGCATTGGGAATGTAGAATGTAGTATTGTATCTCTCAGTTGGATGAATACCCAATTACCAAAATCCTGCTTTAAGATTAAACTTGGAAAAGATAACAACTTCTTTTAGAAATAGTACCTGAGTACTAATCTTTGGAAGAGGAAACTTGTCATCTTGTAGGAATGCATTCATAGGCTTATAGTCAATTACTAATATCTTTTTCCCACTCTTTTGCTTTGAACATTTTTTGACATAAAACGTCTGGCAAGTCTAGTTTGATTTTGTGGACTCAGTCAATCCTTGCTTCAAAAGGATAGCACACTCATCTTGTGTAAGCTTTAGATCATCAGGGTTCATCCCTGGATGTGTGGCTTTTGTGGGATTGATATCCTCATTCTTTTTGAAAGGTGGACTTAAGAAAAATTCAACATTTTCACAAAAGATATGGGTGAGAAAACTGTGCATATGATTCAGGAAAATATTCCAACATTTTATCTCTTAGCAATGCATATAGTGTAGGAACTTGAGAAAGCTAAAACACATTGTTTACGTCAGTATAAAGACTGAAAAATGATCGATAACTGAGGCCTGTGATTGGGATCTATAAAGGTGAGGCTTTACTATATATATCCATACCAATGAGAATATCTGGGCCAGGTAGATTGTTTCTAAGCACTTTAGTTCAAACTGTTCATTGTGGAAAGAATCGTATCCTGATCTTTCGCTTTGTAATAAGCCATATGTTGAACGAATTATCATTTGCAGCTGTAAAATACTCATTATGTGAGGTCCATGCTTCAAAGGGTAAAATGTTAGGCTTCATGGTCGTATGGCTGGATCCAGTATTTATAAACCCAATAGCTTTGATGGGTCTATCATATTTATCCTATTGGAAGAGTTGGATCTAGACGTATGGTTGTTAAACTGAAGTATAATCTAACTTTATACAAATATGCTATAGCATGTATAGAGAATCAGCCTCTAGAGAATCAGAGGAGTTAGAGGATTCTTCATCTTCAGAGATCATGACATAAAAAGCAAACTTTGTGTCCTCATCTTCATGAGATTGTTCTTCAAAAAGTTATTGGAGCAATGAATAGGCAAAATTGATTGCATCTACTTCAATAACATGGCATCCTTCTTTGTTTTATAAGGACAAGTACATGCAAAATGTCATTGTTGTCCACAGAGAAAATAACAATAAGCTTTCTAGCAATAAGAGGATTTCTTGAAGAATCTGATTATTCTTCTCTTCTTGCCATTCTTTTTCTCATATATTTTTTTGAGAGGCTTATAGCCTTCCATTTGTCTGCAAAACTTTCTTCTATGATAGACTTGTTTAAGATAATCTTTCTTCTTATTGTGATATTCACAAGTCTTCTGTTCTTTGCACTTAATTTGAAGATAAGGCTTCTTGCAAGCCCATTTCAGAATTAGACCACCCTTAATGATGTTCTTGAATAAGGCATGTTGATAACATAACTTATCAAGAGAGGCTAAATCAAGATGGTAGATTTCTTCAAGAGATATATTAGCCATATCTCATTTTAAAGAAACAATAACGCTTTGTAACTCCAGTTGCAATTGATCTGGAAGGTCTAAGATAAAAGAATATTGAAGATTAACATCATTCCAACAATTCAAAAGATATTAACTTTCTGTCATTCATTGATAATGCTTCTGTAGGTAACACTTGTCAAGTGAACAACAATTCATTGAAAAATATTCCTAATGGATCTGCTTATCAATAAGTTGAAAGTCACCAATGAATTCCTTATAAATTATTCCAAGAAGAGATCCGGTTGTAGTGGCTTGGATATACTGAAGTATTTGATAATCCTTAATACTTTGCCACTATTCTTGCAAAGTACCAGTGAAACGAGATGTAAACTCAGACAAAATATCCTATAAAGCATTATTCAATTGAATCATTTGTAAATCTATCCATACACCAAATTCATGCAAGTGATCTCCCAATTTCTTTGGGGTTAGATGGTCAAAAATGAACCAAGGCCCTAAAGTAGGCTTGGTTTGAACAATTGGTTGAGCAGGTGCTGCTTGTGGTGCTGGATCAGGTCTGAAAGGTTCAGTACTTGTGGATTCTGCTTCACTTATTTCTGGTTCAACTTCAGTAGGTTCAGGCATAATCATCAAAACTTATGATAATTCTGATAGGTCAGCTAGCTGGGTTAAAGAATCAGTAGATAGTTCAGAGATCTGTTCAGATGATGACTTAGAGATTGTTACAGAGACTTTAGATGTTAGGATAGAAGCTTTAAAACATGCTTCTGTATTATCTGATTGAGTAGATGAATCTTCTATAGTAAGTGTAGATGCAAGAGTTGCAATGAACTCTGCCTGAAGGGCTTTATCCTTCTCAGTTGAGGTGGAAGGTTGAGACTTCGGTGGAGAAGTAGGAGGTGTATGGATCTATAATAGTTTACTCCACTGATTAATTATTTCAGGTTTAGTAAACGAAGGTGATGGCTCAAGAACTTATTTAGGCTTTGGCTTTGACTTTGATTTCTTAGGTTTAGCTTAAGCTACTTAAGGATGATATACTACCTAATCAAAGGATAGCTAAACTTGAAGACCTTTGAATAGTCAACTTCTTCTAGATACGTCTAATACATAAGAGACATGTATACTTGTTGTATTTTTGGAAATATTAAACAGGATGAGCCATGTACAATTTTAGATCGAACAGATTGCATATCAGCTTCCATTTATTGCACAATTTCTTGTATATTTTTTATTTCTCTAACTTTGACGTCGAAGTTAGGTCCAATATAATGTGTAGCAATGTAATGTCGAATATCAGCATCAAATTGCTAAATCTAAGCATTGTAAGATTGATACATTTGTTAGATATGCTTAGAGATAGCGTTAACTTTATGTTGGGTAACATGATTCTGCTGATTGATTCCATTAAGCTTATAATCAATTCTTTGAAGAATTTTATTCTATGCTACTGCATTTGATGTTTACGAATTAAGAACGAAAAAGATTTGAGACAAGTATTCCTTGTGAAGTGATTCCTATGGCTTGAATATAAGGGCTAGAGATATAATTTTAGTTGATTCATCAGTACTCCTGTATAAAGAAGGAAAGTCTTCCTCATATGGCTTAACCATCATGCAAGCTATATGAGTAGGATTCATAATAAGAACTGCTGACTAAGATTGATAGGTTGAAGATTTCAACATTCCATGAAGAGATCTGGGTCTGAATCTTTCAATTTATGGGCCAATAAATTTGTTGGAATCATCTACATCTGAATCATCATTATGTGGATGATACTATTGAGAAGGCATACAATGAGATTTTGTCTTTTTCTTCTTCCTTCTCCTTCTAGCATACTGTTCATCATCATCATTACTGTCTGACTCAAGATTGAGATAGACTTCACAGTCGGGTTCGCACATAGATGGATCAACATCCCATACAAAATGTCTACGATGATAACTGACATAAATTGGATCTTCATTAGATTTGAAATAATGGATAACAGGACCAGATTTACCTTCTATTTGAGAAAATACAAGTTGGATCATAAAGAGAGATCCAGATGTAGAAGGTCCAGATGGATCCTCGTTGGGCTTTACGTAGATGGATTTTATCATTCCATCTTTTAAGATCTTTAGAATCGGAGGAGTTGTTGTATGAAAAAAGTGTCGATGAGGCTCAAGAAACAACCTCTAGTAATTGATGATCCATTCGGTAGGCATCAACTTTTCAAGATCATGTCCTACTAGTTGCTTCAAGATCTAGATGATAGTAGTCTGATCATTGGAACAATCAGTAACCATATAAAGAGCATTCGAAGTAGAATTTGAAAAGTTGAGGTCCAAAGCATAATTTTGTAGAGGATAGATCATTTGGTGATGTAAGATAGATGGTTGTAAGATCTTGATCTGCTCCAGTGATCTAGATTTAAACTTGCAGACGTTCAGATAAAGTGGAATCATCCAACCAGATGTTGAAATCAGGTGCTATTATCAGAATGACACTTTTATTATTAGAAATTTCGAGCTTTATGTATTGTTCTGTGGTTGTAGATCTGAGGCCACATTATTCTAATCTAAAACTCTGAATGATTTTTTTTTAATTTTGGTCTAGATGTAAACAATATAGTACGAATACTTCTCGTCCAAAAACAATCACGAGAATAAATACTGTACGGACTCAACAAAAGTAAAGAAGACTCACAAACATGATTTTCTACAAAACATGGGTAATCTCTACTAGATTTTCTATACAATTATATAACACACTCTTTATCCTAGAAGGCATACTAGACATAGATAAAGTTGAAGACAAATAAACAGGGTCATTAGGTAATGTTTTCATTACTTTTGGCTCTCTCCCTACTCACTCCTATCAAAAGGCAATGTTACCATCGGTGTACACAAACGATGACTTTGATACTACTTAATTACCCAAAAGACGTCTTGAAAATATAAGCATACTAAATCACTTATACAACCACCATGACTTCCACTTCGGCATACTCTGATGACGCAATGTTTAGTCATGTTGATGCAATGGCCTATAAGCCAAATCTTATTATCTTTCGATGATTCGAACTTACGACGTGGGACGACCTAGGCTGAAACTTGGTAGCTCTGATATCACTAATCCCAAAAGCTATAGCTTGTGAAGGAAGTACTTAGAACCTTACTTATTCTACTATGCTCCATTTGTCAACTCTGGCGGAGTAATCAATGAGCAACTCCTATTAACATTCGGATAATCGAACTTGCGACGTGGGGTGACCCAGGTTGAAATCTGCTGGTTTTGATACTACTAAGTTACCTAAAAGACACATAAAAGTTACAAGCGCGCCAAATCACTTAACCAGCCATTAAATAATTAAATTAATCTTCAACGTAAAAAGAGGATTTTAGAAGTAAAATCCTTATTCTTGTTGAACATGTGTGGCTTACGCAGAGAAAACCAATCTTGCTTTGGTGTAAAGCCAAATAAACTTAGACGGAGACTCGAAGTTGCTGTTATGTGAAGCAATGATCATCTTTTGTCGATGAACTCACAAAGCAAGGATGGGCACTAATATTGTATTCTAAAAAATCTCCAAAAGATTTGACTCTGTGATGAGACGAGTTTCAGACGTCTAAATTTCATTAATTTGTAGAGGAAGAAACAATTTTGTTTAATTAATGAGGTTCACGTACACATATGAAGTTAAATCTAACATCTCACCGCCCTTTATCTGACAAGGCGTAATTTTAATCTAATCTCTCCTAGTCTAATGGTTGTAATATTCTTTTTCCCACATGATAAACTAGGGCAGACTTTGGTGTTTCTGTTGACAGGGAAACATACGCGGACTTTGAGCAAGGGACAGGCTGCATTAGTTGCATATTCCGAGGAACTATATGCATTGAATAAGCCAAGATCTTATTCCTTATAGTTTATTGCTCACTGGCTTCTCTTCTTCTTCTAACATTATTGGTAGTGTAACATATTTTTATTTGGTACAAGACCCTAAAAGAGGAGCAGATCTCCTGTTTCATTCTGTACAGGAACAGCAGATCTGAGGCCCCTGAAAGGGGCTTTGGCTGGACTATTAAAAGTTCTAAACTTTGTTTGTTAGCATAAACCTTTCTGGGGTAAACATGTTTTGGTCTTCTCCAGATGATTGATAATTGATTAGAACCGTCAACCGCATCTCCAGTAATAGCTACTTTTCCAAACCCGAGGAATCCAAATGATCTATTACATGGGAACAGCACAATAATATGAAAAGATTGATCAGTCAAGCGAGAGGGCTCAATAAACTATCCCCTGCGGTAACGCATCATCAAAACCTAAAAAAGCTTGGTGTCTGCAAGGGGTCAGATAGTGTAGTATAGTTTCCAGGTTTTTGCCTTGCAGGGGGGCTTCATTCTTTTGTCACCATTCCAACATCTTTTGCTGGGGCAAAGGCGCATGAATGAAAAAAAATAAAAGGACGACATCTTCTTCAAGGGTTTTAATAAAGGACAAACAATAATATTGGTTGCTAAAGAAGGATACGATCTCAGGAAATTCTCTTTTGTTAAATCACTTTCATAGTTCTGTGTTTCTTAACTCTAGTGTTTGTCCTGGTCGGAAGACATCTTCGCAAGCTTTAACTTTGGAACCTTGACAATTATATATTATGGTAGTCTGCTTCTCGCTTTTCACAATGATTTATTTGTTGGATAAATTAAGACTAAATTTGATTTCACGCATAATGTAATAAATATTAATATTTTACATTTCATTTAAAATTTCCAATATGATTAATATATAAAACATAATAAATTATAATTAGTAACTTACCATGAAGTTTGATCATTCTCTTATTATTTTCTTCTAATTATTTCTAAAATTAGTTTATCCCGACTATCATAGTTGCATATGTGTTCCTTCTAATAGTATTTACAGAACGTATTGAGAGATCTCTGCAATTTTTATATGGAAATTGGATAAAAAGTTTTAGTTCTTTTAGAGCATAAGTTTATTTATAATAGATTTGAGATCTTATAGTAATTCAATTAAAATTTAAGTAGGATTATAATTAATTTTAATTAAATACCAATTATGACCAAATAAGATATAATATCTCATATTAGTCTTTATTTATTAATTATCTTATATTTAATTATAAAGTTTTTCAATATTTACAATTAAGTTAACTTGATTCAAACACATTTTTCTCTCTTCAATTTATTCTTTGTGTGTGACTCATTATGTTATCAAATATGTTAGTAATGAATAAAAATTATAATCATAAATCATATTTATGATTAGATAAATTAAACTCTTTAATCTATCTTTAATTCTCTAATTAAATTATTTATATCTATATATCAAGTATTTGCATCTAGCAACGTTCCATAACCAATTAAATATTTAGTAATGTCAAAGTGATTTTAATTAATCTTTTTGTGTATAATTTTTTTCATATAATTCATTCATTTTATCAAGCAATGTTTCAATTAGATATAGAATATGAAATTAATATTTTGAGTTCAATCATATTAGTTCACTATCATTAGTAATAAATTTAAATAATTGTATGGCAACTTTTGACCCTAAGTTTTGCACTAATCAATAAGTATGACCCTAACATTCGAACATTAACAATTCTAATCCTAACATTTGGAAAACGTCAAATTCTAACGAATAATTCAAATGATTTTGTTAAGCATAAGGTCTGCGCTAACTTGGCTTTTGAAAAATATTTTTTATTAAAATTAATGGATCCCTTTGCCACTTCAGCACTGACGTGGTAAGGTGGGACCTATATTTTAATTAAATAAAAGAAAATATTAATTTTATTATGATATGTGGGACCCATCATTTTTATTAAATATTAAGCAAACCTTAACCTAACATTTTTGTTAAGTAGAGGGATTAGATTACTGGTAAACAAAATGATATCTCCTTCATCGATTTGTTTACTATTTCTTTGAAATTTCTCCAACCATCCCTCATTCCTCCGACCCTCCCTCCTCATATTTTGTTTGAGCTTGTCGTTTGTTTGCTTTGTTTTCTTCTTGTGTGAGTGGGCAATATGTGATTATAGGAATTTTCAAATTGCATTCCCTCGTGATCTTAAGTTCACTGGCAAGAGAGATTTCTCTTAGGTTTATGTTGCTAGTCGCATTTTGAAGCTAAAGCTTATATGTGGAAAACCCACATCAAGGGAAGAATGATAATTCTAGTAGGGTTAATTGCATTGCTAAAAGTCTCAACCATCAGAACCATTTTGTTTCGTTATCTGAAGAGGTTGGACATGCTTTGGTTAGTGCTTTAATGCCTGAATATCATCTTATGGACAAGATATCAATCATAACCTGTGCCAAGTCGATGATCTTACATTTTTTCTCCAAGTGAGGAGAGGTTAGAGTCTGCATTGTATAGCAGAAGCTAATTAGAGAACCAAATGGTTATTGCATTTGGTGGAAGGTCAGTCATAGATCATCCATGAACCACTTTTTGCTATACATCTTAACATGGTAACAGCCAGATTTGGGAGAATAATTCTTCCAATTTTCATTGATAATTTTCCCATATACAAACTCTATCTACTTATAGTACATTAAGCTAGCCAACTATGGTAACTATTCTGTAGTCAATGCGTGATATTCTCTTAATGT
>JANITW010000007.1:14876295-14887420 GCA_027564335.1 Erythroxylum williamsii
TTATAACAATAAAATAAAATAATTATTTTTAATTAATTAATATATATTTTATATTAAATTAATATTATTTAACATATATATTTAATATTATTAAAACAACAAATTAATAACATACATAAATATAATATTTTTATTATGCATTTAATTTCTAACTCTTTGAATTATCATATCGTTTCTAAAAATATTCAATTAGTACATTAAGAAATTCATAATAAATTTTTTTATCTTTAATTTGTTTATGTCTAATTAGGAATTTTTGAAATATAATTATATCGTCTATATTAATATTAATTTCAAAAGTTGACGTTTCATTTCAATCTTATATGGTCGCTTAAGTATCACGTTCATCCTTAAGTTTGCTTTTTATTTTCAAAATATTTTATTAATAAATTTATAACATTTATAAATAAGAATTATAAATAAATATTAAAAATAAATTTAATATTATATTTAATATTAGTGTCATTTTAAATGTCTCAATGAGATCTATATAATAATATATTTTATGTAAAGTAACATATATTTTAAATTTAATTACTTAATAAATTATATAAATAAATCAGAAAATAACATAAAATGAACATGTAAATAAGAAAATAATTAAAAATGTTATTTTACAACTAAATAGCATGAATAATATATTAGTATCCAATTTTAGTGTATTTTTTTTGAAGTGAATTTATCGTACTAAAATATTAAATTTGATGTTTTGGTGTGATAGTTGGAGACGACGTGAGTGACGAGAACCCATGTGCACACTATCGAACCTACCGTCAATATTATATGATTATAATCGTATATTTAAAAGCGAAAATTTGATTTGGGGTTTTGGAATGTGATATTTATGTCTATATATATATATATTTCCCCTCATTATCATGTGATACTTTGCCTTTTGTGAACCGCCTTGAGCAGCAGCTTGCTCTCTCGTTCAAAAGGAAAAAGGTTTAAATTTAGTAGGTTAACAAGAAGAAGAGTGCTAAAGGAAGGTGTTAAATTCGCAACTCAGAAGCAAATATCTATTTTGCTTTCGCCTCGACTAACTGAAGCAAAACTTTCAGTCTTTAGATTGTAGAATATGAGTAAGCAAGAAGTTATGAAGATGCAGGTAAGCCCTCCATTCTTTAGTTCCTATCTTTTTCTTTTGTAAGTTTAAAGTACAAATCTCTGTACTTGCCTCATTATTTCATTGTTTCTTGTTTATTTCTGGACTTTAACTATCCATTTTGTTGTATTGATTCGACTCTTGTAGCAGAGCTGTGTTCTAAGAGTGAACATAGAGTGTCACTGTGATGGCTGTAAGACGAAAATAAGGAAATTGCTGCAGAAAATCGATGGTGAGGCACTTGTTACACTGGCATCCATTTGTTCTGTTCCCAAGCATAGATCTTTATATTACCCATGTCTTGGTTTTTCCAAACTCGGTATCTGTTTAATTAAAGATTGAAGCATTGGGTAAAAGTGAAAATAAGATGATATAGTTGTGGTTTGTTCTGGTTGCATAAATTTTTCTGTAATTCAAGAAATGTATGCCAGACATTTCGATTATTCCCAAAAAAATGTCATTTGATACCTTTATTTGATTTTGTTTTGTTTTTCATTATAGTTGTGCTAGTCACTTTGAGTCGGTTTTAGATTGTTATTTATCTTTTCTTATGAAAGGGAAAATGTTCTGTCTGCCAGGGGTTTATAAAGTCTCAGTAAATGCGGAGCAAGGAAAAGTGACAGTAACAGGAAATGCGGACCCGGCCGATCTGATAAAGAAGCTTGAGAAGTCGGGGAAGCATGCAGAGTTATGGGGTGGTGGTCAAAAGGGCTTCAACAACTTTCAAAACCTTTTGAGCAATCAAGTCAAGACCATGCACTTTGATAGTGGTAAAGGAGGAGGTGGTGGCGGTGGCGGCAAGGATAACAAGTCTCAGAACAAAGGTGGAAAGGGACAACAGCAACAAATGCAACAATTGAAAGGGTCTAAGGATCTAAAGATTCCGAAAAAGGACCAAAAATCTGTGAAATTCAATTTACCTGAGGATTATGCTGCAAGCGATGATGATTTTGATGATGAATTCGATGAATTTGGCGATGAATTTGATGACGATTTTGATGATGATGTGGAAGAATTTGGGCATGGACATAGACAAGGTCATGGTGATGCGCATCATCTACCCAACAAGATGATGCCCATGATAGATGAAGGATTTGGTATGATTAATGGGCCTGCTTTTGGTGACAAAAAGGGCGGAGGCGGAGGTGGAGGTGGAGGTGGAGGCAAGAAAGGTGGTGGAGCTATTGAGATACCCGTGGTAATGAAGAGTAAAGGTGGGAAGATTGGTAATGGAGACAAGAAAGGTAGTGATGTAAAGAATGGTAAACAAGATGGTAAAACGAAAAGTGGCAGCAAAGGAATTATTGGGTTTTTGGGATTTGGCAAGAAAAGCAAAAGCGGAGGAGGAGATGGTACTACCAAGAGTAACAATAATGGGAGTGCTGGTGCTGTTCGTGCAGGAGGTGGAACCAATAATAACATCAATGGGTCCAAGAAGGGTGGAAGCAGAAAAGATAACAAAATCAAACAAGGATACAACCACAGTGAGTTGGATGGTATCGTCAATGGTGGAGGTGGCCCCAAGAATCTGGGACATATGGATAGTAATAATCGCATGCAGCCAGCTGTTCCAGGACTGCCTGCAATGAACGGTGGATATTATCCGGGGATGGGGATGCCCACCATGAACCCTTATAATCAACACCAACAATATATGACTATGATGATGAACCAGCAGAGGCAGCATGGAAATGATATGTTTCAACCGATGATGTATGCTCCGCCACACCCAGCGGTCGGTTACATGCCACCACAGCCTGGTCCTGATCCTTTCACTCACTTCTTTAGTGATGAGAACGCCAATAGCTGCAGTATAATGTGAGGGTTGGTAGCTATCTTCTAGAGCTGGTTCCTAATATGTAATATGTGCCAATGCTGTACTCAAGATTTTGTTTCATTATTAGGCGATCTTTCTAAATGGATGCTTGTACAAGGGATACAAGGTTAGTCCAGTTCTTCATTACTAGAGTAATTAGTGCTTTTTGGAGGGTATAACGTGAAATTCTGAGTTATAATTTATTAACGTGTTTTGTTGAAAGTGTAAATTGGCAAAAGGTTACATAAATGGAGTTGAAGTTGGTGTTGATTAGTGATGGGAGTAATTGATGCGTATGCACTAATAATTTGTTTTCTTTTTAATTTTCAAGAAAGATGTTTCCATCCATTATTACAAGTTGCTTTCGGGCTTGGGAGGGATCTGAGCGTTTCCAAAATTTTCAAAAATTTAGGTCCCACCATTAAATATCAGTATTGCACGAACAGGGAAGACAATACGTCAATGGATTGAGCTGAGACTGCTTAGACCATAGCTTGACGCAATTTAAGTAGCGTATAAACGAGATTTAATTCAGAAACTCAAGAATATTTAAGAAAATTATCGAATTAGGGTTTTTATTAATTTCAAGATAGTAAATAACATTAACGAAAGATGTTTAAATAGTTCGAAAGAAAATAACTAAAATGTGGATTCATTTATGAGTTAATGAGTTCACTTTTAAGTTCAAAAATATAAAATATAATCTTCAATTTTTTGGTCTACTTTACTTGGGCTTCTAACTGTCGGCTCAAATGAAATAATGCGATACGTTCTAAGTCCGAACTTGAGCCTTCCTTTCTCAAATTCAAAGTAAACGGATGAAATTACTCAAAATTTATTTAACCTCAAAAGCAATCCTTTCATACTCCAATTATAAAAAAAATCTCGAAGAGCCTACCTGTAACAATAATCAATTATTGTCACGTTATGGGTTATCACATCCAATAATGACAGTCCATTATTTTGTTATACTGCATATCCTCCAAAGCCTTAAATCAACTTGTCATTTTCCTACCCGATGCATAGCTGCTACGAGTTGCTTTAGTCACATTATAGAACTGTCTGCCATGCCATCATTGCAGGGGAGTAGGCTGAATCATATGCCATATCATGCATAATCAACATCCTACTACTTTATCATTTTAGCCCTTTTGTTTTGGGATAATTGATTCAAAACAAATATAAGGTACATCTCCTGCAGTCATGAAATTTCCAACCAAATATAAGATATATGTCCTGCAGTTAATATAAACTACTTTTATGATTCAAATAGTGGTAACATATCTACTAGTTATATTTGCAATTCCTTTAGAATCTGAATATATAAAAAAATACACTAATGACATAAAATACATGCCTCTGTATTTCTTTAAAGACAGACTTGTGTTCACCTGTATAAAAGGACCAAAAGGTTACAAAATGCGTCACTTTTAAACATGGACAAGTAGATGGTAAGGTGTTCATTCCTATAATGAGAACATGCCCCATGGTAAGAATACATGTCTCCATATTGTAGCCTGTATTCAATATCTCCTCCGTATTCTAAAGGATATTCATTAATTCACTCAATGTGTAATCTTTGCTGTTGAGTTCATAGTCCAACTTAAACAATTGAAAAGAAGAGTTTAAGTTATTAATGGTCATAATCATCTGTGTGTCTGCATCCAGGTTTGCCCCAAGCATCTCAGCCTCAATGACCGCAGATATTAACTTAAGCATCTAATCCCACTCCGATTCACCAGGTTTTTGTCAAAGATTATGAAACATTTGGATAGTTTTCACCCTTGCAGACCTGATCCTTACACCAAGCATTTCATGTAGATGATGGACCATTACACTAGCAGTTTTCATATGAGAAATTTGCTTTTGCAACATGCCGCTGACAGAAGTTAGAATATAGCACTTAGTAGTCTTATCAATATTTTGTCATCACTTATTTTGTTGCATTTGCTCATGAGTTGAATTCTCACGCAGAAGTGTAGGCTTATTTTCAGTTAATAGCTATAAATTCGTTCATATTAAAGAACAATGTCAAGGTTACGTCTCCATTCATTAAAATTCTCTCCATTTTCTAATTTGTTATTAGTTAAGAGCAAAGTGAGTGGATTCATTTTGTGATGATTATGTTTGAAAAATAAATTATTAAAGAATGAGCATACTAGTTAATAATATTAGAACTTTGTATAAAATCATGATGCATGTATACATGATAGATTTAACAAAACTGAAAAAACATTTAAATCTTTATACGACCATTATTTTTCTTATATATAACGGACTAAGTGACGGTGGACCCCGGACTAAGTGACGGTGGACCATCTTATTCATTAACAGAAAAACTGGGACTCCACTAAAAAGCTACCAAGCGTCTTCATGCCTAACTTTTAAAGCAGCATCATAATTTGGTCCATACATTTATCAACAGACCTACGGTGAGCAGGTTTTTGATAAATTATGTTGAGTGTGTAACTATTTGATTTATGCACCAAAAATACTTGCAAACCATGCATTGGTTGGAAGTCACATTTGTCACCAATAAGTAGACTTATCCTTAAGGAGACCCAAACCAAGCAAGATCTAGGATTCATGCCCTCCGGTGAGGAGTAACACTTAACCATATACAAATGGGTCATCACATGAAGACCGTAGACTCTTACATGAGCATCCTCTCGCACTCAATCTTTTTGGCCTTTAAGTTTTAATAATATCATCTTGTCTAGATGCAATTTATTATCCATCCTATATTGTTTCATTATATATCTCATATATAATGAATGCATGGCAAAGCCTAGGGTTGACAATTTTCTAAATGACATACAATCACGTAATATCACATATTATTTGCATTCATTTGTCCATTCAACTCATGAACTAATAAGCCACTTTTCATTGTCCATCCTAGAAACATAAATACAATTACAAGGCTTTTAGGCCCAACAATTTCTTCTTGGACTTGGATCTTCTACTTCGAACTCTTCGCCCACATGACCCCGCCCATTTAGTAAAAAAGTGTGTAATGGCTTTTCTTTTCCAACAAAAATTTGATTTTTATAAAATCGAATTTTCGTCCAAAAGAAAACAATAATCTGCACTTGTTTTTCACAAAAACCGAAACTTATGCATATAAACCAAAAATTCCAGCACCTGTAAAAACCAAAACTTTGTTAAAAAGTGTTCATACAATTGAAAAATTGTTAAAACGAAATTGTTTTCTAAAAACCAAAATTTAGCTAATACACTATAAGCAAAACCAAAACCTTTCCCTCTTCATTTCTTCATCCATGGCTGCTTCATCTTCATCATGACACAAATGTGCACATTACATAATCAAAGAAAATATAAAAATGAAACCACGGAGGAAACATGACAATAATAGGCCACCCTCCTTGGTACAAACCAAATGAAGAAAACTTACAAGGTAACTTTAGAATCTATGGACAACTAAAAGAGCAAAACATACACCACATATATTTCTATCACATAAAAATATGTAGCATATAAAAATTATTGCCAACCCATGCATCACATATAGGAACCGAAATCATGCATAAAAAGTTGGCTCTGATACTAATTGTTGGTTCAAAAAAGAAAGCATGCACAATTTGGCTAAGACAGAAGATTTCAAAACTATTTTAGAAATCAAATTTAAGCGGAAGCAATGTAACCAAATCAACATGCCAAGCCATACGTGATACAATATAAGGCAAAAATTTACATAAAAACAAGATGAAAATCATATCGACTCCTTTGCTACAGCTTTAGCTCCTCGTTGTGCTATCCTATCTTCAAAAATATATCCACTCCAAGGTAATGTGTCCTCTTCTCATTATTGTATCCTCGACCAATCTGATCTACTACTTATTCTCCTTGGAGAGCTTGGTTAACAAGATCTTTTGGTGGGAAAGGAGAAGAAAACTTGAAGAGATTTTGCTTTAGAAGAAAGAAACCAAAGATGAGACAACTCTCATGCAATTTTCGACTAACACATGCAAGATAGGATAGAGAGAGATAAAAATTCAATAAACCCCTTGTATTCTTTCTCTCGATTTTGGTTAAGCCTAAAAAAAAGAAGTGAAGTGCATCCAATGCATCGCATCATTCCTTAATCAATCATAAAGAAGCTAATAAATGAGACTCTTCTCATTTGTTTTAAGACAGCTATATGAAAAGACCAATAACCTTAATGATACATCTCATTTTCGGCTTTGTGATGAAAGAAGGAAGATGGGCCATCAAATGCACCTCTTTCTTCTTTAATCCAATGGATGCTAAAAGGTTACATGCTATCATTAAAAGATAACCATTAAACCATTTAATAATAAGATTATTACTCCATTTAATGATGATAAAGTATGTTAAAAACCATCTTAAATATAACAAACTAATTTTAAATGTGCAGCTGCACATTTAGCCCATTCAAATCGAAAATCCACCTCCTTTTTATCTTTAATAACTTTGATTTAATTTAATTAATCTAATTAATTAAATTAAAGAAAAGTCTAGCCCATTTCTAAATGTTCATATGGGCTTCTAATTAACAATTAATTAAAGTAAGCCCAACATTCAATCATAGGCTTTAAAACGTCTATTTATATTTCTTACTTTGCTTGATAACCTTCCAAGAAGTCAAATAGGGAATCTAATTGAACTTATATAATTCAAGCTCTAATAAGCTTGGAATTAATTTAATCTCATTATAATTAATTCCAACTTATTAACTAAATGTCATTTAACTAAAGACAATTAGTTGAACTCTTGAATTATTAAATATTATGAGAACATAAGTTTCAAATAAGATGTCTAATTGTAAACTCTAATATAAACTATATTATAGCCATCCATACAATAAAGGGTAAAATTACCGTTTTACCCTTATGTTGGGTTTTCCTTCTACATCTCCCATTTTACTCTATAAGGTGATTAACACATAAGATCTCATCTTTGTGTTAAAACTTGATGGGTAACTAGTCCATCAAACTACTGACGCTACTTTAATCACCAATCTCTGTAAAAATATCTATAAGTGATGTTATCACTATAAACTCTTTATTTGAGTGAATGTTCCCTGAAACATGTTTCATTTAATAATTCCAACATACATATATTAGAATGATGCTTTGTAAAAATCCATTGTGATCATATCAAAAGTTATAATGAAACACATAGGAGTTCACAACTCATCAAGATTGTGGTCAATGCTTAAGTGTATATTTTAAGATTAAAGTAACGGCCTGCTTTATTCTTTAAAACAAGATTTTGGATTCATTTAATAGTGCCATTATCGATAGTTAACTACTATCATGATATGAAACTCATCATTCTCTTGAAGTAAACTCCTTTACTTTTATGAAGATAAATTGCAACACTACATTCTAAACTATAATCAAGCGACCAACTTGATTATTCAAATATTAATCAATTATTTTTAGATTCTAATAATATACATGTTTTCCATACATCTCTATGTATATGTATATTACTTAGAAAAGAATCTCGATACCTTATGACTAGATATATAATGCTCATACAAATAAAACCAAAATCTTTTGTTTTATTAATAATAAATATTTTCATTACAAAAATAACTAGAAGAAAATTAAGGTATAAGTAAATACACTTGCTTTCTTGGACACTATATTTACATAACTCATGTTAGAGAAGTGCTTTAGAGGCAATCACCTTTATCACTTATTTTACAAATCATTTTATGATTATTAAAGGCATTTTACATTATTTTGATGTTCATACATTTATGGATTTGATGTTGATCTTAAATTGATTTAATGAAGTTCTTGATATAAAACATAACATGGAGAAAATCATGATGAGATCGAGATAATGAGATTCCTATCATGGGTAATTATGTTAGCATCTCAACTTTCCATAGTCATAGGATTAATAAGATGGGATATCATTAATCTGAATAGACTAGTACATGTTATACTCCTTGATTGGATCAAGCTGTAGATCTCTTAAGTTGTAGACATGAGTTATTTAGAGTTAACATGTGGATGGTTACTAAGGGTAGTAAGTATATTAGATTGACCTACTATGAGACAATCATATAGATGTTCTATTCTAGTGTCAATGATAGTCTTATCATAACAACGGTTCAAGTATCCTTTAACTTAAGATGCTTAAGGATATCTCAAATACTGATCCTATGCTTTGACTCTATTCATCAGTGCCTTTCAGGAGCTACTCATAGGGTGATGTGTTCGGAGGTAATTGAGTAGTCAATAAAGGATTCACCACTCCTGATAGAAGGAGATGATA
Source organism: Erythroxylum williamsii (assembly GCA_027564335.1). NCBI lineage: Eukaryota > Viridiplantae > Streptophyta > Magnoliopsida > Malpighiales > Erythroxylaceae > Erythroxylum > Erythroxylum williamsii. The sequence goes on from JANITW010000007.1 coordinate 14,885,493, forward strand.
CCTACAGCCTCTTATCGGGGTCATTACTCGGGAGTTTTTGGTTGGAGCAGATATGTGTCATGAAGAGAGTCTTCAATGACATATAGAGTAAGGAGATCCTCAAGATAATATCTAATATCACTTGGACTAAATGTGACGTAATCAGTTTAGTGGGAGTTAACACTTTGACTATACTCTAAAACAAGTGGGGTATAGATGATAAAAGGACGAATTGCATGACAACATTGCATATGGAAGGGTTCGTAGCCTAACCATTAACTTTTCGATCAATCAGGGATCATGATGTGTTGCTAGATACCACTCTTAGCTTACTTGAATTAAGTGTTATTTCAAATGGCCAACATAATCGACAACCTAATGGTCACACATATAGGAGATCCGAAGGATGAGTTAAATGGTTTTAAATGGTGAATCAAGATATCAGAGAGCGTTTTAGGATTGTATTGCAATGTGTTCATAGTAGAAAACATTGCATGGAATTGATTAGAAATAAGTGTTGTTGGTTGCCAATTTGATCATTAACTTCCAAAAACTTCCATTAATGCATACTATTCATGGTCATTAACTTCCCATAACTTCCATTAATACACGCTATTTATGACCATTAACTTCTCATAACTCTCCATTAGTGATGGGGGTTATGGAAGGCCAAATGGTGCAGAAAATAGAGATGGTTTTTGTACATCTTATGTAAGAGACAAGAAAAAGAAAGGTTCTTTCTTAAACAAACACTCTTTTTCTCTCTAATTCCTGGTGGTTAGAGGTTTTATCACCCTCGTGCTCTCAAACTTTCCTAATTCACTCCAAATGGCTCCCAACTTAGTTATAAGTCACTCTAAACTTGCAAATTCAAATTTTAACATAAAAAACTACAATCAAACTCAAGAAATCAACACTTAAACTCAAGAAAAGACAAGATTAAAGTAAGAAACAACTTGAAAACCAACCAAAAACAACTCAAACAATATAAGAACTAACCAAAATATGCTTCATTTAAGGTCGTGAGGTTGAAAAAAGCTCAATTTAATCAAGAAGAGTAAGGGAAAGATAAGAAATCACTTCCCTTTTAGGAGAGAGAGCTCCTCTAATGTAAAGCGTGCATCGATTTTCAATGACCTTAACGGCTTCACCCTTGTTGTTCTCCAATTCTATTACTCTATGATCAAATACTTGAAGTACCTTAAAAGGTCCACTCCACCTTGATTTGAGCTTTCCGATAAATAAGCGAAGTCTTGAATTGTATAGAAGCACTAAATTCCCACTCTTAAACTCCTTTTTTATGTGAGCATCATGCCATTTCTTAACTTTCTTCTTGTACAACTTGGAATTTTCATAAGCATCAAATCTCAACTCTTCCAATTCACTAATTTATAGCAACCTCTTCTTAGTCGTAAGTTTTCAATCTATATTCAATTTCTTGATTGCCCAATAAGTCCTATGTTCCAACTCCAATGGTAAATGGCAAGCCTTACCATACACAAGTCTATAAGGAGTAGTACCTATAGGTATCTTGAATGTTGAGCCCCCAATTTTTCTAATTGATGTTATTAAGCATGAATTGTGTTAATTGTGTAATTTATGGCTTAATTGGATTAAATTGGAAGTATTAAGAGAAATTTTAGATTAAGTGAGTCTAGTGTAACACCCCACTCCTGAGTGACCCGAACCCGATATCGTTGGTGATATCTGAGTCCGTGCCCCGCGAGGGTGGCGTACTACATCAGTCGATGAAAACTCAGTATATCATTTTCTTCTCTCTTGTTTTTTTTGAACCGTATATTAGCGCGACAAAACAGTAGACAGTAGAAAAAATTTGCAGTTATTACAATCATTTATCAATATTTTACAGTGACCATAAAGTTCACATACTAATCAGTTTACAAAGGTTGCGGAATACAATCTTGAGTCCATGTTCACAATTAACCATT
>JANITW010000007.1:14887520-14898429 GCA_027564335.1 Erythroxylum williamsii
TATGCTTGAATGTGTGGCTCGTTGCCAATGGCTATAAATGTATAAGCCACTGAGCTTCGCAGCTCACCCTATTATCTCCCACTCCTCAGGTGTGGAACGAGAAGATCGGATCCTTGCAAGGCATTGGAAACTCCAAGATAGTTAGAAGCTTTGTTTTGAGTTAGTACCTTTGGGTTAGCCTTCCAAGCATATCCTCATTGAGCATTCTCATGTATTTTGGATTAAACTTTGATATGTATTATGTTATATTGACAAGGCTTGTTAAATTTCTTCGAATTGTAATGGCATGAAGTTATGTTGCTCATGGGGGTGATAATCTCATAGTTAGAATGCATGTGTATGTGATAGGATATATGAGAATGTATGTGTGTTGTGTGAGTTGCATAGATGTTGGGATCGGGTTCAAAATTTGGGGAGATCGCCGCGACGAGCCAGTCCTTCACCACGGCGCAACCCCTGGGTGTTCACCGCGACATGATGCTGGTTGCTCGTTGCGGCGTGTACCCGCGAGTCCGCCGCGGCGAGGCCAGGTTTGGCCACGGCGAACCCTCGCAGCAAAGCGCTCGTCGCAGCGAGCATCCTATTGTCGCGGCGAGGCCTCCTCTTCCCGCTGCTAGTTCCTTTATATTTTTGCACGTTTTCGATTCTTCCTTCATTTGCCCCCTACTCGGCGACCCCGAGGGGCCACCTCGGGATGGGAATCAGGACCCGGGCCCAACATTGAAGTTGTCCTATAGACCCAAAGTGTGCCATCCAACTTCAAAGCCTAATCTTTTCTTAAGGTGATCACTACCTTCTTTAAAATCTTCTTCAACTCTCGATTCACCACCTCCACTTGGCCACTAATTAGTGGATGATATGGGGTAACCACTCTATGGTGAGCATTATACTTCCACAAAAGAACTTCAAATGGCTTATTACAAAAATGACTACCCCCTGTCACTTATGATTGCCTTTAGCACCCCAAATCGAGTGAATATCCTCTTGATGAAGCATTAAACCACCTTACCATCATTTGTTAAGTAGCTATAGCTTCAAACCACCTAGAAACATAATCCACTCCAACTAAGATATACTTGTTACCAAGGGAGCATAGGAATGGTCCTATGAAATCTAAGCCCCACACATTAAGTATCTCCACCTCTATGATATTTGAAAGTGACATCTCATCCCTCTTTGATATATTGCCCACTCACTGACACTTATCACACTTCAGCTATCTTTAAACAAGGTTGGCTAGTAAAATCCACTCTTCAAGACACGTGCAGCTGTCTTATTTGCTCCATAGTGCCCTGTATAAATATAACTATGACATTGCATCAACACTTCAGGTATTTCATCATCAAGGACACACTTATGAATCATACTGTCAGCACATATCTTATATAGTATGGGTTCATCACAAATGTAATGAAAACATTGGAATAAGAAACATTTCCTTTGTAGATAAGAAAGATTAGAGGGAAGAACACCACCTAAGAGATAATTTACAAGATCTACAAACCAAGGAAGAAAGGGGTTTTCTACCATCATTAAGGCTTCAATAGGGAAGCGCTCCTCGATTTCCTCTTCTTCTTCTTTATGTTCCCCTTCAAGTCTTGATAGGTGGTCTGCTACAATGTTTTCTGTTCCTTTCTTATCTTTAATCTCAAGGTTGAACTCTTGGAGTAGAAGTACCATCTAATAAGCTTAGCCTTGACATCCTTCTTTGCAAATAGATAATGCAATGCCGCATGATCTATAAAGACAACAATATGTGAGCCTAAAAGATAAGAGTGAAATTTCTCACATGCAAAGACTACTGCAAGTAACTTTGTTTTCGTAGTGGTGTAGTTCAGTTGTGCAACTGTCAAGGTCTTGCTCGTATAATAGATAGCATATAGTTTCTTCTCCTTTTGTTGTCCAAGTATATACCCCACTACATGGTCACTTGCATCACACATAATCTCGAAAGGAAATGACTAATTCAGCATTTTCCAGATAGGTGCTGTTGTAAGTGCCTTCTTCAACCTATTAATAGCATCCAAGCAATCATTAGTAAACACAAAAGGCACATCTTTTGCTAACAAATGGGTTAAGGGTCTAGCAATAATGGAAAAATCCTTGATGAACCGTCGTCTTTAGAACCCTGCATGACCAAAGAAAGCTTAGATGCCCTTATAGTTGGTAGGATGGGGTGACTTTTCAATCACTTTGATCTTTGCTCGATCCACTTCAGTCCTTTTGTATGAGACCCTATGGCCCAATATGATCCTCTATTGGACCATAAAATAACACTTCTCCCAGTTTAGAACCAGATGAGACTCCTAACATCTTTGAAATACTATATCTAAATTAAACAAAAACTCATCAAAAGAATCTCTAAAGACAAAGAAGTAATCCATAAATACCTCAACAAAATTCTCATTTATATCTGCAAAATGGCCATTGTGCATCTTTGGAATGTGGCAGGTGCATTCCATAACCCAAATGGCATCCTCCGTTAAGCAAAAGTATAAGGACAAGTGAAAGTAGTCTTCTCTTCATCTTGTGGGTATATGAACACCTGATTGTACCCTAAATACCCATCAAGAAAACAATACAATGCATGGCCAACTACGCTCTCAATCATTTGGTCCACAAAAGGTAAAAGAAGGTGGTCTTTCTTAGTGGCCAAGTTAAGCTTCCTATACTCAATACATACTCTCCAACTTGTGATGGTCCTAGTAGAAATATGTTCCAAGTTTTCATTTTCCATCATTATCATGCCTCCTTTCTTAGTCACACACTGCACAGGACTCACCCACTCACTATCTGAAGTGGGGTAAATAATCCCTGCTTCAAAGAGCTTCACTACTTCATTCTTCACAACCTCTTGCATGTGTGGATTTAACCTTCTTTGTCTCTTCCTCACTGTTTTGCATTCTTCCTCAAGGTTAATCCTATGCATCACCACATTGGGGCTAATCCCCCTAATATCATCAATTTGCCATGCCATGGCTTTCATCCACATCATAATAGTCTCTACAAATCTGTTTTTTTGCTCAAAATCCAATGAGTTAGATATGATGATGGGTAGGGTATGGTCCTTTCTTAAGAAAGTATACCTAAAGTGAGAAGGTAAGGGGTTTAAGTCTAAGGTAGGTGGTTAAACAAGGGAGGGTGTTGTAGGCGTACGTGATCTCTCTAACTTCTCTTGCTCATTTTCCTCACTTAACTTTTCTTCATTCACACCTTCATCCATATTCACTTTGACAACTTCTGCATTCTCCTTTTTAGCTTCCTTCACACAATCATCTACAATATCAATCTTCATATATGCAATTCCATCTATCAGTTTCTTTAGTTTTTAGACATATTAAATTCAACCTGTTCATCGTCAATTCTCAAAATAAGTTTCCCTTCATGCGCATTAACTAATTCCTTACTAGTATTCATTAAAGGGCCCACCTAAAATGAAAGGAAAATTCCTATCCTCGTCAAAATCTAACACAATAAAATCAACCATAATGATAAATTTATCTACTTTTACCAATACATCTTAAACAACTCCGAATGCCCCTTGATGGATTAATTCACAAGTTGAATGAGCATAGATGTTAGCTTGATGTCTCCTAAGCACAGTTTCTTGAAAACAAATAAAGGAATCAAATTGATATTGACACCTAAATCATATAAGCATTTAGTAAATTCAAAGTCACCAATAACACATGGAATCATAAAACTTCCCGGATCTTGTATTTTTGATGGCAAGGTGTTTTAATTGCTTGAACTACAATTTTCTGTCAGGTTCACCATTTGATTGTCCTCCCAAGTGCATTTGTGTGTAAGTAAGTCTTTGAGAAACTTCACATACTTGGGCATGCACTCTAATGCTTCCACTAATGACAAGTTAATTTGAAGCTTCTTTAAGAACTTGGAGAACTGAGTGTCTATCTGATGTTGTCTCACCCTTTGTGGATACAAAAGCTTAAGCTTATAGGGTGGTGGTGGAACGTATGGCCTATATTTCTCTTACTCTTCCACCTTCTTCCCTTTTATCTCCTTCCCCTTCTCCTTTGTTTGACTCTCCTGTTGTACATTTGGTTCTTCTAGTTGCTTACCTCTCTAAAGTGTGATCGCCTTGAGTTGTTCCTTTGGATTTGCCTTAGTGCTACTTGTATTTCTAGAAGATAAGGCAATAGCAAGTTGGCCTACCTAAACCTCTAAATTGTGGATGGATGAAGCATGGTTATTCAAAATTGCATCCTTATGCAAACATCCATTTCTAGTACTCTTCTTAGGTTGCAAATTTAGAGTTCATCGAGTTGATCGCATCCATCATCCTATCCATATTACTGTCTAAGGCTCCAAATTGATCTTGCTAAAATTTGAGAGGTCCTGGAGATCTTCTTAGGCCACTTGCATTATTCACACTCCAAGAAAAATTTGGGTGATTTTTCCACCCTGGATTATAAATGTTTGATTATGGATTGTTACCTCTTTATTGCGGTTGGCCCAAGTAATTTACCTGTTCTGTGCCATTGGCTCCTAACAAGAAACACTCTGTTGTGCAATGGTTGTCCTACCTATATAACTCGCATTGGGTTTGTATATCTTTGACTATGGATGAAGAAGCTCCTTGCATATTGTTCAACTTCTAAGTGATAGCGGTAATCTGGGCTTGCAAGGCTATAAAAGAATCAATTGGAATCATGTCTTTTTGTCCCTTTGTGCCTTGCCTACTCCTTTCATTTGACCACAAACAACTGTTATTGGCCAACTTCTTCAAAAGATCATATGCCGCCTTAATGGTTTTCCTCATCAAAGACCCTCCAGCAGTTGCAACAATTATCCCTCTTGTAGTGTGATTCACACCATTATAGAATGTCTAGAGTAAGAACTCCCTTGGAAGGTTGTGACGTGGGCAGCTTTGTTGCAACTCTTTGAACCTCTCCCAAGCTTCATATAAGGACTCCCCATCATTTTACTGAAAGTTTGTAACCTCCTTAATGATCCAAATAGTCTTTGTCAAAGGGAAGTACTTAGCAAAGAAGGCTTGGGCTACTTGCTCCCATGTGGTAATTTGATATGCAATAAGTTAGTTATACCATGCCTTGGCTTGATCTCGTAAAGTTAATGGAAATAGTCTGAGCCACACAGCATCATCAAACATCCTTTGAAATCTAAAAGTATTATATGTCACCAAGAAGTTTTCTAGGTAGGGATTGGGATCTTCAGTTGATAACCTATAGAATTAAACACTATTCTAGAGTACAATGAGGAGTGCAGGCTTGATTTCAAAATTGTTTGCTTAAACCGTAGGCCTTGCAACTCCTTGTGGACTAAATCTGGACCTCATAAAATCCATTAATGTTCTGTTGGTCCCTCCTAGTTCTCCTTCTTCCACCATATTCCTTTGTAATGCCTCTTGGCACTTAGCTCTTCTTAGCTCTCTTTCGTGTAGTATGATGTTGGATAGCTCTTTTTCACTAAACTCAGTAGATCTTCTTGTGCTCCTTGTGTTCATGCACTAGCAAACACATAAGGAAAAGTATCAAAAGCTCTTAAATCAAAGTCACCTAAACAAAATAAGATGCTAAACAAATCAATCCCCGATGACGACGCCAAAAACTTGTTTGTTTACAAACCAAACTATTAGTTTTACGTAAAAAATTGCAAGTGTATGGGTTGTTATATATATTTAAAAATAGATACCGTCCTATAGAGATTGACGTTAGACACCACTCAATTTAGGTTAAACTTTGTTTAAGAAAATGATTTGAAAAGATTAAAAACTAGAAATTAAATGAAAATTAATTAAACTAGTAATGAACAACTCCTACATGGTATTTAGCTACTCATAATCAGGAACAATCCAATAAAATCCATATTTTTCGTACTAAAAGTCATAAAAAGAAAATAATAAAAATTGGGTAAAGTCAAGAACTCCTCTCCACTCCAAAAAGTTAGAAAAATTCTGATTCTTGATGTTGTTGCCACTTTTCCAAGGTAGATTCTATGTTTCCTTTCTTTGGCTAGCCTCTAAAAGTCTAACTTTTTCTATTTTTGGTGTGTCTTTTGATGGATGGAGGCTCCTAGGGTTTAAAGCCTTTATATATGTCAAGGGGAGGGTCAAACCACTTAAAATCCTGTGTTTAACCTAATCTTGGTGAGTTCCACCTATCACCCTCGCACTCAAGTACGAGGTTGAGAGAGAGGTGGTCATCTAGTAGTTGCATGATCGTTCACTATTGTCTGATAGCTTTATGCACTCTTCACAATTTTGACTATAACTTCTTCTTTGAACCTCTGATTTACTTGAAATTTGAACTACAAGCTCCTCACACATTGTCCTTCCTCTCCGCCAGATTTCATTTTCATCTAAATTCTCTAAGCCTTCCCAGTGGTGCCATTAAATCACCTATAGGACATCCACAGCTGCAAATCTGATACCTGCACAATTCATCAATAAGGTGCATCAATCCATCCTACAAATAGTCTCCAAAACTACCCTCAAACACTAGATAATGTAAAGAAACAACTAAATACTTCAAAGTTCAGGAAAAGATGCAAAAGATGATAAAGATCAAATAAACTAGAACCAAAACACACAAAGAAGCACTTAAAACACATAAAAACGCACTAGAAACATAACTTAAAAACACAGTTATCAACCATCAATTGCTTAATCAACTAACCTTACCAATATCAAGGCACATATGCTTTGGGTATCAAATCATGGCATAAATTTCCCAACCCCTAAAAGTGGAGATTCAACCTCTACCTATATGAAAAAAGAGCTAGTTGTATAAGAGGACTAAAGCATGAACTAGTAGTGTAAAAGTATGAGGGAGCCACGTTTGATGAGCCCAGGGAAGTGGATGATCTCGAGGGACTAGCTAGAGAGGAAGATCTTAAGGACGTTCATTTTGGAGGGTTAGAGGAGACTGTTACATTGATGGGAGAAGAAATTGCTACCCCATATGATGATATAAGGATAGTGACAACTGAACTCTTTATAAGGAGCCCCCCATGGATATGATATTGTTTGATGGGTGATAGCACCCTAAAATAGGACAAGTTCTAAATATGTTCATAAAGTGTAGCCTATCCATAGTTAAAAATATGTTCCTCAATGCCATCCAAAATTAAAAGGATGTTGTATTAATGCATTTTTACATTGCTTTTATTAGGAAGAGATTTAGTTAATTCAATCTAGGAATAGAGATTGTGCTACTAAAGAGAGAACATAATTGTAAATTATAAATTCTTACTAATTAAAGGAGCTAGAGTTGTTCATTAAACTATATTGAAATTAAAACACATTAAAGTTCTACATAATATCTTACTTGAATCTAGTTCATCTATTGATTGTTTTAATCATGATCACTATTTAATTTATTTTCAAAATTATTTATTTATTTCTTTTTTATCAACCATGTTTGATATTGTAGGTAATGAAGTTTATAAATATTAAACCAAGGGAGACTGCAATCGATGTTTTAATGATAATAAAACAAAAGTACTAATAATGGTTTTATTATTTTAATTAGAAGAAATAATAGAACAAGATGCAGTCATAAACTCAAAAAGATACTTCATGAAGCTAATAAAAGAAAATATGAAATTTGCAACTTACAAAGTGAAGACTAAGTCAAGAGCAAAAGAAAAACAAGGAATACGAAGGTCATTCTTTAGTTTGTAATGCTAATTTCAATCTCATTTAGTCACTTAGACATTATGAAAGACTCCCCATGTATAAATATTTCATATCACTTCAATGCACAAGTCTTTTCAATTATTAGTAGGCATTAAAACTTTGGTTTTAAAAGAGAAGCATCTTAATGTTTTAAAAGCTCTTTAGGAAACGTTTTTTAAAGTGTTTAAATCATAATTGCATCAAACAAGTTGAGTTTCAACATTTAAATTTGTTAAGATCATGTTTTTAGAGATTATTCAATCAATATATGTTAATGTTCAACTAATATAGTTTAACATTTTCAAAATTATTTTAGTAACATTAGTTGATATATTGTTAGATTAACACACCTAGTGGTTGACCAATGTCTTAAAAACTAGTGAATCTATGCTTTTAATTAACACATGTTCACCAATATATAAGACTAGTAAACCAATATATATAACTAACTATTATACTAGCTAGATTTTTTCTTAAATAGCTAATAGGGGTATAAAAATCCTACAAATACATGTTTTCTCATGCTTCTTGCATCTAGAAACATTTGGGTGTCTTTTACACATATTTCAAGGTATTTTTCAATTATTTGAGTATCGTTGTCTCATATTTATGTGAGTAAACCTTTTTGGTATTATTAAACTAATAAATTGGGATATTTTAAGCTATAAGATTTAGTTAAGGCATTACATTATTATATTTTGTAGTTTTCTATGTGGCATTGAGGCTCCTCTTCATGATAAAGGAAGATTGTAAAAGGGTTACTCTTTGTTAAGAAAAGATTTCACAAAGGTTTTCTTCACCCTAAAAGATGAATTATAGTAGAATTTTAAAAAGAGTAGGAGGTGGATGAAGGCAAGGGTTGCTTGTCAAACCATTATAAATCGATTTGCATTCTCTCTTCCTTATCCTTTTTAAATTATTATTAATGTTTAATTGATTTATACTAAACAATCATGCACTACTTCATTCAGCCTCCATCTTCTTCATTTTTCAATTTCCTAGTTTCCATCACTAACAAACACATTAAACAACTTATGAAACATTAAATTAAGATCAAATTCTTGCTTTAAACCAACAAACACTTAGAATACATATAAACATTAACAATATCGTAATTCTAAGGCTATACATAGAATAATCATCTAATAAACACTAAAAAACACACATAAACATCTAGTAAAATATAGTATAATATACACCTATCACTTTATTGGAATGTAAGCACATTGAGAGATATTGTAAATATTAAGTCAAAATAACTTTACGATTAATAGTTTTGATGAAGGCCAAATAATAATGCAGAAAGCAAAATGAGATGATACAAAATAAGACGGAAGAAAATGAGACGGAAGAAAATGAGACGGAAGAAAATGAGATGATAGAAATGAGACGGAAGCGGAAGCAGAAAACAAAATGAGACGGAAGAAAATGAGACGTAAGACAATGAGACGAAAGAATCGAAGACGAAGACCCAATACCACGTCAGATGATCAATCAGTTTGAGTAAGTTACAGAACTCAATTGAATAACAGTATCTTTAAAGATCAAGAAACAAGAAGAAAGAAACAGTTATCAAGAAGCGGTTGAAGACGAAGACTATAAATACGAGTCGGAGTCGAAGACTGTAAAAGTTAGTGATTTTAAAAAAAGTTAGAAATTTTGTTCATTGTGCTAAACTTAGAGCTACTATTGTCTGTAACAAAGCTCGAAACATCTTTCAGTAGAAAGAAGTAAAGCTGATAGCCTGAAGAGGCTAAGTCAGAAAAGAATACTTGTTGTAACAGACCTGAAGAGGCCCGATGAAAAGAGTACTTGTATTTTTGAGAAGTATAGTGAAATCTCATAAAGGATTCTGAGAACTGGACGTAACCTACGGTTTGGGATGAACCAGTATAAAACTGTTGTGTTGATTCTTACTCTCAACTCTCAACTTTTAATTTCTATTATTGATACATTTACTTAGAAGCAGATTGCAATACTTCATAATACTGTTTTTGTAATCGTTTGAGAAAGCAAGTTCCTTTTTAAAAGAAGTTTGTTTAAAAGGGAATTGTATTAAAAAATGGATAAACAATTTGTTAGGCCCCAGATTTTTTTAATTGATGTTATTAAGTATGAATTGTGTTAATTGTATGATTTATTGCTTAGTTTGATTTAATTGGAAGTGTTAGTGGAAAATTAAGATTAATTTGAGTTTAGTAAGGTGTAAGTGGAAATGAAAGAGTAAAAATATATGAGGGCATTATGGGAAGATCACTTAAATTGGAGAGGCTAAGGCATTACATGGAGGGGCAAATTGGTCCTTGTCCATTTCATTTATGCTTAAGTGATAGAATTAGAAAAAGAAAGAGTGAAAGTGAAGGGAGAAAGAAGTGAGTGTCGTTGGTGGCTTACGGGAGAAGAAGAGAAACAGGGTTTTACAATTCTTGAGGATTTCGAAGGAATTGAAGCTTCATCTGGTAAGTATAAGCTTGTTTTCTTCTTTTTTGGGTTGGATGAAACCCTAGAATAGCTTAGAGTGTTTAGGTTTTGGCTGTGGAGAAGTTTATGGAAAAATGGTTAAATCTTTTAGGGTTGACGATCAGGTTGTGTTGTATGATTTTGGGTTAGAATAAGCTTAGAAATGAAGTATAAGAGATGATTTAGGGTTTAGATGTGTTAGATTTGAAAGATGGGAGGATTAGGGTTGAAGAATGTGAGAAAACAAGTTTCGGGAGAATTCTGGGCTCGCACGGCTCGACGCGTTCATGCCCTCGCCGCGGCGTGCTCCATTTTTCTTGCCGTGGCGAGCTTCTTTCCGCCGCGGCGAGGACCCATTTTCTTGCACCGACATACTTTGGTATTTTGGGTATAACGTTTGCTGTAGATGTCCAAATGACGTGATTTCTTATTCGTTGCAAACTAGAGACATAGGGCTACAAGTTTTATGAAGCAATGAAGTTCTGAATCAGTCTCTAAGGATATGAAATTTTTGATGGAAGTTAAGCATAAAATTCTTGTTTCAGCTTTGGTTATAGTTTGAATTGTTAAAGCATGACTTTCCGATTTCTACACCAAATTGATTCGAATTTTGGTTATTGATTAAGGAAATCAAGTAAGGCAAGAGGTTCAAGAGAAACAAGAGGAAAGACATTCCTAAGCAAGTTATAAGCAAGAAACTCAAGGTGGGTACATGTTTATAATAGAGTAGATAAGTCACTTATTGTTTTGTTCAAATCAAGAAAGATTTAATGATTTAAATTGCATCAT
>JANITW010000007.1:14944103-14960628 GCA_027564335.1 Erythroxylum williamsii
TTATTGATCATGTCCTCCACAAGTTCCCATTTTTTCTTCTTCTATCTTTACTATGTTAGCTTCCATGATTAATATTGCTTAGTTATGTGTTTTTGCAAAATTTAACCAAGTTTATTTGCCCAGTTATTTGTTTATATCATAAAACTTGTAAAGTTTATCCATTAAAATTACTACAAAGATCCTAAAACAGTCTTTATTACCTTACTAGCTAGTCCTAGGAAGTTTATATTAAATGAGGTAAATCATAGAAATGTGGATCAGATTGTTCTAGAAATGCTTCAACAGGTGATTAGATCGTCTATCTTCAGTCTTGCACTTTTTTAAGTATTCAAAGACGAACACCCTTGATTATTTCCACTTTATTAGTTGAAATTCCTATTTTGGATTTATAGAAATACTATGTTTGGCAGTTATAAAAATCTTCGATTGTATAGTAATAGAGTGCCAAGAAGCTTAATTCGTTGTACTTTATATAGTAATAGAGTGTCAAGAAGCTTAATTTGTTATACTTTAGAAGTAGAGATTGCAGAATTAGTGATGCCTCATCAAAGGAGCATTCAAAAATTAACCTCGTCAAGTCATTGTTATATTTTCCAAGAAAGACTTAAAGATTTAGGGTTAGGAATGGTAATAGTCTGGGTCAGGTTTAGACCTTTTATGGACTATGTTTAGATCAGAAAAATTTTAAGGTTTAAGTTTTGTTCAAAATATGATCGAACTCAATCAAATTTTAATTAGAAAAAAGTCTATGGGAGTTAGATTAAACCTAAATACATCGAATTAGTTTTAAAAGTTCAACTCTTTTAAAGAAATATTAAATGGTCTAAAGATTATTTTAACTGGGTTAAACCAAGGACTACAACTTTTTTAAAAAAATAAATATTTTAAATTTTAATAAGAGCAAATCAAGTCCAAAATACTAACCTTTAAACAGTTTTGCAATTAAATCAAAGATCTAAATGTTTTATTTATACAATCATCCATTCATCTTTGTCTCCTATATTAAAACTGAAAAGCCAATAAGAAGGAAAGTAATTGTGTAAATAAAGTATTTAGATATTTTTTCCTTAATTATAAAACTTCCAAAAGGTTAAGCTTTTAAGGTTAACTTCTCTCAAATAGGTTTTGGACTCCTCATCATAAATATCCTTTATTATTAAATAAGCAATGTAGTTTTGTTTAGAAAATAAAAGGACGTGGTTTAAATTATAACTAAGATTTGAGTTTTGAATTTGATTGAGCTATAAAACCAAATGTAAAGCCCATAATTTTTTAAAATAAAAGTATAAACCCAATTCAAAGTTTTGTTCAACTTTAGTCTTTAAAATTTGATCAAATGTACATTATAGTCTTTACAATTTTCGTCAAAATTTAAATTTGATCTTAATGTATTGTAGCATATAAATAAGATTTTTATGTTATGAAAATCATCTTAATTTATTTCAAATAAAAAAAATCACTAAGTCTACTGAAGAGTTTATTAATCTAAGTTTCTACGACTTTTTCTTATTAAATGAGTTTTTCATACTATGTAAATCATTTTAATTAAGTTCAAATGATCAAGGCCATTACTCATAGTCAAATTTCATTAATCTATATTCATATGACACATTTTAATCTATTATATTAGTGTTATAGTTGAATTTTCCTCTCAATTCATATGAATAGTATAAGGAAAAAATCTCCATATTTTCTTTATATTGATTTGGGGGTTATCGAATAGTGGATGGTGATGTAAGTAAATAGCAAAAATAATATTGCAAATGTACCAATCAAAACAAGAAATAAAATGCTCCCTAAAAGAGATTAGAATGTTGACCCCATAAGGACTAACAAACTACTAGTTTAGATTTCTACAATTTAACAAACTACTAGTTTAGATTTCTACACCTTATCTGGATGATTGAATAAAATAGTGTATTAAGTTGAAGTAAAACAAGAAAACCAGATAAACAAGGTAATCATAAGCATGAAGGGGGTTTAACTAATGAGAATTAAGTTAGTTAAGATTTCGAATTCTCCATTAATAATTTGGTAGTTTAATTGATTCTAATCTTGAAGATTAATTTACGTAACGATAGTGTTTAGAATTTTATTATCATTGGATCAAACTGAATAACCTTTTGATTAACTAATAAAATTTATAATTATATTTTAGTAAATTTAGTTAATTATCAAAAATAAAAAACTAAGTACAAACCTTAATCTATAATGGTTATTAACAGTTGGATTACTGTGAGAATAAGATTTAAATAATACCTATCCAATTTGGTTAACTCAATCAAGCAAATATCAAGCATGAATAGCATGATATTTACTCATTCATATTATATCAAAAAATAAATAGCAAATTGGTGAAATATTACTAAAATTAATGTTTTACATTTATGATCATCATAAAAAAAAACAATATTAAAACTCCAGTTAAATACAAAACCACATCATCAAGGATTTTCCCAATCCTTACTAACAACATGTTTAGTCATTTATAATATTTCAAGTCATAAACTTATTCAAAAAATATTCTTTTATAAGATCAAACAATAGTTGGAACAAGATTATTCAAAATATAATTGAAAGTAATAAGGTTTAAGGACTAAAAATCAATCAAATAAATACAATAATAACTAAAGTACTCTAAAATGCCATTTAAGTGTAAGAAAAGGAATCTAAAGAGATGGAAAAGAGGTCGAATAACAATAGAAAATTGGTACGGTAGTTTGTGGCAACAAGCATTGATAAGGTTTCGAGCAACACTAATCTTCTTCAACAAGTGTGGGTGCATATAATGTTGAAATCTTTTTTTGGTAAGCTCACGAGGTGTCCTAGGAGGTCTCAACTCATGAGAAGGCACCTTTAAGTCATCCACTCCCAGACTAATCTCCGCTCGCACTGGGTCAGCACGTAAGGGGTAAAGTACTGGTCAAACAGATTTTTCCATTCTCAGGACTCGAACTCGAGACCTCTGGTTAAGAGATGAGAGTGCTGAACCACTCACACCAACCTATTTGGTTTATAATGTTGAAATCTAATAAAATTTAGACTAAAAGAACAATTTCTCAAAGAAATTTGTAACGATATATGATGATTTTAAAAAAATTGCATGGTATGATCCAATTCTCGATAGATGTCTCTCTTAATTTAACTCTTCTTCTCTTCTAACATATATTTTTATTAAGAATGATAAAATACGTTAAGGAAGTTTAAGAGGTGGAATAACAAATTTAATCTTCCTTAATGTATTCTTTAATTATTAATCTATTAGTTGTTGCTTGGAACAATTATCCTTGCTATTTATTATGGGAAAAAATATAAAAGGCAGTAAAGAAGAATCATTTAGTAATTGTCATTCTTATTCCTTTTTCTTCACTTTAGGAGATAATATTAATTAGGAATTTAAATTCTGAAAGGCATTTTTAAATAAGATTTATATGCAATTAAATTTCCAAAAAAATTATTAATAAAATAAATAAGTACTAAATTATAAAATATTTATAAAATAAATAAATAAAATATAAATTATGTTTAAAATAATAAGAATTAAATATATATTATATCATTTACCTAACAATAGATAAGTTTTTAAAAATAAAATATAGTTTCGCAAAAGATAGAAGAAATTAGAAGTTTTATCTATGTATTAGGATGTTATTCATATAAGGAAAGAATTATTTGAAAATTAAATAACATTAAAGTAAAATTAAAATTTTACTTTCTAATAAAGGCACAAAGGAAACAATAGCTATAAACATTCATTTATTAAAAACCATATGAACTAAGGAAAATGGAGAATATATTCCAATTAAAGTCATTCAAGATATATTTTAAATCCTCTTGATTGGCTTCTAACTTGCAATGTCTCTCTCCGATTCCTCATCTTAGGTTTCTTAGTAATCCTTTCCTCCATTCTTTACTCCTCCTTCCTTTGTCCTTGCTGCTCTATCCTTTGTTACTTTCTTTTTCCCTCTTCTACTTCTAGTTTTTAGCTATCTTCTCTCATTTCAATATTCCTTTCTTTTTTTCCTTCCATTTGTTCAAGGATATTTTAAAGATTACCTTATTCTTTCCACCTTTAAACTTACCCGTTAGGGAACTTTTTTTTTTTTAACTTTCTCCTAAATTTTGGCACTTACCCGTTAGGGAACCTTTTTTTTTTAAACTTTCTCCTAAATTTTGGCATCTTTTTTTCCTTTTTTTTTTTTCTCATAGCCACTGACACTTTTTGTCCTTGTTAGGCTCTTATCTCCGTCTCTTCTCATGATTTCCCACTTACCCTCTTCTTTTTCCCTTTACCCTAGGACCACCTCTCCTCCTCCTTTTATTTATCTTCCTAGTTCCTCTTATTCTCTTACCTCAACTTCTCAACCTAATCCACTTCTTCCATTTCAACTTCCTATTTCTTGCTCCTCTCCTCCACTAATTATGCCATATGTTCTTGGTGTCTTTTCTAAACCTAGGGTCAGGTTGAGTCTTAATTGGAAATTTGTTCTTGGAGACTCATCCTCATCTTCTCTTCAATATTTTCCCCTACCGTTAAAAAGGATTTCTGCTTTGTTTATCCTTGATTAGAGGCCTTAAGGAGGAGGCTAGGACTTAGTCCTCCATCATGGTTAGTTTCTTCATGAGAAAGAGACCATCTTTCCCCCTTTTGAAGACTTGGGTCATAAAGTTGTGGAAGAACAAAGGAGTGGTTGAATTGCTTTTAAATGAAGATCAATTAATCATTTTCAAGTTTTTTTCAAGTAGAAAGTTTTAGAGATAATTAAAGAAGGCTCTTTTTGTCTTAAAGTTTGCCAATTTTCTTGCATATATGGAATTTAAGGATTAACTTGAAAGATGCTAAGTAGAAGTTTATCCTTTTGTGGATTAATTTTTACCAAATTCTCCTTGAGTATTGGTCAACTAAGGGGTTAACTTTAGTTGACAGGTTGAACCTTAGTTAAGAAACTTTTAAAATCGATTAAGAAAGATTGAGCTTAGTGTTAACTATCATAACTTTGATGCAGTCAATAAAATTAGTTCTATTTTGTATTTTTTAATGAAACAAATTAGTCAAATAATAGTTAATGTTGTATCAGTATATAGTAGATTTTTTTCCATTTGAATTTCAAAATTATGTTATACAAATTGATGATTTTGCTACTTAATAAAATTAGATTTCTATAGTTCCCAAATATTATTTTTTATTATTATTTGCCAATAAAGTGGTATCAGAGCAAGATCATTAGAGATATGTGAAATTCAAGAAACCAAAAAACTCAATTCATAACACTTATCACCAATATACATAAACGCAAAACTGTAACCCATTGAAAATGAATTCAGAAGCTTCATTCAATGACATAACTCATCGTAATACTATTCAAAATAACTAGACCTATAACTATAGCAGTGGTGAGTCTAGGTTTGATTCTACAAAGAGTGCATGTAAAGCTTTTGAAATGAAAAGAATCAGTTTTTAGGTTAATAAGGGGAATAAGAAAATAAAATGAAACTAAACTAATGAAAACAAATTAATGAAAACATTTAAAAATGATGAAAAGTGATTAATACATTAGGGCCCCACTCATTGGTTCAATCTCGACCTACACATAATTAAACATGCTTCATTGAATTGTTGTTCTCATACCTCTCCTAGTAACTATTAATCGTAGGTTAATAATAAACTCTATTAACTAGTTTTCCTTTAGGTCATGTTTAATAAAGAAGAGCAAGTTAATTAAACATAGTTATCGAAGAACCTAGAACAAGCTCTCTAGATTTAATTGGACAATCACATTACAATTTAGGAAAATAGATTGATCAAGGCAATAACCACACAAGTTTGATTCATCTAACCTTGGTTATGTTATCCCTAATGATTACAAACTATTAGTTGAAACAAATATATCTCAACATGATAATTACGGATCATATTGAAGATTCTAGCAATGGGTTCTTATATAGAAGCAATCAAATAAAGTATTCAATCATTCTTACACAACAGCCAATCATTAAACATAGGATAATATAGTCAATCCCTAATAGAAAGAACAACAAATGATGAGCTGACCAATTCTTACCAGCGTGCATAGTGGTGTCATGCCCGTGTCGTTGCAAACCATATCATGGGCATTACACCTGTGACACATTTGTAGTAGGCGTGAGAAGAGTCTCACGCCTATGACAATGTTGTCATAGCTGTGAGAGATGAGTCACGGCCATGACAACATAGTGCATGTCGTGAGTCATTTCTTGCACTCTTGATCTTGATGTTTTCAATATATAATCATCATCTTCATGCATTTCTTGTCTCATCTTGCTCTAATCCTTCTCATCCTTGCTCCATGAAGACAAGTGAGTATGAATCTCAACAAGACTACTCAAATATTGTGCTTTTGACTCACTTTAGCTCTTTCGCTTTCGAATTATACCTAAAACCAAATATAAACTAAAGTGAATGTCTTAAGCATTTCATATTATTAATCACCAAGTGTTATGGAATAATTGTATAATCAATTATGATGATGATCATGTAGTGTTGAGAAGCAAGGGTTAAGAGTGATTTGAAGATCTTGAAGCTTAAACAAGTAAGCAGTATGTTATTCTTCTTGATATGTTGAGTGAAACATGCATGATGATAGTTAGATGTTGAAAGATCATGAAATGGTGATGAAAACATGTTGAAGCATAGATGAGAAAAATGAGCTTATAGATGTCTTGTTTTTGTGTATGTTGTGAGTGATAATTTATAAATTTTTAGAGAGATGATTTTAAGCTAGAATGATCATTTTAAATGTTGTAGAATGAACGCAGAAATTTATAAAGGGATGATATATGTTCATGTTCTGTTTTGAGGTGTGATCACGTGGATTATTGGTAGCGGTTATAAAGATGAACTAGAATGAGTTTAAAACCAAAGAAAAGGCTAGTGTATTATCTTGAAATTAGAAGTATGATGATAGCTTTGAGACAAAGTAAAGTTGAAAATGAAGTTAAATGTGTGTTGGAATATGTTAAATGGAGTGTTTCCACTAAATATGCATCCGTATTTTTTCCATATCTTGATCTTTAGATATCTAAATGGGATGATTTTTAATTTACACTAAAATAGAGACATATGGCTATATTTTTCATGAAGGAATTGAATTTTAATTCTATCTCTAAGAGTTTCCAAATTTGGCTTGAAGTTGAGTATTGTGTACTACCACAATGTGAATATAGTCTGAAGTATTTTGTGTATAACTTCCATAATACTAAACCAATTTGTGTGAACTTGGTGTTGTTAAAACTTAAGACATATGGAAACGTTTATTTAGAAGAATTTATTGCTTAAATACTTCATTTTCCTTATAAAAATGACCATGCAAAATTGACCCGAAAATTTGTTTTGAGAAAAGCTAAAATGATGCTTGGATTAGGTGACTAAATGTGTGATATGTATGAGGTGATAATTGAGCTTATAACTTAGTGAAAAAATTGTTGATATCAAAGTACGAAAGGCATGAGTATAATGGAAATGAAGATGTTCATGTGATTATAGTTTTGATTTAAAGGAGTTAAGTAATATGTGTTTAGTAAAGGTGAAAGAGAATTAGATATTTGAGAGCATATAATGCTAGAAAAGAAATGACGAGTAATTAAATTAGGATATTAGAATAACCAAGTTTTCTTGAAGTGTAAACCTAATAATAAGCTAGACATATACAAATGATAAGGTTTGAATGATCAAGAGACGTGATTAAGGAAATATATCCAGAATAGTCAAATTGAGCATGCATTATACATTAAACCTATACATATATGTACAATTGAATGTTTATGTGATTTTGCAATTAATAATTGTGTGTGCAATATGTTTATTGTACAGGATAGAACATCTACATCCAGACATTTCCAGCACAAGAAAGCAATGTTAATCTGGACCATACTGTGAGTCGACCTAGATAGTCTCATTTTATTGTTTATTTTGTTTTAAATTTCTATATTGAATTACTACTGATATGATTGATGTGAAATGGTTAATTGTGGGCAATAAATGCCCAAGGAGTTTGATGAATGTAAAAATCATTGGAAGTGCTCCTTGAAAGTGCATTTGAATGAATAAGTGAAACTCAACATTATTATTGAATGTTAGACCAAGGTCCAATGATAAATGTGAATGTGAATGTGAAACTGAAATGAAGAGACTGATTGAATATATATATGAATGTGATGCATTTCATTACATGAATGCATGACAACATAAAGGATGTTGTGACCAGAGTAGCCACCGAAAAAAAGAGCTTAAAGATTAGAAAGTGAAAAAGAGCTTAAAGGTTAGAATGTGATAAGAAACTCTTGCTCACTATATAAAATGAGCCTTGTATCCCCAATAGATAAGGGAAAATTATTAATAAGCCCAGCATCCATAATAGATAGGGACAGTTACAGACACTCGGTCAAAATAATAACAATTAAATGTGACTCTCATGAGCATTGCATATGCATTTGATATGTATGATACAAATGGTTGAAAAAAATAGTTTGAATGATTTTTGAATTTGAAATATGGTTTAAGTGATTATGAAATGTATGTGACTCAACATGTTGAATTGATGAAGTGATGTGAATCTGGTAAGTATATGAATTAACATATTATGTGATTGAGTGAGCCATCGAGGATGGTCCACTCACTAAGTTTGCAAAACTTAACCCAATATTTGTAACATTTTTTAGGCTTAGAGAAGATCTCTAGTCAGACAAATTGGAGTCTAGCCACTGCATTTGGATAAAAGTTAGAGGTCGGGATCAGTTGTACCTACTATGTCTACAGTCTTTCTTTTGTATTTCAAAAATTGTATTCCGCAATTATTACACAACATTTATGCGAATTGAAAAGTATACTGATTGTATGACTGGAAATGTTTTGTAATGAGCCCAGATGGTTACTGGAATATATGATGATGTGTTAGTTATTTGTAACACTTGCGATTGAAATTGTTTTTGAATAAAAAGGGTCGAAAAAGGATTATTGATTTTTCTAAATATGCGTGTGGTGACAAATTTGTAATGAATTTGTTCTAGCATGCCACCCTCGTACAGTATATTCTCGAATACCGTCGGTGTGTTCGAGAATATGCCTTATGAGAGTAGGGTGTTACAAGCAACTATATGGTTTTCTTCTTCAAAGACAATAAAGGAAGGTATATTGGTTAAAAAAGGCCATGTATAGCTTAAAGCAGGAGCCAAGGTCTTGGAATAGCAGAATTAATGCACACTTGGTGAACTTAGTCTTTAAAAAATGTCTAAGTGAATTTAATTTATATATCAAAAAGGCTAATGTTGAAATACTTATGGTGTCTCTCTATATTGATGACTTACTTGTCATAGGAAGTAAAAAGGAGTTGACAAACAAGTTTAAAGAAGAAATAAAAGAGTTCTTTCATATGACAAATCTTAACAAGATGACATTCATCCTATGTATGAAGTACAACAAAAAGCAAAATAAAATTCTTGTGTGCCAAAAAAAATATACAAAATAAAATATAATATAAAAGAGTGCAAACCAACTGTAATTCCAATGAACCAAAAAAAGAAGTTCTACAAAGAAGATGGAACTGAAAAGATTGATGAATGTTTGAAAAGGAGCTTAAAAGGTTGTTTGATGTACTTGATCGTAACTAGGATAAGTATCATGTATGTAGTGAGTTTGCTATCAAGGAACATGAATTTTGCTAGTGAAATTCATTTCTAAGGAACAAAAAGAATTCTTAGATATGTTAGAGGCGCAATTGATTAAGAAACAAGGTTCATTTGAGTTGAAAATTTCAATCTCTATTATTATTTGGATAGTGGTTAGGCTGGATGTGTTGACAATAAGCTAAACAGCTTGCGTTATCTTTTAGGGAAATAAAGTAGTCAAATAATAGTTGAGATATGCCGATATGTAGCAAATTTTTCATCATTTCAGTTTCAGAATTATATATGTTTGTATAAATTGATGATTTTGCTGCTTAACAAGTCGAACTTGTAAGACGGCATGAGCAGGATTGAGTTCGGAATAGCTGACAGGTTGAACCTTAGTCAGGAAACTTGCAAGATGGCATGAGCAGGAGTTTCTTAGTCGAGAAAATTGTAAGATGGCGGGAGTAGGATTGAGCTTGGAACAGGTAACAGGTTAAACCAATTACTTAACCGCCTGTATTAGTCCTTTTTCTCAAACAAGAATAGGACGAGTTTCCAGTAGGTTTAGCAGCGTGCCACTTTATGCAACACTTAGGAATGAGAGATAAGTAGCTTATTCCCCAATGAAAGTTTTTCGTAGGAGTTCTTCACCATGTCAAGAATTAAGCTAAATTTTACTTTGTTTATCATCTAAAAGTGGATGGTCATTGGTCAGTCCAAAGTGGAGAACCGGTGTCCTGAGCAATGCCTCTACTCCTTAATCCATCAATGGCCAAAGAAATGGATTGTGTTTTTGCGGTGGGTAGAATTCTGGTATAATTTAACATATTATAGGACCACGGGGATGACTCCATTTCAAACCATATACAGTCAACCCCCACTAGCCATTCCATTTTATCAAGGCGAACTCTCACTAGTTAATGAGTTAATATGAACGAGTTACTTCAACTATGCAGAAAGTACTCTTGTGTAAAAGGATAAGGGGACTTTTCAAGGATAAAGCATCCCTTTGGTCGAAATGGCTTAATGAATATTACTTGAAAAACATAAGTTTCTGACAGCTTGAGGTAAGTAAGGAGAACTCTTGGTACTTTAGACAGATGCTTAAACTTAAAAGGCAAGTCCACCCTTATATAAGTTGGTTGGTGGGGAATGGGGAAACATATGGTTTTAGTATGACAATTGGATGCAACTTAGTCCTCATATCGAAAGTTATGAAACGCTAGTTTTGAGTTCAAGAATACTTGTCAAAGCAAAGGTAAGCTACATCATCTCAAGTAGAGATTGGAATTGCAGATTCAAAGATGCTGGTCCTTTGTTGAAATTCCTAAATTATCAACCAGGGGGAGGTGAGGATAAGCCAACATGGAATGAGGGCAACTTCAGCAATACTTCCTGCTATAATATGGGTCCCTCTCACATGGAGGGACTCATGATTCAACAATTGTGGCTCAACAATTGCAGCACCGATTTTGGTGCCACAATAGTTAAAAGAAATTAAAGAAAAAGAGAGAAAGACAGTTGCTTTGCAGCTGTCTTTAGGTGACGGAGTGCCTATATAAGGCACTCCCTACTTCAGAAACAAAATACAGAAATACAGAGAGAAAAATTCAAAGAAAAACCTGAGCTTTGTTTTGTTCTAAAGTTAGGAAATATATTCCTAAAGGGTTGGTGAGTGACAAAATAGTGAAGTTAGTATTTTTAGGTTGGGAAACACCTTGTGAGTCACTATTTTGATTTTATCTCTGTATATCCATTATTTGTAATAGTAGAAGATTTATTCTGAGTTTTGTCCGTGGACGTAGCCCAAAGTTAAGGGTGAACCACGTTAAAAATTTTGTATCCATTTTGCTCATTTTATTTTTCCTTTTCACAAAATACACCCGCTGCGTCCAACAAGTGGTATCAGAGCTAGTTTTTCATCGGAAGTATTTTTTGAAAAGAAGCACATCATCGGGAAGAGAAAATTGCAACGAATTTTTTGGCGTGATCCGTTTGAAAAGTTGACTTAAAACGACAAAGGTGATGAATAGTGCTAAATATAGTAATTAGGTCCCGTGATACTATTCAGTTATTATTTACCGGGTCCCGCGATACTATTCAAGTGAGGTCCGATGAGTTACTATTTATTGGCTCCCCCAGTACTATTCTGGTGGAGTCCAACGACACTATTCCGATCCCGTGGTGAAAATTTAGAAGATATCTTTTCGGTCAAATTTTGACGTCCTGGTTTCATATTTGAGGTCAGTTTTCTCAAATTTGGCTTAATTTGGCAATGGAGGTGAAGACGAACAAAATGATCAATTTAAACGGTATAGTATATGGCGAACTAAGATGAAGGATCTCTTGATGATTACAAAGATGCATTTGCCGGTATTTTTAACAACTAAACCGGAGGAGATGTCCAACAAAGAATGGGAGTTTGAGCATGAACGAGCATGTGGTTATATTCGACAGTTTGTCGATGATAATGTGTACAATTACATTTGTAACGAGACTCATGCCAGAACGTTGTGGAATAAGCTGGAGCAGCTGTATGCTTCAAAGACCGGTAACAACAAATTATTTTATCTGACAAAATTGATGCAGGTAAAATACCAAGAGGGTACTTCTGTAGCTGATCATTTAAACAATATGGAAGGAATGATTGATCAGTTATCAAAGATGGGCATAAAGTTTGACGACGAGGTGATTGCTTTGATGGTGCTAGCTTCATTACCAGAGTCTTGGGAGACTTTGAAGGTGTCTTTGACAAATACTGCACCAAATGGCGTATTAAATATGGAGTCTGTTAAAAGCAGTATACTAAATGAAGAGATGAGACGTAAATCACAGTCTGCCGCCTCTTCATCACATTCAGATGTTCTGCTTACAGAAAATAGAGGAAGGAGTCAATCCAGAGGTCCAAAGTCCAGAGACAAGAGCAGAGGAAAGTCAAACAGATATGCAAATGTGAAATGCCATTACTGCAAGAAGAAGGGCCACATCATGAAATTTTGCCGAAAGTTGAAGAAGGAAAAAGGCAAAGATGTGAAGAAAGACAAAAGCAGTGATGATGAACAAAGTAACATTGTTGATATATTCAACCTTGTTATTGATACAGAGATAGTCAACCTGGTATCGCAAGAAACAAGTTAGATAGTTGACAGTGGAGCTACTATTCATGTTACATCTCACAGACAATTTTTGTCATCCTATACACTTGGGAATTATGGCGTTGTTAAGATGACAAACGGAAATCTGTCAAATGTTGTTAGCACAGGAGATGTTTCTTTAGAGACAGCTAATAGTTCAATACTGTTGCTGAAAGATGTCAACTACATTCCTGATATGCGTATGAATTTGATTTCTGTAAATAGGCTAGATGACGAAGGTTTCCGAAATAATTTTAGAAACGGAAAATGGAAGCTTACTAAGGGCTCTTTAATAGTGGCCAGAGGTCAAAAGCACTCAAAACTGTATATGATGCAGGTAAAGCTCTCCATTGATATTGTCAATACAATGGAGAATGATAATACAGTTGATTTTTGACATAAAAGACTAGGCCACATTGGTGAGAAAGGGATGAGTAAGTTTGTAAAAAGGAATATGCTATCTGGTCTAAATCAGATACATCAGAAGAAATGTGCAAATTGTCTAGCAGGGAAACAAAACATAATTTCTTTCCAGAGTTCTCCTCCATCCAGAATGAAAAATGTTCTAGATCTGATTCACTCAGATTTGTGTGGACCGTTGCCAAAGTCACTCGGTAACGCACAATACTTTGTGACTTTTATTGATGATCATTCCAGTAAAACGTGGGCCTATACTCTAAAGACTAAAGATTAAGTGCTAGATGTGTTCAAACAATTTCACGCCTCAATTGAGAGACAAACTGGGAAGAAATTGAAGTGCATTCAGACAGACAATGGCGGAGAGTATATTGAATTATTTGATGCTTACTGTAAAGAGCATGGTATTCGATATCAAATGACTTTACTAAAAACACCACAATTAAATGGCGTAGCTGAGAGGATGAATGGGACTTTGATGGAAAGAGTTAGATATCTACTTTCACATTCAAAGTTGCCTAAGGTATTTCTAGGGTGAAGCTTTACTTATAGTTGTTTATGCATTAAATTGTTCACCATGTGTTCCTCTTCAGTATGAAGTTCCAGAAAAGGTGTGGTCAGGAAAGGATGTTTCCTATGACCATTTACAGGTCTTTGGTTGTAAGGCCTTTGTCCATATTCCTAAAAATGAAAGGAAAAAGCTTAATATCAAGACACGACAGTGTGTATTCATTGGTCATGGTCAAGATCAATTTGGCTATAGGTTTTATGATCCGGTGCAGAAAAGACTTATCAGGAGTCGTGATGCTATGTTTATTGAAGATCAAACTATTGAAGATATCAACAAGGTAGAGAAGGAAGTTTCAAGCTCCGATGATGACTCAACAAGCTTCCGATTGAATCCTCCAACAGTGGTACTTAGACAAATTGGAGATGAAGTACAAAATGATAAGCTAGAAGCTGATAATGTAGATGCCCCCAATGAAGTTGCACCAGAGGATGACGATGGTGTTTCCATTCAACCACCAGCACCTGAAGATTCTCCAGTCCTATTATGAAGATCTAGTAGAAATAGACAACCATCTACTAGATATCCAGTTGATCAGTATATAATGTTGACTGACAGGGGAGAACCAAAAAGCTTTGATGAAGCCATGAATGATGAACACAAAAAGAAATAGAAAGAAGCCATACAAGATGAGATGAAATCCTTGTGTGAGAATAAAACATTCAAGTTGGTGAAGTTGCCAGAAGGCGAAAGAGCATTGAAGAATAAATAGGTGTTCAGAATCAAGCATGAAGAAAACAACAACCATCCTCGATTTAAAGTAAGATTAGTAGTCAAAGGATTCAGCCTAAAGAAAGTTATTGACTTTGATGAGATACTTTCACCGGTGGTGAAAATGACATCCATACATACAGTGCTAGGGTAAGCAGCAAGTTTTAATCAAAAGGTTGAACAAATGAATGTTAAAACTGCCTTTCTACATGGGGATTTGGAAGAAGAGATATACATGGAATAACCAGAGGGTATTGTAAAAAAAGGAAAATAAGACTGTGTTTATAGACTAAAAAAGAGCCTATATGGTCTAAAACAGGCATTAAGATAGTGGTATAAGAAGTTTGAGTCTGTTATGGGGGAGCAAGGCTACAAGAAGGCTACTTCAGATCACTGTGTATTTATGAAGAAATTCTCTAATGATGATTTCATTATTTTATTGCTCCATGTGGATGATATGTTGATTGTTGGTAAGAATATTTCTAGAATCAACAATCTAAAGAAATAGCTAGATAAGTCTTTTGCCATGAAAGACTTGGGATCGGCAAAGCATATTTTTGGCATGCAAATTATCAGAGATAGAAGCGCCAAGAAACTATGGTTGTCACAAGAAAAGTACGTTGATAAAGTACTTTAGAGATTCAAACTGGACAAAGCTAAAGCTGTTAGTTGTCCTCTTGCTAATCACTTTAAATTGAGTTCCAGAGAGTGCCCTTCTACAGATGAAGAGAAGGAAGAAATGTACAGAATATATGCTTCAGCAATTGGAAGTTTGATGTATATCATGGTTTGTACACGACCAGATATTTCTCACACAGTTGGAGTTGTGAGTCGTTTCCTTTTAAATCGTGGAAAGGAACATTGGGCTATAGTCAAGTAGATTCTCAGATATCTTCGAAGGTCATCCAAAATATACTTACGTTTTGGAAGAGTAGAACCTGTATTAACTAGTTACACATATTTAGATATGACTAGAGATGTTAACTCGAGAAATTCTACATCATATTACTTGATTACTTTTGTAGGGGGAGCTGTAGCATGGTAGTCAAAGTTACAGAAGTGTATTGCACTTTCTACAATTAAAGCAGAGTTTGTTGCAGCAACGGAAGCTTGCAAGGAGTTGCTATAGATGAAGAAGTTCTTTAATGAACTTGGTATCAAGCAAAAGCAGTATCGGTAGTTTTGTGACTGTCAGAGCACTATTTACCTTAGTAAGAATGTCTCTTTTTACTCACAATCAAAACGCATTGATGTAAAATATTACTAGATCAGAGATGTGATGGAGACGAAATTATTACAATTAGAAAAGGTCCATACTTATGAAAATAGATCAGACATGTTAACCAAGATTTTACTAAAAGACAAGTGCGAGTATTGTCTATCAATAGCATGTAATCGGGAGGGAGAGATGTGTTAGATATGGGTCCCTCTACATGAAGGGATACCAATTTTTTCAACAAATACGGCACCGATTTCGATGCCGCATTAGTTGAAAGAATGGAAGAAGGCAATTACCTTTGCAACTGTCTCATGCGGTAGAGTGCCTATATAAGGCACTCCCTGCTTCACTCAACAACAAACAAAAACACAAAGGAAAATCATAGCAAAACACTACTCTAAGTTAGGAAAGATTTTCTTAAAGGGTTGGTGAGTGACAAAATAGTGAGGTTACTATTTTTAGGTTAGGAAATATCTTGTGAGCCACTATTTTGATTTTATCTTTGTATACCTACTATTTGTAATAGTGGAAGAATTATTCTGAGTTTTGTCCGTGAATGTGACCCAAAATTAAGGATGAACCACGTTAAATATTTTGTATCCATTTCGCTCATTTTATTTTTCCTTTTTAAAAAATATATCCGCTGCGCCCAACACTAACTTGCTCCTGATATTATGCTAACCAACTGGATGTAATCTTGGACCTATTCTTCAATTAACAAATTCATCCACAAAGTCACCCACAACAAAGAAGTTCATAAACTAATCCAATACTATATTTTTCTTAGTGTCACGTGCTTTATGATGTCTTCGTGCATACACTCTCAAGGGC
>JANITW010000007.1:14977977-14994415 GCA_027564335.1 Erythroxylum williamsii
CATGTGCAACCAATCAGTAATTATAGAGACTATATGCTGTATGCGCATGCCGAGATATAATTTAATATCCCGAACCCATCCTAATTACCAAAATACCCTTTCCTATAGGAGAGGGGATGTTACAGCAGGTGATATCGACACTAAAGAACACAATTAAGCATTTCTCTCATTGTTTGTTGTTCTTTCTCTTAGGGATTGATTATGTTATCCTATGTTTAATGTTTGGGTGTTGTGTAAGAATGACTGAATGCTATATTTAATTGTTTTTTATGTAAGAACCCATTGTTAGAATCTTCAATATAATCCATAATTGTTATGTGAGATTCATTTGTAGCTACTAATGGTTTCGAATCATTGCGGATAATGTAACTTAAGTTAAATGACCTGAGCTTATGTGATTGTTACCTTGATTAATCTATTTACCTAACTCGTAACACGGTTGTCTAATTAAATCTAGGGAGCTTGTTATTGGTTGTTCAATAACTAGGTTTAATTAACAAGTTTTTCTTAATTATACATGACTTAAGGGAAAATCAGGGTTAACAAAGCTTATTATTAACCTACGATTAATAGTTTATAGGAGAGGTATGAGAAAAAAATTTTAATAAGATATGTTTAATTGTGTGTAGGACAAGATTGAACCAATGATTAGTCCCCTAACGAATTCATCACTTTAATCATTTTTAGAATGTTTTCTTTAATTTGTTTTGATTAGTTTAGTTTCATTTTAATTTCTTACTTGAAAACCAAACCAAACCTAAACACTGATTGATTTCATTTCAAAAGCTTTACATACACTTTATATGAGATTGACCTAGACTCACCAATGCTATAGTTGTAGGTCTAGTTATTTGAGTAGTTGTTATGACACAAAACGTCAACAAAAACTATTAAAGTAAATCGAACTGGGAAGTTGAAAGGTTCAAGGTTCAAGGTTTTTAGGATTGTCAGTCAAACCGGTTGGTTTTTTAATCATTAGTTATCATAAAGAAAGATGTAAGTTAGAGTCTATTTAAAATCTAAATATGCTTATAATTAAATATTAATTTTTCATAGTTATGAAATGATATTATATACAAACATTGTATTTTTTAATATGAATTTATTAATTTAATTTTGACATATGTCTTCCTTTATTTCTTTAAATAAATGGGGGAAGTTCAAGTACCATTGATAATTAAATCGTTTTATGATGATTTGATGATCCAGCTTGAGCTTATAATAGATTGGTTCTGGAATAAAGAGCCAGACCATTTATATGCCATAACAAGTATTTAAAATGTGGGAAAATCACCAGATTGAAGAAGCATTTAATTGGGATCAAAGGTGATATAGAGCCTTATAAAAAAAGTAAGAAATGATGTAAAATGGAAAATGAAGACTTTACTCAAAGAGTATCAATATGAAAAAAATAGAAGACAAAGGCTTAACTATGAAATCAGTTATGGAAGTTCTTTTCCGGTGGTCAAGATGATAATGGGGAGTTGAAGGTGGTGGTATTCATATCTAACTAGAAGGGAATGTTGCATATGATGTGAGGAAAAGAAGGAGACAAGTGTCTAATTTTTTTCACTACTAACAACTTTTGAAGCTTAGCCTTCTATCTGTAGTGCCTTACAATCTAAAGAAGTAGCTTATAATGTGAATATGGAAATGGTTAGATGGTGCTGTGATTTGGATGTGTAATTCAATGTTGCGCAATCTTATTATTACCAATCTATGGTGGATGTTATTGCCTCTTACAATTGAGGATATAAAGCTCCTTCAATTGATAACTATATAGGTAAACTTTTGAGTAACATTGTTTATGAAATAAATAGTTAATTGAATGAAAGAAGAATGAATTGGATAACTTATGAATGTTTAATCATATGTGATGGTTAGAAAAATAGAAGATATAAAACCATTAACAATTTTTTAGTTTATTCTACTAAGGGGACAATGTTTTTGAAACCTATTGATGCATCTGACCTTGTTAGAAATGTGAATACCCTATTTTAAATATTTGATGAAGTTAGTCTAGAAACATTTTTCAGTTTATTACAGACAATGATTTTACTTACAAAGTAGTTGGGAAAAGATTGCAAAGCATATATAATTCTTTTTTATTAGACTCCTTGTGTCGCACATTGCATTAACCTGATGTTGGAAAATATAAGACATGCTAGATATTTTGCTATCACTAATGGGGTTGTATAGAAAACAAAGAAAGTGACTAAGTTTATCCATAATCATGCATAGGTCCTAAATTTGATGAGGAAAGATTTCACCAATGGTAGAAATTTGGGTCATTCTATTATAACCAAGTTTGCGACTAATTTATTATCACTTTAATGTTTTTTTGATGAAGAATAAGCTGAGTCGAATGTTTACAAGTGATAAGTGAATCGCATCACAATATGTCAGGTCTAAAAATAGACAAACTAATTAGTCTAGAAGCAAATCACAAGACAATCTCCACTTTTTTTTGAAAAAAATCAATTTATGCTTTGAGATCTCCTAAATATTTATTTTCCTAGGTCTCTAGTTTCCATATCATTAAAGATTAAGCCATTTTGACTTCTAAGTTATGAGATAAGACTAAGCATCATAAGCTACTCCAAAATAGGGGCATCATTAGGTCACCATTTTCAATCTCGATTTCTGATGTCATAAAGCCAGAATTTCGCTTTTAGAGATTTCTATTTTTATGTCTTAATTTTCATATGCAACTAAAATCACCCAATTTAAAGGTCTATAGGTTGAGTTATGACCCAATCAATGTGACTCGTTCAACAAACCCTAGATAGAATTCCACTACATGATACTCTCTTGTCACATTCAGCCAATTTTATGCAAGATAACACCAAAATAACACCAAAGCATCTTCCCATAAACCATTTCACATCCAAATGAATCTTTGAATCCATTCAAACATATAAACAAAAAGAAATTAGACTAAGTGTAGTCTCAATCCTTAAAATTTGCCAATTAGCTCTTCTTTTAGTACTCTTCCTTCTCTACCCCTTTGGCTTTGCTTGATTCACCAACCAAGACACCAAAAATACATATCTCAATCTCATATCCAACCTTATAATTATAGCTCTTCATAAGCAAAGTAAGAAAGATGAAGATGAGAAGAAAAGGCACAAAATTTTACCTTGATTTTCACCTAAGATTAGCTTGATTCCTTATGCAAAATGACGTGATTTAGGAGATGAAATAGAAAGGAGATGAGAAGAGAAAGTTTTGGAGTTAAAAAACTCCATACACGACCCTCTCCCCACTCTTCTACTCCCTACTTTAGGAAGTTTCTAGTGTAATAACCCAGACCATCCGCTCACAGATATTGTTCACTTTGGGTTGCCCCTAGGGTCAAATCCTCGGTTTTGCTCTTCCCACCCTTGAGAAAATGCATCTATGGGGGAGAAGTATCCTTACCCTTATAACATTCTCCTTTCCAACCGATGTAGAATCTCACACTTTATAACGGTATGATTCCACATCGGTTGGAGAAGAGAACGAAGTATGCCTTATAAGGGTATGGATACCTTTCCCTCATAGACGAGATTTCCTCAGGGTGGGAAGAGCAAAACCATGAGGGGTTTAGCCCTAGGGGCGACCCAAAGCGGACAATATCTATAGGTGAGTGATCTGGGCTGTTACAATTGGTATCAGAGCCAGTACCTGAACCATTGTTCAGCTAGGCTGGGCCCTAAAGGAGGTGAAGAGTGTGAGATCCCACATCGGTTGGAGAGGAGAATAAAGTACGCCTTATAAGGGTATAGATATCTTTCCCCCATAAATGCGTTTTTCCAAGGATGAAAAGAGAAAAACCGTGAGGAGTTTGGCCCTAGGGACACCCAAAGTGAACAATATCTGTGATCGGGTAGTCTGCACTTTTACATCTAGTTTTAAACTCATGTTTCAATCTCATTGGTCCATATGTTGATTTTTGGCAAAATTGCACATTTGGTCCTTCTTCTACCTTTAATTCCCACAATGACATATAAGTTCATCAATTGATTTCATTCTAACCCATAACTCACATATAATTATTCATATCCATGCCTAAATGAAGAAATAACCAATTTACCCTTGTCTTTTAAATTAATTATCATTATGTCCCTTACTATATTTAGATGCACTTAATTTGTTATGATCACTTCTTAATACACCCTAGACATGCTATAATACTTTTAGGTATATGTTGGAGCCTTACATTTCTCTCCCCCTTAAAAGGATTTTTGTCCTCGAAATTTGTACACGTATTGAATAGCTGTGGGTACTAAGTTCTCATCATTGATTCGGGTTCCTAAGTTGCCTCTTCAATGCTATGATGTTGCCAAAACACCTTTACAAAAGGAATTTGTTTATTCCTTAACCATCTCACTTCACTAGCCAGGATTTCCTTTGGCTCTTCATCATATGAGAAGTTTGGTTGGACTTTATTTCTTGTACTAGTAACATGTGAATCATCCGATCAGTACCTCCGTAGCATTGAGACATGGAATACATTATGCAACTTGGATAGTTCTATAGGAATAGATAACCTATATGCCACTGGTCTAATCCTCTCAAGGATTTCATGCGAATCTATAAATCTCGGACTAAGTTTTCTCTTTTTATTGAAACTTAACACCTTTATTTAATATCTTTTCTCTTAAAGTCAACATATGATTTCTATCTATCACTTGCGACCTTCAATCTTTGTTGAATAACCCTCACTTTCTCTTCTATGTCTTTGACTATTTCAAACCTAATCATCATTTTCTCAACCAAAATTTTCCACTAAATTAGGGTTCTACATTTTCTGACATATAATGCTTCATATGGTGCCATGCCTATTTGGACTAATAACTATTGTTGTAGGCAAATTCCATCAAAGGAATGTACCTATCCTAACTACCTAGAAATTCCATAACATATGCTCTAAGCATGTCTTCCAGCACCTGTATAACTATCTTAGATTGCCCATTCGTTTGTGGGTGAAAGCTTATGTTGAAACTCAGTCGAGTACCCAAAGTTACTTGTAGACTTTTCTAAAATCTTATTTTAAATCATGGATCTTGGTTAGAAACAATTGACAATGGCACTCCATGTAACCGAAACATCTCATTCACATACAACTCAACTAACTGATCCATATAATAATAGGTCCGATCGGCATAAAGTGAGCTAATTTGGTGAGTCTATCCACTATAACCTATACCGCTTCATGATTTCTCTGTATGAGGGGTAGACTTGTTACAAAGTCTATGGTGATATTATCCTATTTCCACTCTGGAATTGGAT
This sequence comes from Erythroxylum williamsii, assembly GCA_027564335.1. NCBI lineage: Eukaryota > Viridiplantae > Streptophyta > Magnoliopsida > Malpighiales > Erythroxylaceae > Erythroxylum > Erythroxylum williamsii. The sequence goes on from JANITW010000007.1 coordinate 14,983,252, forward strand.
TGGGATTTAATAAGCCAGATGAGACTTGATGTTCAACTTTCACCTGTTTACAAGTCAAACACTTAGACACATAGTCCACTACATTATGCTTCTTTCTCTACTACATTATGCTTCATTCCTGGACACCAATAATGTTGTTTCAAGTCCTAGTACATCTTGTTACCCCCAGGATACATGGTGAACATATTATTATAGGTTTCACATAATAACTTCTTCTTCAAGTCCTTTACTGCCGGTACATATATTCTACTTTTAAAGTACAGACTTCCGTCATCTTTCACTATAAAATCAGTTTATTTCCCTTCTTGTACTGTTTGAACAATTTGTTGCAACTTGGCATCATCTTTTTGTGCATGTACTATCATCTATCTCAAGTTAGGATGTGTTTTTAACTAGGCTATCATAACTATGCCTGGTATAAATCTCCATCTACTATGTTGTAATGACAAAGTTGACATAAACTTCCTACTCAAAGCATCTACTACCATATTAGCTTTCTCTAGGTGGTAGTCAACTATATAATCATATTCTTTAAATAATTCTAGCCAACAACGTTGCCTCAAATTAAGCTCCTTCTGGATGATCAGGTACTTGAGACTCTTGTGGTTCATGTATATTCCACATCTTTCCCCATATAAGTAGTGTTGCTAGATTTTCAAGGCAAACACCACTGCTACCAATTTTAAATCATATGTAGGGTAGTTTTGTTCATATGGCTTTAATTGTCTTGAGGCATAGGCCACTACTTTCCCATCTTACTTTAGTACATAACCTAGACCATTCCTAGAAACATCATTGTACATGGCATACTCTTTTCTTGGAGTTGGTTGTGTTAACACTGGAGTTTCAGTGAGCATTTTCTTTATCTTTTCGAAGGAACTTTGTGATTGGAGAAGCAATTATTGAGAATCCTTTAACAAAGTGCCAATAATAACCAGCTAAGCCAAGAAAACTTTTCACTTTTATCACATTCCGAGGCAGCTTCCAATTGACAATCACCTCAATTTTATTGGGATCCACCCTGATACCTTCTGAAAAGATGATATGCCCTAGGAAAGAAACTTCCTTTAGCCAAAAATCACATTTGCTCAATTTAGCAAGTAATTGCTTCTCTCTCAAAGTTTGGAGAACAATTCTCAATTGCTAAGTATGTTCCTCTATAAAATTGGTCTAAATATGGTTGAAACACCTTATTCATCAAATCCATGAAAACAGCCAGTGTATTGGTTAGCCTAGAAGGCATCATTAGGAATTTATAGTGGCCATATCGGGTCTTGAATGCATTCTTTGGAACATCTACATCTTTTACCCAAAGTTGGTAATGACCCAATCATAAATCAATCTTGGAGAACACTCCTACACCTTTCAATTGATCAAACAAATCTTCTATTATGGGCAATAGGTATTTATTCTTTATAGTCACCTTATTCAACTGTCTATAATCTATGTATATTAGTAGGGTACCATCCTTCTTTTTGACAAAAAAGACTGATGCTCCCCGTGATGATACATTGGGCTTGATGAAACCTTTGTCCAAATGTTCCTATAATTGAGTCTTTAACTCTTTTAACTTTATAAGAGTTATTTTATAAGGTGCCCTAGAAATAGGAGTAGTACCAAGTACAATTTCAATTCATAATTTTACCTCCCTCTCAGGTGGCAAACTCTGTAACTTTTCTGGAAACATGTAAGGAAACTCATTTACTATCGATATGTCTTATAAGTTTGCCTTCTCCCTTTTTAAATCAAGTATTAAAGTTGAATACTCCTCGCAACCTTTTCTAAGAAGTCTTCTTGCTTGCATGACTAATATTTCATTAGTCAAAGAACTAGATAGAATACCATGCACTACTATTTATGAACCATTAGAATCTTTGAGCACAACCATTTTCAACCCATAATCAACTGTATCTTGGTGTTTGGACAAATAATCTATGTACAAGATCAAGTCAAATTCATGAAAGGGTAACTATCAGATCAGCAGTAAACTGCTTCCCATGGATCATAATAGGGCAATCTCTATATATGCTATTCAAATATATGTTATCGCCTAATGGACTTGTCACATGTATATTATAGGCTAGTCGATATACTGATAACATTCTATCACACACTCGCAATTTGGTTAACACTATCAGCTAACCCCTCATCAACAGCTTCATGAGTTCTTTTCATCTTTACTATCAATAAGAAAATAGGGATATCTACATTAAGCCAACACAATACCAAACCATATCACACATTATTAAACTCTTATTGTTTAGAACTGCCTAAACCGAGCTCTGATACCACAAAATGTAGCACCTCCTTTACGGAACCTATAATCACCTACACATATGACACCTAAATTCTTGTACATACATTCATGGTATATAATTGTATTCATTTATAAGGATTGTCATCACTCATTTATCTATTCAATGTTGTATATATACATATTACAAAATTTCGTATCCCTTAACATTATTATTTAAAAGTAGTATTATATCATTACATTTATATGATAGTCCAAAAGAAATCATTACATTGCACTTTATTACATGTACAATCCAAAGGTATTTTTACTCCTAACAGCTGGCCTTGGTCTCTGCAGATGATCCCTGTGCCTTACTCCTATTACTTGGACCTACATATATTAATACCTATGTTAAGCTTGAAAGTTTAATGGGGAAATACTTAGTTTGGATGACCACTCTCAACAATCATCCACCAAGCACACACACACATTCATGAATATCATAAACTCATGTAAATAATGATGGTATAATTAAACAAATTACATAATGCAAATATGTTTCAATATATTTTCCATATAGCAAAATGCAAATTTATAAGACAAATATCGACATTCAAAGTTTATTAGTACAAATTATCTATGCTATCATGTCGTATCTCTTATTTATGACTGTTAAATTTTCTTTTTATGTTGAACCTACACATTTTCTATGGGTGTGCATAACGGGAGCTATGGATATCTGAAAATATCAAACTGTGGATACCTGAAGGCATCGAGCTATGGATACTCGAAGGTATCAAACTATGGAGACATTATAGTTTCGAAATGAAGAGACCTGTGGTGTCAACTGTAGCAATTGCACTGTAACCTTATAGGCATGCCTATTTATCCATCACCAAGACAATGAAGTAGTCACTATAACATTTTCCTTTAATCATTTACCACTTTCACGATTAATATATTGACATGTCATATGATATCAATTGAAATCATAAAATTTGTGTTTGAGTTCATACACACAAATCATAACTTACCAAAGGGTATCAAAATCACACTTATATAATCATACTATATGCATATAAGCAATAAATATGTATATAAATCATCTATATATATTTAAATTTTCTTTAGCATGCATTATGTTCAATCTTAAATTTTAATGTCCCCCCCTCCATTGAAATATAGTAAGTCATACTCCATTTATTTCTAGGTGTTTGCAAATTTTAATAAATATTAGAAAAGCTTCCAATATGATTCAGTGAAAAAAAAAGGGAAGCAAAGCACTCAAAATAGTGAAAAATGGGCTAAGCAGATGGTGGGTCTAAAAATAGACAAACAAATCAATCCAGAAGTAAATCACACGATAGTCTCAAATTGTTTTGAAATTTTCACATAGAAAACAAATTCAATTTAGGCTTTAAGATCTTCTAAATAATTGTTTCCCTATGTCTCTAGTTTCCATATCATACAAGATTAGGCCATTTGGACTTTTAAGTTATGAGATAAGACCAAACATCACAAGTTGCTCCAAAACCTGGGCATTATCAGGTCAGTATTTTTAATCTCAATTTCTATTGTCATAAAGCCAGATTAAGTCATAATCACTCCTAAAGATTTCTATTTATATGTCTTAGTTTTCATATGCAACTGAAATCACCCAATTTAGAGATCTATAGGCTGAGTTATGACCTAATCAATGTGACTGGTTCAACAAACCCTAGATAGAATCCACTACAAGATACTCTCTTGCCATATTTAACCAATTATATGCAAGATAACACCAAAATAACACCAATGCATCATCCCAATAACCATTTCACATCCAAATTAATCTTTGTATCCATTCAAATATACAAACAAAGAGAAACTAGAGTAAGTGTAGTTCTAAACCTTAAAATTTGCCAATTAGCTCTTCTTTTAGTACTCCTCCTTCTCTTCCCGTTTGGCTTTGTTTTATTCACCAACTAGGATACCACAAGTACATATCTCAATCCCATATCCAAATTTTATAATTATAGATCTTCATGAGCAAAGCAAGAGAAATGAGATGAAAAGAAAAACAATAAACTTTTAACTTGATTTTCACCTAGGATTAGTTTCATTCCTTATGCAAAATTATGTGATTAAGGAGATGGAATGGAAAGGAGGTGAGAAGAGAAAATTCTAGAGTTAAAACACTCCATACACATCCCTCTCCCCACTCTTCTACACCCTACTTTAAGAAGTTTCTAGTCTTACACACATGTTTCAATCCCATTGGTCCATATGTTGATTTTTGGCAAAATTGAACTTCTTCCTCTAATACCCACATTGGCATATAAATTCATCAATTGATTTCATTTTAGTCCATAACTTGCATATAACTATTCATGTTCATTCCTAAATGATGAAATAACCAATTTACCCCTGTCTTTTAAATTAATTACCATTATGTCCCTTACTATGCTTAGATGCACTTAATTTGTTATTTTCACTTCTTAATACACCCTATACATGTTATATACTTCTAGGGTATATGTTGTGGCCTTAGAGTATGAACTATAAGTAGATAGTTGAGTAAGTTGATAAAGGATTCATCACTCTAAAGTAATGCTCTACTATTCTTGATTAGTAATGGTTTAAGGAACTCTCTGGTTAGAGGAAAATGACATTTGAAAATATATTTTCAAATATGAATCATAAATCATTTACTAATTAGCAAGAACATGCATGATTGGATTCAAAAGAGTAGACACTATATCTATTCTCTGTCCAATTGGAACATTGGATGATAAAACAATTAAATTATACATCATAACCATGCATAAACATGTTAAGTCAAACCACTTTGACATTCCTAATATTTAGGTGGTCATGACATGTTGCTAAACGTCAATCTTGATATATTATAAATTGTTTAACTAGAGAAATTAAAAGATTTTTAGTTTATCTAATTTTGATTATTAATTATAATTATAATTTAGAATCATTGCCAAAAAATTAGGAACCTAATAGGTCACACATGAAGAGCATTTTAAAAGAGAAAATTAATTTCAGTTAAGTTGGAATTAATTGTAAAGTTTAGGAAATTTTAGCGATAAAATATGAGATATTTGATTTTACTAAAATTAAAGTAATTACAGTTAGAGCTTAACTTTAATTATAATCAAAATATTTAATTTAAAAAATCAATCTCTAATGCTTTTTCTATTTATAAGAATAAATGTAAGGGAGCTAGCACTCCCGCCAATTTTCTCTCTAAAAGTTGAGTGGCATTGTACTGTTCCATGGATATTGCTAAAGGTTAAATGTGTGAATAGCTTGTGATTGACATACAAAAAAGTTTCAAAAGAATTTCACCAGGAATATCGAATTAAGTATAATTTCATATTTTATGGTTTTTATTTTTCAAGTTATTCAATTATTATGATTCAATTGGAAACTATAAAAATTTTAAAATTTAGACTTAATGAATTTAAAGATGGCAACCTTGCCAAGCTAATGTTGACTGAGCCTTGAGCTAATTTTTTCTTAAAAATATTTTGTTGCGCTTGTGATTCAATCATGGTTGGTTTCCTAACACCTCCTCCATTCATTGGACCTACTTGCCTTCTTGTAGTTTCCAGTGTCATTGCTCGACTACTCCACTCCTCACTAGTCACCTCCTCTAGTCTCCATTCTCTTTGCAATTCCTAGTTCCAGTCATAGTTGCCTCTATGGTTCGAATTGCAGTTCCAACTTCCATTGCATTGCTTTAGTAATAGAGTTCAAAGGTAAAAGCTTTATTTCAACTTATAGTTTTTAGATGTTAATTTTATAATTTATATTTATTTTTTGCTTGAACTAAGACATCTTATTGTCTGGTCCAACATCTTATGAAAAAGTAGGCTAGTTAGTTGTAATCTAAAGGCAAAAGTTTTGGTTGACTTCTGATGGTTTTGTAGCTTGCTTTTAATTCTTCATATGTAGTTATATCTTTAAGATATTGCTTAATGAATGTTAGGCATTAGAGATACATTTATAAGAATAGCTTGAGAAGTATTAGATGCATCAGATTACATTTCTTCTACATTGCGAATCTTTTTAGTCTCTGCCATAAACACCTACATATTTGCAAGCTTGTTTTCTAAAGCTTCTTTATGCTGCTCAGCTTCATTTAGTCATCCTTATAATTAAGTTTTTGTTTTATCTCTCTCAAAATTGTAGCTTCGATTTAACTTTTAATTGGTATGTTAAGTTAAATTCCTTTTGCAACTCCTCCACCAAAAGGTAACCTTGGGTTCTTTTAGTGCCATCATAGCTATTTATTTTAGAATCACTCAGAATAGACAACTAGAAACACGTAGCTCTATTAGGAGCCTCTATTGCAGAACCCAGATCATTAGTGGACTTATCATTATGAAAAGGCGGTTTAGTTACTTCTTCAACCAAGATATATATCCCAACTATGGTTAGTTCTTTTACAAATTAAGCTTCCTTCTTTTGCCAAATTTGACTTTGAATTTCAAGTTTAACCTTTTCTTCAATCAATATCACCTTCTCTTTCTTCAAGTCCTCTATCACAGTAACCAAACACAATATGAACATTAGCTTTAAACTAACCTAAAGAGAAAAGACCAATCATCTTTCTATGCACATTCTAGCATATAAGACAATAATATTTCATTATGGATTAAAGAATATGCTAGGAAGAGAAGAGAAATATAGACATAAGAGTGAACTTGATATTTAAAAGAAATGTCAATGTTGCACTCTATAGAGTCCTCTGGGAAGAATATTCCATTCAAACTTATCTAACCCTTTTTTAGAGTTATAGCATCATCAAAACTTGCTTCTAATGACCAATTTACATTACCTACTTTGCTTTGCAATTTGCCATTAATTACAAGAGTTCTTCTTTGTTAATAAATTAAGTTGCTACCTTAGCATAAAAAATGTCTCTTGCATCTTAACGTTATCAAAAATCTAATGTAGTGAACATTATTTATGAAATTGTTATTCATAAATAAAACTTGGTTAGATAACATTGGAATTAAACCTTTATTTGCAATAGCTCCTAGAGAATCCTATTATCTACAAATTAAAAAATTCAATTTAAAAACATTTCCTTTTGATTTGGATATTAATAGATGATTAATATGGTATGAATATATTGTTCAAGTTAGCTGTTTGATGTTTGTTTTCTTTGTCTCATGGTAACAAAAGTTATCAAGTATTGTTGTGAAATTTTGATTTGAACACACTATATATGATTATAATTAATTATGCTTTTATTATCTTATATACTTTTATGTTAAATGTTCATTAAAGTATATGTATCCATGTAAAATCCATGAATAACTTATATACTCCTATATCATGATTGTTTTAAATGGATGAACATATTCCTTTAAGGCGAGTTCTTATCTAGTACCGGATAGTATACAAGTGAAGAGTTCTAATATGATACCAAGTGAAGAAATTAATTAGGTTAATATTTAGGATCAATTCAATCAGACTAAATCAAGGGACAATTTAGAAAAACCAACTTTAAATATTGTAACAAGATTTAAAGAGACATATGTATTCCTATAATAAAAAAGAATATTGTATTAGGAGTTTGAACATTTTTTTTACCCCTGACCTAATGAGAGGAGAAAGTTAAATGACTTACACAACTTACGACAATAATAAATCAAAATTTTTACTAACTAATATGATTATTGATGATGAACAACCATTTTTCCACTATTGATAGCAAAAAGTTTAAGTGGTTGTGACATTACTCTAACCTATATTCAAGATATTAACACAGAATACCTTAAAGAAAGATATTTTGAAGATACACGAGGATTAAAAGAAAGAAATATTAAAGACATTGCAGAGTATTAATATAACAACTAGTAACTAAAAGAAGGGTTAGGTAGTGACGTCACACTATATTGATAATGAATTGTCTTTATGCCATCAACTACTAAGGTAAATTATATTCTTTAAATATTGTTATCATTTACTTGTTGATTATGTTATACTTGATATTTGTTTATATTTTGAAATGGTAGGTTTATATATATGTCGACATCATATATAAGTGAAAGGTTGACAACTGTGTTACTGGATTGTTTAATAGATTAAAATATTAATACCAAGTTATCCATTATAACTCTTAATAACTATAGAAGGAATAATGCAATGATCGGGGAGTTGAAGAACAGGTAATTGGTTGGGAGCTTGTTTGTTAGTGGGAGGTTATTTCATGTGTTGTTGTGTGCATATGTCAATTTGTTATGAAGGATGAGATAGATGTGATTTATTAGAGTGTGGTAGAGTCAATCAAAAATAATAAAGTGTATTATATTGTAACACTTAAAAAAGTAGAAAATTTTTAAGAAACAATATGATAACTACACATTTGTTGCACGAAGAATTTGGTTTTAGATTGTCCTACTAGATGGAATTCAACATTTAAGATGTTGGAGACAATAACCAAATCTGTTGAAATGTTTAGTAGGCTAACACAAATAGATTCTCGATATAATTATTAATAGAAGAGTAATGAGAGTTGGCTAAAACACTTTGTGCGAATTTAAAAAATATTTATAATGCTATTGAGTTGTTCTTAAGAACAAAATATCCAATTTGGCACAGTTGTTTTAGTAGTATATGTGAGATCAAGAAATTATATTTGATTGGATATTTGACTCTCATAAGGTAATTCTGGTCATGCTAAAGTAGATGATGGAGAAGCTCAATTCTATCTAGTATATGGTTGGACAAACTATGACAATTATTTTTTGTGCTGAACCAGATATACAAGATGGAAGAGGTTTATTTTTATTATGAAATGTTGTATGATGACTGAGCTCAAGAGCATGTTAATGTCATTAAACAACTTTGATATGATTTGTTTATTGATTGTCAACTAATATCAAACAAAAATTAAGATCTCAGTAGTTCAACTCCAAATTTAAGTTCAAGTTCAGGTTCAGGTTCATCCTCATCTAAGACCAGTGTAAAACCCACATTTGCAAAAATTAAAAAAAAGGATAAAACTTCGTACAACTACAATAAGATGGAGTTAGATAATAATTTAGAGGCAGATGTTGTGACTGAAGTTGAAAATATAGGGTTCAATGTATTGCTATGGTGGAAGGCATATGGAATTACTTATCTGATCATGCAAGCAATAATTACACAGGATCTCTTAGCAATTTCAACATCTACTGTTGCTTCGAAGTCTACTTTTAATACTGGTGGTCGAATAATTATTCCTTATCTTGCTCGACTTCATCCTAATACTATGAAAGATCTTATGTGTGCCTGAAGTTAGTTAAATATTGAAGATATTGAGAGTTAAATTATTTCCTTTATGATATATCAGTTTTCTTCACATTTATATATTATATTATCATATATTATCTTGTCGTATTAACACATATACTAGTATGGAGACTAATCTTTCAACTGAAAATTTCTTCAAAAAAGCATTTGTGATGAAGGTATATTTAATATTTTAATTGTTAATTATGACAAGTTGAATATTCATTTAATGTAATTGTTATATAATTAGTTATAATTTACATAACAATATTTCTACATGTACATAAAGTGGTGCAAACTATTCATGATTAACTATCCCCATTCCTATATTACATGATTTTTATCTTTAATCATTGCTTCTGAATTTATTTATTTTTTCATGTGATTGCTTTGATATTTTACAATTGAAGATATAATTATTTACTTGTGTGTTCTTATGTAAGTTAACAAAGAAAATCCTATAAGGTTGTCTTTGCTTGTTTGCTCGACTTCAGTGTCCAACTCTCAACACTCTAGCTATCATTGATAATTTGTTTTGACTTTTTATATACTTTTTGTTTGTATTATGTTAGCAATATGATTCTTTTTATAATAACATAATTTTCATAATATTACTATGATATTTGTTGTATAAACACACTCATGAATTGATTTTTTTTCATGATTTAAATGAATCAAGTACCATTTTGTTGTTAGATTTAGATAACAAGATAAATATTAGTAAAAAACACTAAGGCCAAATTTGTTCTTCTTCCTGTAAAAAAAGTTTAGATAATAAAAATTTCAGGATGAATAAATTGAGGCCTAGTATAGCATCATATGGTCGTAATAAGACAACTAGAAATGTCAATTTTAACCTGACCTGACATTTTTTAAATTTTAAAAAATATATAAGGTTGGGTTGGGCCTTGTCACGAGCTACCCAACCCTTGAGTTGGAGCGACTCAACCCGATTCAACCCATTGACATCACTAAAGACAACTGATTAAGTGTAAAATAACTTATGATGACATGATTTAAAAAACGAATTTAGAAGATAATAATTAGATATTTAATTTTACAAAATTTAAGTTCTAAACTTTAATAAAAGAATATAGAACATTCTTAAAAATTTTGTCACCATAATAGTTTTTTATTTTGTAACCAGAAAACTTATTTCATTAATAAAAACTACTCTTAAATTTTGTAATTAAAAAACTTACTTCATTGTAAAAAAATTTATGATTATGTATGCATGATTTTTAGTTATGCTTAATTTTAGAATTATCTATAATATCATTATAGCATTATTAGCATAATTCAAAAATTATGAAATATTTATAATTGTAAAGCATACCTTGTTGGGTTAACTTGTTTTTATGTGAGACTTGGGAAGATGACGATGATGATTAATATTTTTTAAATGGTCAAACCAGCCGCGACGTGACTCGTCGACTCTTAAGGGTTGCCGAGCACAAAAGTTTCAAGTGAGAAACCCAACAACTGATCGCCTTCCATATATTCAAACTGACCGAAATTGCCCGGTGTGCTCCTCGCATCTTGAATCATGTGATCATCTCTTCTTTGCATGTGATTTTAACAACTCGATTTGGAACCATATTACTGCCTTATGCAATTGGAGAGCTCCAGGTACCACTATCTCAGAGATAA
>JANITW010000007.1:15108690-15122384 GCA_027564335.1 Erythroxylum williamsii
AGAGTTTATATTAAGAAGAATTATTGAGGGTATATTAGGTAGTATGTATTTATTAGTTTACGTTCCATCCTAAACCCTTCGAATCAGAGGTTTCTTATTTTCACTGTTTAAAATGGAATGGAACGTAACATGAAACCCTCTGCTTCCATCCCAGTCCATTCTATTCTATTATGAAACCTTTAAACAAACGATAGAAGTATGTTACGTTCCATCTCATTCCATTATTAACCCTCAAACCAAACGGACTCATCTGTTGCTATTGGAATTCGAGGGGTATTGTCAACCTCAATATAAACAACTGTCCTTCTGAGGGCCCTCGCAAGAGCTTTCTGAACTCCTTGTTGGAAAGGATCCGCGATTTCCCTTCTGGGTTCCCATAAATCGTTATTACCCTACCTTCTCACTGGAACGTCATTGCTCTTTCTTTAAAATTGCATAATAGATCGTTTAGCCCGATCAACCACTGCACCCCTAAACCAACATCACAACCTCCCAATGACAAAACCAAGGCATCCATGGTGAACTGAACTCCTTGCATAGTCCAAGCAAAATTCTTGCAACGTTGGTGGCATTTTAGGTGCAACCCTTTACGATTATGGATATTGGTTTTGTATCTCGTACATAACATCCCCGCCTTTTAACCAACGAAGAATCCACAAAGTTATGTGTACTGCCATTGTTGATCAGAATGTGGATTTGCCTTCTCTGATGCGACCCATCATCCTCATTTTTTTAAACTCTCCATTCCCTAAACACCCTAGCATAGCCTACATCGAGACCAATGGCACGTCGTTTTGTTCAAGATATCCTTATGAATATGCCTCTTCTACGTTAGGTAGGTTTCGCACACTATTATCGTCCCTTGAAACCACATAAAATTGTAATTGACATTTTCGACATTTGTGACCCAACGTGTATTTCTCATCGCACCAGAAACATAATCCTTTAGCCCTTTTCTCATTAAAATCTCTACTACTAATTTGCCTTTGTGGTTTAAACGATCTCACCTGTAGAGAAGCTCGCGGCATGGTTGTTGGTGTAGGCAACAGTCACTCCGAGCTTGCATTTCTCGCTTTGTTGGTGGTTGATGGCCCTTTTGATTGAACGTGTAAATGTCTACTGTTAGCCATGTTCCTCATAGTATTGTTCCGATTAAAGAAGGTATAGCCCGTCGAAATCAGTATCGGTTCTTGCTTTCTCGCCAATGTATATGCTTGCTGTAGGGAGTTGGGTTCATGTAACTTTACTGTCACCCCTATTTCTGGTCGAAGTCCTTTGATAAAGAACCCGACTAAATACTCTTCTGGTAATGACAACCGATTAGAGTGATGATCAAATACCGCACAATATTCCAAGACTATTCCCTCCTGCCTTAAATCTTTAAAATCTCCTATCGAGTCATCGAAGATTTCTACATCGAAGCATTGTTTGAGTGCCTTGGTGAACTCGTCCCAGTCTATTATCTCCTACTTGTTACGATTTCTAACGTATAATATGTACCATTCTTGTGCCCTCTCATCCATGTGTAAAATGGCCACATTCACCTTCATTCCTTCGGGTGTTTGATCCAATGAAAAATATTGCTCACAACGGTAGAGCCATAATTTGACGTTATCACTGTCAAACAATGGAAATTCGATTCGATTCATCCTCACCGGCGTTACTCTTTCTTCCTCTATCACCCTCTTCGAACTACTTTGAGACGTCGGGTCTGTTGGCCCAGCATCTCCTCCTATTTTCTGTAGGGTTTGCATCATCATATTTTTTAGCTCTGACATTTCTTTCTCCACCTTTTCTGATCTGTTATTCACTTTTGAGAGCATTCTATTATTCATATCCAATAACATTCTTTCCATCACTCCTTTCAAATTATCCTCCATCTTACGTAGTTCTACATTCCTTGTTCCTTCCGCCATGGCCGTCTCCCAAGTTCAAATGCTCTAATACCAATTTATTGTAAGAAATAATGGACATCGAGAAAATCACGTATCGAAAGTGAGATATAAAAGAGATTCGAGAGAGAAGAAAAATACACAGAATCACACAGGAGGGAGAGAGAGGAGAATCAAATCTCATTCGGTTATTACATGCCACATATCCATTACAACGTAGCTTATATATAGTTGTTATATGGTATCGTAGTTTAGGTCGTATGCAAACAGTGGTGGACTTTTTTTACAAATGCAGCGTTTCGTAAAAAAACTAACGACTAGTGACGTCACTCTCTTCTTCGTTTGTATGGGTAACATTCCCCACCCCGCTGCAAAAAGAAAATCGAAAATCTTGTAATAGAATACCCAAAGAATAGGTAAAATAATGAGATCAAGGTAATAGAATACCTCTGGAGTAATACCCTTCAGGAAGCTTGGGCTGAATCTACTTTGAGATAACTGATTCTGATGCTGCAAAGATATTTTAGTGTGGATTCAAAACTACCAAAAATGAATCTGCCAAGTCTTCTGGGTAGGCAGAACCTAACAAATTCTAGATTTCCAAATAACTCAAGCCTGAACAAACTGCACATCATCCTTCAATGCCCGATATCATTTTCAAATTCTTTCTTGAGAAATTACATCATAAAAGAAAGTAGCCATTAATCTAATTATTTGTAAGTTAGTAATTGTTGCAGTTATAGTATAATGGCTCCCGTATTAGTCCAGAATTTTTATAATTTCTTCTTGAAGTCCATTCATAGCTCATGAAGACCACACCTTGTACATGGTCCATCCACAAGAACAAAGGTGTAAAATAAGTATAGATGTGCTCATTGCAATGACAACGAGCTTGAAAATAGGGACAAGTATTATAGACGAAAGACACTGAATACTGCAGAGAAATGACGTCTATAAATATCATTATTACCAGCTAGTATGCAAAACAAGTTGCAATGCATTACCTGAGCTGCATATGGTGAGCTTTGGGCTATGAACTTAAGAAATTCTTCCTTCTTTCCCTCAAAATTGGACTTCGTAACATTCAGTAGTGATTGTTCTCTGTTTATGTCCTCCAGTAGTTTTTCTTTATCCCAGCTCATCTTCTTGAGTTTTTCCTCCGTTTCAATGTTAGCATTTGGAAGACCTGAATATATAAAAGCTTTTGGGAATCTTACGTCCATGTTGATCCTGGTGATTAGGTAGCATCAATAATGAAAGTAAGCATGCAAAATAAACTGTCAGAAAACAAGATCCATGAGCCAAGGAAACAAATAAAGTTCTATAAAAACATTTGACCATTTGTATATGGGTATAATGTAATAGGTTGCCCACTATGATTACAATTACATCTAAACTAAGTTCGATTTGTGTTCACCTTTGACTATGAGAAGTTGCATCTTTCACACAGTTATTTCACTTTCAAAGGCGTGCATATATAGCTGAGGCTTACTTAAAAGTAAAACTTAAGATGGAAACTCAAAATGAAACACGCATCTTACAAAAGGAAATAAATCCTAGTCAGTGAAAGTTCTGTCTGACTTTGTGATTGGAAAGTCGATTACCGATTGCCAAGAGACAAAACACCTGTGGCCTTTATCATCCCTCCATCCAGCGAAATGGCTCCATCACTTATAAAAGGATGGGCTTGTACCATGTCTTCCCTTGTTTTATAGACTTGAAGGCGCAAGAAAAGGTTATAAAATAGGGTCTCTCTCAGGCCATATCCTTCAGGAGTGAGATAAAATAAGTTGGTATATTCAATTTTGATCATATTTACAGCAAAGCCAACAAATCCACGGGGACACTCTCCATTGGGCAATTTCGGCTTTATAAGGTTGAGTCTTTTTTGTGGGTCATCATCTACAAATTCACCACAATAAGGTCTACAAAAAAGGTGAGGATTTGGTTAGTTAAACAAACAACAATTCCAGATGGTAAAATGGATCATCTGAGATTCATGCCTTAAATTTTCAAGACAAATGACAAGAAATCGACCATCCAAAGCCCTCCCAATAGAAGCACCAAGACCATGAAGACCAGAGCCTTTATTGATGCTTCCTTCTTTTCCATAAGTTTCGAGAGCTTTAACACCTTCAAAAGTCTTGCAGACAATTGCCAACATATTGTCCAATCCTAAAAACTCTGAAAGAAGCCTGCAATACATCCATCAAAAGGAAAAGAAGATCAAACATGGGTCAAATTGTTGTAATTAAAAATCACGTTGCTCCTTGTTAATGTGGGCTACAAAAAACGAATGCTGCTGCATTTCAAATACCTTGTGTGGTTAAAACAACTAAAATATAATGAGGGCAACTACAGTATGAATTTTCATATGATTTAGAGTGATGCTAGCAACTTCTGAGCCAATATGAAAGGTACAAATCTTGGCACTTTTAAATGAAGATTTGAATCATTAGCATCTATACTGAGGTTGTAAAATACTGGAAATCCAGTATTTGGAAAAAATTAGTAATTTATATTACAAAAATTGCAACTAACCTACTAAGGTTGTCATCTTCTACACTGGCAAGTGTAGCAACAATCCCAACAACATCCTTGATTAGAGCCTGTTTTCCATGTCTCACAGCGAGCTCGCACAAAATACCTGCAGCAGAGTTTTCAAATCGTAGAATCTGCTTGGTTGTTTCCTCACTCCAATTAGAAGAATCATTATTGTTCCCAGTATTAGGAGGGGCTGAAGAATGATACTTCCCTATAATAGCTGATAAAATATTTATCAACCATTAGTATAGTGAATGTAGGAAAAGTATAATCATATAGATTTAAGTTAATTCATTTCAGCATTTAAGAAAGAGTTTACATAACAAAGCATCTATAAATTACGAAAACCTTGCATATCAAGAAT
Organism: Erythroxylum williamsii; assembly: GCA_027564335.1. Lineage (NCBI taxonomy): Eukaryota > Viridiplantae > Streptophyta > Magnoliopsida > Malpighiales > Erythroxylaceae > Erythroxylum > Erythroxylum williamsii. Next base: position 15,113,491 of record JANITW010000007.1, read on the forward strand.
GGAATCTTCTAACTTGATTTTCTGGATTTTCAGCGCTTTTATATTCTCCTCATGCTGCTTGATTTTCATTCCCAACATTTGTAGATCATCTTGAAGTTTCTGCACAGTTGGACTTTTTTAAGACTTCATAAATAACTATCTGCTATCAAGTTCTGAGAAAAAAATTTTAAAACACACTTAAAATGTGCATCTATTTATTTCAGTTATGATGAGCCTTGAAAAGAAGCACTCCATATATCAGGAATGGATGATCTCTTTCAGACTAACTACTCATGGACAATATTGGCATCTTTTTCACAGCATTAACTTCTTGACAGGTAAATCAATACTAATAATGGATGGTACAAGTGCATAAAGAAGCACTGGTTTCCATTGCAGGACCTGAGAACTGTAAATAACGGACTGCGCTTGAGACAATGCCCCATTCTGAGCTTCATCATAAGGAACTATACTGGTTTCCATTTTATCAACTTGCAGCAATGCTGATTAATCCAAGATGGATGGCTGCAATTCAACAATACCCATTTATTTCTCAAAAAACTGCAGGAAAGCATAGGACATAGAGAAGCAACCAGTTGGAAGCTTAAGTTCATCACTTTCTCCATAGTGCTAAACTAGTAGTTAAGTTACTATAGAGTCTTATACAAATGAATCACAATGCTAAACACGGTTGCAAGCATAACTGCCAAATAGTTTATATACAAAAATCTACCACAATATTAGTTAAGAGAAGGAAAGGACAGAAAATCCTGTAAATTCAAAGCTTCCAGTCCTAAATAGATAGTGACCCTCAAAATTTTCTCATCCATTAACAATTACTCAGCATCTTTTTGTGAATTGAATCCGCTGTCTTTCAAAATATGGAAAAGCTTTCCGGGCTAGACGTCACCTGACATTATCAGTCTTCTAGACTAGATAGCCATATTCACAGTTCCAGAGGAACGAAGCTTTTTACAAGCATATATTTTGTAGAATTCCTCTAATAGTTGCTAGTACGGTGAAGGTTCAATTGGCATTTTGCGAGGTTTTATAGCACTCACATCCAATTCATAGAATAACAGGAAGTTATCTAAATGACAGAGAATTAGATCACCGTTCCTGGATAATTCCGTCATTCTTAGAGACAAAGAAAGTGAACATAAATGGTATTCTCACATCCTTAACCCATGCTGGGAATGCTGGAAACAGATCCCCACAGACACAAGTCAAAAGTAAAAATAGTAAGAAAGATTCCACTTTTATGCTCTACAAACAGACTGCTAAAACCATAAAGAATCATGGATAGATTACAGAGAAAACCCAAGTACAAATACAAACTTCACTAATCAACCTCAAAAGGAGGGGGAAAAAACTCAGATAGAGAGTACAAATACAAACTTCACTAATCAACCTCAAAAGGAGGGGGAAAAAAACTCAGATAGAGAGATTAACGCGAAGCAAAGTAACATGCAAACATCATAAAGGTGTTAATCAAAAAGTCATACCATAGATGTCAGAGTTTTCAATAGCCTACAAAAAATAGGAGGGCATGCGAAATGCAATGATTGAAATTAGAATAAAAATTAAAAACAGAAGCTTTTGCGATTTCAGTATCTTGATCTTTATTCTTTCTATAATAATAGGTATTAATATTAACCAAAATCAGCATTTTTATTATATAAGGATAAGGTTATGTATTATGACATCTTTTCAAATTTTATTTTATTATAAAACTTCAGACTGAATATGACGAAGATGATAAGATATTAATATTAAATTTTAGTTAAATTAATTTCTTAATACATCAAGATATCAAATCTCATCGCCTTGTATGCAAAAGTACGTAACATTATCTTTCTAGACATAAATAAGCATATTTATTTTATAAATGAAATTATATTTTATTGATGATTTGAAAAATGAAGGTTTGGAAGAAATCGATCAAGATAAGGAAATAACAGAAATTCTCATTTATTAAAGATTTTTCACTTGTTAGAAAAGTGTATTATACGTATTGAAAATTATTAATTTATTGCAAAATTAAAAAAATTAAAAGAGATAAGAGAAGTATGTCTCATATAAGAAAATGAAATATTGTTATGCTTTTTAATGATGCGTTTTTTGTTTTAACTGCAATGTACGGTATAGTTGTAGTTAACATCGGCGAATATGGGTGAATTCTACGAAGAATATAATACTTACTATCTTTCTATTATCTAGTTTAACAAATTATAATATTTATGATAATCAAATTTAGAATTAAAATAATAAAATAAAATAAAATAAATCAACACAATTGACTAACAATAAACTAAAATAACTCAACACAATTGACTAACTAGAATAAAAATTAAACTGGAAAATAAAAAAAGGATAGTGTTACCAAGAATTCAAATCCCCTTTTGGACTTCTTATGAAATCACAGTTTCATTAATCAATTTAATATATAGTTCATTAGATTGTAGAAATTCCTAAATTATGTTAATGCCTTTCTTAATCAAGATAAGCTTATTAATTAAATCTAGCTATTGAATAACCTCGAATATGTTCTCTAGATTTAATTGGGCAGTCACATTATGAAATGAAAAACAGGTCAATAAAAGCAATAACCACATAAGCTCAGGTCATTTGACCTAAGTTAAGTTAACCCTAATGATTTGAAACCATTGATTGCCACAAAGGAATCTTAACACAACAATTACAAATTGTATTAACGATTCTAGCAGTGGGTTCATACATAAACAACCTACAATAATGAGAATAATGATAGTTCATACATGAAAACCCAATTTTATAAACATAGGATAACCTAAACAATCTATGAAGAGAGACTTAACATTAAACAATGAAGAATGTGTTTAACCGTGACTTAGGTGTTGATTTCACCTTTGAACTAGTGTCGAGAATTTAGCCCTCCATCTTCTCCATAGATCTACAAGATTAACTCTCTATCATCTCTTATGTTCCTGAAACCAAGAAAATGAAGTATAAAAATGTTTCTGCCATCAACATAATGTATTTATAGCAAAAACTAGTTTTTCGGGTGAGCTGGAAAAAAATTCACAGGCATCACTTTTGGGGTCATGGTTGTGACTAGCCTTTATAGGAGGCTCACAGCCATGAGCCATGGTGCCATGTCATATTTGTCATGGCCGTGAGACACATTTCCTGGCCATGACCTTACATGTCTTCATTTACTTTGGTATTTGTTTGTCTCTTCATTCTAATCCTTCTACTTCTTGCTCCATGAAGCCAATTGTGTCTAAATCTCAAGAAGATGGCTTAGTAAGAATGTTTTGGGCTCACTTTAGCTATTATTCTTCCAAATTGTACCTAAGATCAAATATGAACTAAAGTGAATGTCTTAAGCATTTCAAATCATAGATTAAATGTATTAACAATTAAACACATATCAAGTTCCCTCACGCTTAACTTTTGACTTTCCTCGAGCAAATCACCAAAATCAAAGCCATAAACCAAAAACACTTACTCATTTTCCATATTTCCCAAGAATAGACAATCATTAGCAAAGATGAATAACTTTAAAAAACTATAGCAAGAGCTCAATATTCAACGATTTTACTCATGATTAATCAACATTCAACACCCTTAGAAACTTAACAATCTAGAGGTAGACTTGGACAAAATGTGTTTAAATGAGATAGATACATAGGTACACTTAAACATCATTCATGATCATGACATTTCACAACTTTGCATATCATTTCATTTCTCCACTACTAAGAGTTATATGCATAATCATGAATCAAAGGACTTTTCTAAGGTCGTAAGGTGAGATATATTTTAGGTAATGTGGCATAAAATTTGCCAAGTGAGTGAAGTAAGGCAATGAAACATCAAGTGTATAAGCTAACATTCATTCAAAACTAGGTACTATCAGTTGTGATGAACGCAACAATTATATTTCACAACTAAAATTCAAGCTCTCACACCATAAATCACATAAAGCATAACCAATTAGAAGGAACCACTCGTAAAAATCATTGATAACAATACACTGAAACTATAAGGAGTGATTGTTCCAAAACAACATCTACCTCATATGTAACATACTCAAATCATTGATCCAATATAACTTTAGGAAGAGAAACCAATAATTAACAAGTTTTCAAAACAAATGTGATTCATCTTTGATACTTTTATTCAAAAAAAATTTCTTTTTATTTTTCTTTCTTTTTCTTTAATAAAATTGAAAGAAACTACATTGATATGGTAATTTCTTTGATAAAATGTAAAATGACGTCCCAAATAACCATCCCACAAATATGCACACCCCCATAATTATACTTTTGTACGTCCATATTCATCAACAATTAACAAATGTTCCAGTAGCTTTAAGGCTTGGGTAGGACATTTGGTTTAGTTTAAAGCATGTAATATGGTTAGCACAAAAGAAAAGGAAAATAAAGCTCAAAAGGGCTTATCAAAAGGAAAATCATATAAATAAGTAAGATATATGGTTTATGCAGTTTATGAAACAAGAATGCCTATATCATTTCTATGTTTACACATGTAATAAAAATGTGGTCTTGAATAGAAAAGCCAAGTAAAATTAGAATGTACATGTCATAAAGGTCATATATAAACAAAATACACCGAGACTAATATGGATGTGTCAATATATAAAGGCTCAAAATCTCACTGACTTGTGTCTACCACTAGTCACTACTCTTCTAAAGATAATACATATTGACTAATCACAAGAGTAAAAGTACATGCTAAGTTTTCATGGATTCTTCTAATCAATTCACTCTCTAATTATGACAATATAGCCTTAAAAGCAACAAAAAGAGAGAAAATATTTGATTGTTTGTTTGATTTTGAAAATCGCCTAAGAAGCCACATAAGCAATAATTAAGCCTGAAATCATTTATAAAAACTAACATCCCTATCTCCATACTTAAAATTTACATTTTCCCTAATATAAAATCAAACGTAAGAAGTGAAGCATTTAACAAAAATAAAAAATGTGGGAATGTAAATAAAAAGAAATCAACTTCCTTTGGGTTGCCTCCTAAGCAGTGCCTTTGTTTATTATCGTTGGCTCAACTCCATGTTGCTCTCATCAAGTAATGTCATTTGTGTCTTCTAGCATCAACACTTCCATATCCTCTGTTTAGAAGCCTTCATAATATAACTTCTGGTGATAACCATTCACTTTGAATATCTTGTCAGCTTTCAAACTTTGTATCTCTATTACACCAAAAGGAAAGAGATGAGCAATAACAAAACAAACCAACCCAATGGGAACACAACTTACTTAGGAATAATTTTAACCTAGAGTGATATAAAAACACTTTTTGACCCACAATGAAGTTTTTCCTTGAAATCTTGTCATGAAAAGCCTTCGTCTTTTCCTTATATATCATTGCATTTTGATAGAAGTCATTCCACATCTCCTCTAACTCTTGCAATTGCAACTTCGTATGCACACTTGCATCATCCAAATTTATGTTGCATCTTTTTATAGCCCAATACATCTTTGTTAAGTTAAGAGGACTTCACTTCTATTAATTTTGGTGATAATCAAATAATAATAATCTTAGAAATATATGAACTGTTTTGACGAGTTTGTTAAGTGTACAAATAAATTAAAGTAACACTTAGGCAACATAAGTCAAAGCATAAGACGAAGGGCAACAAAATAAGACAAAATTGAAGCATAAGATGAAGACGAAGCATCAGACGAAGCGCAGCAACATAAGACGAAGTCGAAGCATAAGACAAAGCGCAACAACATAAGATGAAGCGGAATAACAGACGAAATGTAGTAATAAAAGAAATGTTATTCCAGATGATACAAAAGGAAGATATTCTAGAACGCTAATAAGTTAACTAGTTGGAGTTAGTTACAAGACTCAACTAATAAATATTTCTTGAAGATTCAAGAAGCAGTTATTAAGAAGACAGTTGGAGACTTAAGCTATAAATATTAATTCTAGTCGAAAACTACAGAGAGATAGAAAAATAGAGAATTACTCTTAAACGTTTGATATTAGCAAAAATTCTGTATTCAAAGTGCAAAAGAAGTGAGCAAACACATCTGTAACGTGAAAGCTCAAAAATACTTTTCTTAGAGAGAAAAAGGAAGGCTAAAGCTTGGAGAGGCTAATATAGCTGATAAAGAATACTATTTGTAGCGCCCCCTTACCGTAGGATACGCACCGAAACTCCCACAGGTCATTCTGATACATAACCTACGATGGGGGTACATTACGAATGATCATTTCTATAATCCACATGGCATCAATATAATAAAACTGCAAATGAAAAATTTCACTAAATTTTTACAACCGAATTACTGCTCATTTCATTACTTAAAAACCATAAATACACGATTCCGTCATAACAACATACTGTACAAAACCAAAAGGAACCAAAATAACTCCTAACTAGGTCATCCCCAAAAGAACCCAGCTGACCGACCTATGAGCCATACTTCTCTTGCCAGCGCTCACACAGTAGGAAAAGTCTCGCTAACTGGAGCTAGGAGTCTACTATCGCTGTCCTGAAAAATAATTGCAATGTTGGGTGAGTTTGCGAACTCAGCGAGAAACTATCATCGATGGTCCACCCAACTCATGCATAACCAAACAGTACACACTATATCATATATTATCACAATCATCACCACTAAGAATCACATGCATTCAGTTTCACATTTATAAGGCAGTACGCCTTTCATACAATTCACATTTGGACAGTCATCTATGCAATGTACATGTGACTCTTTTATTTTATTTCGTTGTTGTGACCGTGCGCCTGAGCTCATATACGTTGAGCCATTGGCTCTGAAAACATTGGACTTGAAGCCCTGATACGTTGAGCATAAAGCCCTAAAAATTATTGGGCTCGAGGCCCTATACATTGAGCTTAACGCTCTGAAAATCGTTAGGCTCTAGGCCCTATGCGTTGAGCATAATGCTCTGAATACGGTGACTGCACTGGTCACAACTGTCTTTATCTGATCATGCATAATGGCATGAATGCACATGTCCGATTTACACTAATCATGTCGCAACCTACTATCACTATCCAATTTTTGCATTTGAAAACCACTTATGAACAATTTATTCACAATTAACACTTCTATAACATAGTCCAAGTATTTCGAACACCTGTGGTCCGAAATCAATCAAAACAAACACATATAATCCATCCTTAACTCCTCATGTCATAATGGCATAAAATGTAACACATAAAAGTTGAGAAACTAACTAGGTTACTCACCTCAGAACTTCCTCGCTACTGTCGGGAAGTCTCGCCTACGTCGAACGATCGACGATCCACTTGAGCCTCTATAACAATCAAAATATACATACCATCACTGCTTGAATCAATTCTAACACTCAATGATACATATGTATAAAATAATGTACGTACTATACATGTTATGACAATTCTGATACTAATCCGAATTTCCCGATCTCAAATTCTAAATTCCGAATTCATAATCTCCAATTGAGCTTAATCCCTAACCAATTGAATCATCAAAGTCCTAAATTCCAATTTCAAAAACCTCTAAAATCACATTTTCTAAAAACTGCCTTCCTCGCCTTCGCCGCGGCGAACCCAGCTTTCTTCATCGCGGCGTGCGTACCGCGTTCATTGCGACGCGTCCTTCTCCCGCTCGCCGCGGCGCGCCTTCCGCGCTCATCGCGGCCTGCGGGGCTGCCTCGCTCGCCGCGGCGTGTTCTTCGTGTGCCGCGGCGTGCGATCAAAAACACGCCCAGAAAACCCAGAAATTCCAGATTTTTCGACTGATAACAACTCCAAATCTAACTTTCCTCCTTTCAAACCACTCTCAAATAATTCCATACACATCAAACAACTAATGCCTAAACTTTATTTCATCAAATAACCACTATCTCTCAATTTTCAACACTAAATCAAGCAAAATCATCATCCGAAACCCTAACATTTCAATCTTTCAATTTTATCAAATCTATCATTAATATAACTCAATCAATCCACGAATTTAACTATCAAAACAAGAAAGGATAAAAACTTACTTGATCACGAGCTCAAATCCTTCAAAGATCACTCAAATCCCAACTCATAGACACCCACGGCAACTCCAAAACCCAATCCCAAATGTCATATTCTCCAATTTCAAGCCAAAGAAGGAGATCAAAGATGAAAGAAGAAACCAATAAAAGAGGAAGATTCACAATGATGGAAAAAGGAAGAAGAATCAAGAGGAAACCCACGTTTTCTTTCAAAAAGGAGGAGCATCGTAGGAACAAATTTTCAAAGGAATGAGTTTATAAACCTAGAGGAAAATAAGGGCTTGTTTGGCAAATTTAATTGCCACAAGTCCGATCCGAACAACCTCAAGTCAGTTTCTAATTCTAATTTCTCCCGAATTCCAATAACTAAACCCTAGTTTCTCAAATCATAATTCAGATTGATTCCTATCAATCATCAATCACTTTCGGACCCGGAATCACAATTAATCAGTCACTAAGCCATTTTTTCGGTCCAGACATTATCTTCTAAAAATTTCAGAAAAATTCCTATAAATCCTCAAAAATTAGAAAACTCATGATCATATACTCCAATTTCATAATTCAATTTCCTAACTTCCATTTCTAGCTCAATTTCAATTTCTCAAACCTAATTTGACCTAATTATCACACTTGCCTCATTCATCTCCAAATCCAATTTATTCAAATCAAACCGGAAATATGCCATACATGTATGTACGTACGAATGCCAATAATACATGCACATACAAAATACGTATAAAACGAACTGTACCCATCCCATCGGTGACGGGATGTTACAATTCTCCCCTCCTAATAAAAATTTCGTCCTGAAATTTTCTTACCTGACTGATCAAACAGATGAGGATACTGCCTCCTCATGTGCTCCTCAGTCTCCCAAGTCGCCTC
>JANITW010000007.1:15126777-15144085 GCA_027564335.1 Erythroxylum williamsii
AAGATGGAATTATACTGACTCCTTGCTACAACTTTGACTCCTCACTTTTTTATCCTCTCTGACTCCTCGCTTCTGTATCCTCTCCTTATCAATGTATCCTCTCCTTATTGTATCCTCTACCAATCCAATCTACCACTTGTTCTTCTTGTACAACTTGGTTAAAAAGATCCTTTGGTGGGAAAGGAGAAGGAATATTTTTAGGAGATTTTCCTTAGAAAAAAGAAGTCGAAAATTAGACTCTTCTTAAACAAGCTTCGGCTAGCACATGTAAGAGAGAAGAGAGTGAATCAAAAATGCAAGAACACTCTTTTCACTGTCTCTCAATTTTGGTTAAACATTAAAGAAAGAAGTGTTGTGCATCTAATGCATTACTTCATTCTTTAATCAATCATAAAGAAGCTAATAACTAAGACTCTTCTTATTTGTTTTAAGATGGCTATATGAAAAGATCAATAACCTAAATGAGACCCTCTCATTTTTGGTTGTAAGATGAAAGAAGGGAGAGAGTACATCAAATGCACCTCCTCCTTCTTTAATCAAATGAATACTAAAAGGTTACATTATATGCCATCATTAAAAGACAACCATTAAACCATTTAATGATAAGATCATTACTCCATTTAATGAAAATAAAACAGGATAAAAATCATCATAAATTTAGCAATTCAATGCTAAATGTACAGTTGCACATTTAGCTATAAAAAACCAAAATATGCCCTCGTTTTCTCTTTAATAACTTTGTTTTAATTTAATTAATCTAATTAATCAAATCAAACCAAAGTCAAGCCCAATATTAAATGTTCACTTAGGCTTCTAATTAAAGTCAACCCAACATTCAATCATAGGCTTTAAAACCTCTATTTATAGTTCTTACTTTGCTTGATAACCTTCCTAGAAGCCAAATAGAGAATCTAATTGGACTTATATAATTCAAGCTCCTATAGCTCAGAATTAATTTGATCTCATTAGAATTAATTCCAGCTTATTATTCAAATGTCATTCTACTAACTATTTATTTAATCTTAAAACATAAAATTTAAGCATTCGCTTATTATGGACCACAATTTTAATGAGTGGTGAACTCGTATGTGTTTCATTATAATTCTTAATATGATCAGAATGGATTTTTACAGAGTATTAATCCAATGTTTGCATGTTGGAATTATCAATTGAAACATGTATCAAGGAACATTCATTCAAATAAAGAGTTTATAGTGCTATCATCACTTCTAGATGTTTTAAAGAGATTTGGTGATTAAACTAACCCCTGTAGTTTAATAGACTAGCTACCCATCAAGTCTTAACACCAAGATAAGATCTTATGTGTTAATCACCATATAAAGTAAAACGGGAGATTTAGAAGGAAAAACTAACATAAGGGCAAAACGGTAATTTTAACCTTTATTGTGCAGATACCTATAATAAGGTTCTAAACAGGGTTTGCAATTGGACATAAAATATGTGTTCTCATAATATTTAATAATTCAAGAGTTCAACTAATTGTCTTTAGTAGAATGATATTTAGTTCATAAGCTAGAATTAATTCTAATGAGATTAAATTAATTTTAAGCTTATTGAAGCTTGAATTATCAACGTCCAATAAGATTTCCCACTTGGCTTCAAGGAAGGTTATCAAGCTAAGCAAGAAATATAAATGGAGATTTTAGAAACCCACAATTGAATGTTGGGCTTACATTAATTAATGGTTAATTAAAATCCCAAATGTTCATTTAGAAATGGGCTAGACTTTGGTTTAATGTAATTGATTAGATTAATTATATTTAAAAAAATTTAAAGAAATGAAGGAGCAATTTCGATTATTAGGGTTGAACATGCAACTGCACATTTGACATTAAAATGCTAAATAAAGATAGTCTTTATTATGGTTTATCATCATTAAATGGAGTTATAAACTTACCATTAAATGGTTTAAAGGTTCAATGGGTCAAACGAAGTTATACGGTGACCACTTACTTGTATTTTGTTTGTGGAATAATACTGAGATATTTTCAATTGTTGAATTGCGTCCTTAACATGACTTTACTGCATTTGATGAGGTTGGATTGTTTGATCCTTAATGAGTTCCATAGCCCAAGTTTGGGTGGTGTGAGCAGTACACACTTGATGGACTTACCTACGTGATTGTGGGGTCTAGCCACCCTCCTATAAAAGTATTTAGGCTATCTCTCTAGAGCGATCATGAGACCAAGGCATTTTGAGGCTGTTTATTTCTCTAGCAAGTTTTGTCTCCAATTTTCTTGGACACCATGTTCAAGACTTAGTTCACCTTGTTGTTCGCTTATCCCTCTCTTAAATTTTTACATTTTGTTTCAAGTTTTGGACCGAGTGGAGGATTGTTGGGCGTTTTGCTCCGAAACTTGAATAACATTCATAACGCTTATCTTGATTTCACTAAAACGTTCACCATCAATTTTTTGCTCAAAATTTTCTTACCTTGATTGCCACCTTTATTGTTAGCGTTCCATTTTTAATGCGTCTTTATTGTCATTGTCAACTATGCAGTGTTTTTGTTATATATAAGTAACACATCTACTCATTTTTCCACCAACACTGTCATAAAACTACTCATTTTCTCTATTTTTTCATCCCTCACGCATCTTTTTTTGCTCCATCTAACACAAGCATTTTCCTCTATATACAAACACCTTACGTTCGTATTTTTTCTTATGTATTTTATCTCACGCAAATTCTGCATTTGTCTGCCTTTCTTTATTCTCAGAGACAGTTCTTACTCTATTCTTTGGAGTGCACCGATATTGGTGGAGAAGGCGTTAACCTTGTGGTCGGATCCCGTTGTTTTGCTACATCGAAGATGGAGAATTTCTGACTTAGAGTAGTGCATGACGCCTTGAATTAAGATAAGTCGTTCCAATTTAATTATTACTTTATCTAACATGGAGGATAAACCTATTGGGTTGAAGCACTCTTTTGTCTCTTTTACAAATAAGTCATGTCAAGAGCTTCTAAAGCCATTTTCTCCCAAAGTCAATTGTGCAAGTTTGCTGGAACAAGTACCAAGTCCCTTCTAAATAAGCTCAACACTTTAGATAGACTAAAAGGTCTTCCCTAATCTTGAACCAAGATGTACCCTTTGTTTGCAAACTTTAGAATCCATAAACTACTTATTCTTCAGCTGCTCATAGTTAAAAGGAACTTTGGTTATCCAACAATTATGCGATCACTTTTGCAGAGAAATTGAGGGGGAATAAAGTCATCTCTTGGGCGTCTGATTCCTTGCTGTTATCCGAGGATGATCATTCCCTGCTCATAACGGCATTTTGGTGTACAATTTATTCAATCCGGAAAGAAAGAAGAATCCTTGGGAAGTCTAAAACGGAGCAACTAAACCTGATACATTAGAATCTTGCTTGGATTAAAGAATTGACCATGTCTAGGGGAAATGATCTTCAATTTTTTTCTAATGTTATCGCGCAACTTCAATCTCCTAAAAAGTTTCTTCACGCAAGAGCTAGGCAGCAGGCAATGGAACATCATGGCCTCGTCATCCAAGGAGCAATTTAGATAATCGAGCAGCTCCATACATTTCTTACATGAAGTTGTATATTTCATGTTATATAACTGGTTGCTTATAATAGTGTAAGCAGTATTGTAGTTCTTTCCTTGTTTCGAATATGTACTTTAACTCTGTTGAGGCATTGCTTATTTTCCTAACACATGCTCACTTCTGTACAAACAGTTGATATGGTGAGATAGTCGACATAACAAATAGTGTGCATAAGCATTAAGCACTCCCTTCTCTTTCCGTAGATCGAGTGCTCCTCCACATTTGATCCAGTTCTTTTCAGAGAGCAAATAGTGCTACGCGGAGTCTGGAACGTGGTACAGATCAAAATTTCGAGTAAAAGAGAAAACGAATGCAGCAAAAGAAGGAATCTTCCTAGTATACCCATTAGACAACTTAACAAGAATGAACTACCAAGCTTAAGATGTTATTGTTGCAATTACAATTGGGCCAATACAAGGAATAACCTTAAACAAATATGATCCCGTTCTCCTTAATAGTATCAAGAATGATGCCAAGCTTACCTTCAATACGCTCATTCTTTCTAGGTTCGTATGCCATAGCATATACGTCAGCCTCCTTTGACCTCTCAGCAATAAGCTTCCCCACAACCTGACAGGCATTGTTGTCGGTAAGTGATGGTAAATTGTGTCTAAGTTCCTTGGCATTTGTGGTAGCTACTGATATAACTTTGCTTGTTCCACGATGCATCACTTTTGCATGGATAAATCTTTTGGAGAAGAAAATATTAAGCAAGAATGGCCTCATATACATGTCTGTCCTTTGTTTCCAGGATTTCTTGTTGGGTCTCTTGGCAAGTTCGCTTCGAGATCTCCTGGTCCAGGCAGCTTGAATGAAAGAATTCTACACAATGCAAGAGAGAAATCCAATAGTTATTCTACAGAAGCAACAGCACCAATAAGAGATTACAAAGAAAGGAAGAAAATTAAAATGAAAAATTATCTACTTTGCATCCTCGAGCAACCAACATTTACGTAACATTACTTGTGCCACCACTTTCAATATAAAGTTAGATTTTCCAGAAACTGCATTCCACAGAAGCAATAACATAAATAAGATATTGTACAGAAAGGAAGAAAATCAAAACGAAAATTATCAAATTTGCACCCTCTAGCAACCTATATTTAGGTAACATTATTGATATCAACAAGTTCAATGTAAAGTTAGCTCCAAGATTTTCAAGAAAGTGATAACTTGTGCTACTGAGACTGAGGTATGGCAGATATAGAGTACTCAAACTTAGGATTATAGATGGTCCAATCTAAACAATATCAACAGTTGAGAGACTACTGTGGCAATGCAATATAATCCTAACATCTGCACAATGTGAAATCAGCATAACCATTGAACTACGTCATTCATACCCCATCTTGTAGCACAAAACTATGTTTTCAGTGTAGCCCAGCCTTAGATCTTACAACAACACTTCTTTCCGGAAAGTAGAATGCCTTGATGTTTTTAAATATTTATGCCTGAAAAATATACAAAAGAATAATTGCTTTTACAGCAGGGAATCAAGTTCCAGGATAGGTAGTGGGGGCCTGGACATTGAAAAGAGTGTCAAAAGGTAATCCCACCAGTAACTGGGGTTAGCATTGTGAACCTAAAGGAAAAAGTTGCAGATAAATGAAACCACTTAGGTTTAACCCTAAATTCTGCTGTGATTCCCATCTTCATCCAACTAGTCAAATACGTCAGACGACAAAAGCCATCTAACCTAATGAGCATCACTGAAGCTGGTGTATGGAGACTACATCAAGATGGTGAAAATATTGGTGAAAAGTTTTTTACGTTGACAGCTGTAAGATTTAGAAAATTATCTTGGACGGATGAAAGATTATAAGATCAAGCATATATCAGGTCATCTAAATGTACTAGATGGGATATCTTATTCTGCATATGATTTTTGCTGAGGCTTGTCACTTGGACTCTTCTTTATTCATATCGAATTAAAACAAGGTTTTGCCATTGATCACTGGGAGGATGATTATTCTATTTGATGGTTTTTACATGTTCTCTAATCCCTGGATTATCACCAATTACATGCCTTATTTTTGTTCAATTGCTCTAGGTGGCCTACATTTTTAAATGGCTGTTCACTTGGACTTTTGCTTATGCATATCGAATTAAAACAAAGTTTTGCCAATGATTTGAGGGGGAGTCTGGGAGTGTTGGTGATTATTCTATTTGATGGTTTTTACATGTTCTCTAATCCCTAGCATTATCTTCCATTACATGCCTTCTTTTTGTTTAATTGCTCTAGGTGGCTTACATTTTTAAATGGGCGTTCACTTGGACTCTTGGTTATGCAAATCAAATTAAAACAAAGTTTTGCCAATGATCACTGGGAGGGTCTGGGAGTGTTGGCGATTATTCTATTTGCTGGTTTTTAGATGTTTTCTAATCTCTGGCATTATCTTAAATCACATGCTTTCTTTTTGTTCAATTGCTCTAAGTGGCTCACATTTTTAAATGGGTGTTCAGTTGGAGTCTTGTTTATGCATATTGAATAAAAAAAAGTTTTGCCAATGATTTGAGGGAGAGTATGGGAATGTTGTTGATTATTCTATTTGATGGCTTCTGCAATGTTCTTTAATTCCTGGCATTTAAATGTAAGTCTATTAGAAACAATCTCTCTACCATGTAAGAGTAAGACTGCTAATGCAAAAGAACTTGAAGTCTATAAGAGAAATAAAAGAGGAAAGATTAATCAATGACAAGCTTTAATTTGGTAGGATGAGGATTGGGAATTGAATTGAAATTAAAGATAAAGGCTAAAATTCAGATTGTATTAGGATTCCTTATTAGATAGGAAGTAGCAGTATTATGTTATCCTACTTTAGATATGATATCCTACTTGTTTAGAACTTATAGATTTTTCATTACAATAGGATTTAAATTAGAAATCCTTTTCCTACTAGAATAAGAATTCTAAGAACTCTATATACATGTACTCAGCCTTTCATCAATAACAAGCAATCTAGAGTTTTTCTAAAACTTTGAGTTTTCAACTAGAAGGTGTGATGCTTTTTTCTAAGAGTGATTCCTAGTTTCCTACCTTTCGTCCTTTGTGTGCTTCAATAAATTCCAGCCCTCCTAAACCTACATTTTAGCCATCTCAAACCTATATTCCAGCTTTATTAAAACTGAAATCCTAAACCTAAATTTCTAGCAATCAAACCTTAAAATTCTAACCATACAAAATCTGAAAATTCTACATTCTTAGCCTAAATCCAACCTTGAAACCTTATATTCCAACGGCCAAATATCAACCATATTTATAAATTTGTGAGTTTTAGCTACTAGTTAATAATTCTTCTATTTGTCCTACATCAACTGCATACTATTAGACCTCTCAAGACTCCGCATTTAAGCAAAACTCTTATTGAGTTTTATTGTTGTTGTACAATTCCTGCAGCTATTAAGTTCACAACTAGCTATGTAACTGCCAGTAATTGCCAACATACACCTACAAATTACTTTAAGTACCTGAATTCAAGGGCACAGTTCTGCAGCAAATGGTAATCCTTAAATCCAGCACACCATGGATGTCATTTTTCCACATAAGTCTTTCAATATGACAATCACATTTGAAATAGCAAGAACATAAATCAAACGCCAAATGTTATCATGTCTATTTAGTAAAAGGGTGAAGTTCATAACATTTTAGAAACCAATCAACTTGCAAGATGTTTATGCAGCAAGAACATTATATGGAAGGATATTTATGCAACAAAGCAGAGTTCTCTAATGCATCATGCCTCAAAGCTCTTAATCCAAGTATTCCTCTAGTTCCATGGTCTAACATTGTATGGAAGGGTTCTCTAAAGCCTAAGGCTTCCTTCATTACTTGGCTGGCTGCTAGGAAAAGATTGAAAACAAAGCATAGGATTATTGGCTCTAATGATGTCATATGTGAATTATGCAATCTAGAAGTTGAAAGTACTGATCATCGTTTCTTCAAATGACATTACACAGCTCCCTTATGGCCTAAAATTCAACACATTCTGAATCTTATATACCCGAAACTGATTGGGATAATATCTTGAGATGGGCTGAGGAAAAATACCTCTCCATAGGACAAGATAAGATATAGTTTACTCAATATGGTTTGAGAGAAATCAAAGAATTTTGAACAGGACCAAAAAATATAAACATATCTTAGCTGAAATATTATTTTGCTGGATTAGAGAAACATCGGTGGCTCATCAGGTGGTGGAGAAATTGAGTCCACACTCAAGAAGACAATGGAACTTATAAACTCCCTACAACTTCCAGGATAATTTGATTACTTTGGACATTTTAGTTTAGTGGTCTTTTGTAAATGTATTGTTTTACTGCCTTGTAATGTAACTTATTGATACTTTTATGGCTTTGGAATGAATTATCCTTTAATTTAAAAAAAAAAAAACTTTACATGGTAGGATAAGGTGTTCAATAATATTATCACACAAAACATCAAGTGAAGCACGTTTAAGACTTCACCAAAATTTGTATACGATTCTCATAATCGAAGTCACCAACAAGCCATCACTCCAGAATATTATTTCTTAGATGCTTCACCTTATCCATTATTTCTTAGATGCTTCACCTTATCCAATACATTAGATCTAGGATAAAATCTACAATTAGTATGACAGTTTGGACACAAGCAATCAATAGTCGATGGAAGTTTAAAAAGAGTTGAGGTCAAATCGAAGTAAAACAATGCATGACTCATGCCACTGGCTTTATATTTTGGGTATATGCATATTAATGAAGATAAGGAGCAAATTTCCGAATAAGTTGTGTCAGGAAAGGAGTCAAAGGACTCAAGTCCTTAACTTGGGAAACTACTTGTGAGAAAACAATGCTCAACCATGTTATATCACCAGAATCTATCTCCATAACATATCAGCTTTTACATGACAGCCAAAATTCTGAATTTCCCAGGATGTTATCTAACTTAGAATCCAGCAGGTGAAAGATTATCGCTGATCTGTCAGAAAAAGAAAAAAATGCTGGAACTAGGCATTTAGTTTTGAAAAGCTTATCGTCGTGCTACCAATAACCCAAAGTTGAATTCGCGACTAACATCATCATTTACAAGACTTGACTTTTATAACATACATTTTCCAAATGATGTCTTTAGCCCATTTGCTAGTTTCTCAAACCAAGAAATAAAGCTAAACAATTAGTAATGGATGGGAAAAGAAAGTACATAACCTGTTAATCTAGCTCTCTTCTTAATATTTTCTTCTGACTAATAATCCTCAGAAGGGTACGATTTTAATCAACTTAATTTGGTATAACATAAATTAAAGAACGTTAACTAAAAGTGGCAACTGAAATCAATCCGCTCATCTACCCTCAAAAGAAGAGAAATCCATCCGCAATCCGAGTTAAGGTTCCGAACCCAATTAAATCAAGTTATACAACATCACTAACTGCATTTATTTATTCATTAACTATGGCTAAAAAGAGAATAAAGTACATACCCTGTTAAGTTGAATTGGAGGGAGCGAAAGTGACTTGTCAGTGATAGAGAGAGCAACCGAGGGGAAAGAAGAGACCCATGAGAGGGAAGAGGGCTTGCAGGAGCGAGTTGATAGTGAGTTAGTTGAGTGTAAGGAACAGTTCCACGAAATTTCACGAGATGACGAAGACGAAGATACCGTACAAGCCATCATCTGCCTGTTCAGGAGATAAGAAAAGATACTTCAAGGATGCTTCAGCCAGTTGTATGTGTCTTGTCTGCGTCTAGTAAGATTGTAGCTAGGCAATATATAAACTCCCAAGGGTGCATTGCCCCATTGATCCCACTAGCCTATTCTCTAACTCTTGCATCCTCTCCAATACATGAGCTTGTCTTAAACGGTAAAGGGAAAATAAAAATATGGATATAAAGATAAATATGATTTTAAATTAAAAAAAAAGTGTGAGCATTTTAGTCCACAAAAATGATTGATAATTTTAATTTTATTTCTTGACTGGAAAATACTTAAGGCATTTAATAAGGGAGTTAAAAAGGTTCTTATTCAAGAAATTTAAAGGGGTACCTCATATGCTTTTTTTTTTAAATGCAACAATTCTATTTAACAAGAAGGTCCAAAAAAGTAAATAAGTAATTAAATATTTTCTCCAAAAATTCAATAAGATAAAATAATAAAAGTTAAGTTCTAGTTATTGGAAAAGTTTAATATTTCCTTAAAAAAAAAGAGAAGATAATACCTCTTTTATTAATTTTTATCAATACATAATTTATTCATAAACAAATAGAACTTTTTATTTTAACATAAACAGTTGTAAGGAAAATATTATTCTCATAGAAAATATTATTTACATAAGAACTCATTCTAATAATTTTATTATTGAGTAAAAGTTAGTAACAGGAGCAAAGTGATGATGTTAGGTAAGCTTTACAATTTATAGTCCTCGAAAATCGCAAGTGCATGAGTCATGAAATGTAGCATGTGAAGGATCGGTCCTACAAGGAAGTGTGAATTAATCTAATCTTACATTTTCTAAGGCTAAAAAATTAATAAAATGAAAATAAAATTGCATAGAAAAGTAAATACGGGAAAGTGATTATCAAGCAATTAATTCGCAACTTTAACACAAAAAGAAATTAAAATCGAGCAACACAAAAGTCAAAAATATAAAATTGAAGCTCAAACACATGCTTTAACCCACAAAACACTCAAGACATAAATATTTCACTAGTACACACAATTCTAACCTAAGCACACACTAATCGATTAAATTTAACCACTAATCACATCCTAAACTACCCACAAAACATGATATAATTTGTGACTATCCATATCCCTACACTTAAACATTTGCTTATCCTCGAGCAAAAACAAAACAAACAAAGCGCACAACATATCAAAACACAAAACACGCAAATGCAATAACGAGGCAACAACATTCAACTTCACAAAACTAATTTAACTACGAATACTATCCCTCAAGTTCTTCTAACTTATTAACTTGCGAAATCTGCGTCTATGTACCTTTGACTAAATATACATATTAACCAAGACCTTAATGTCAAAATTTGTTCACCCTTTTCACTTGCACACACACATTGATAATCATTTGATCAATAAAAAATTTAACTATCCCTAAGTAACTTTTCATGAAAATTTAAGTTATTCACAAGGTCGGTAGGTTTTATTTGACAAAACATTATTTTTGTTCATTTTTATAGGCATGAACCTAGTCTTTTTACGCAAAGGCAAACATTTGTGATGAATGTCAATCCGGTTACTCAACTAGGTCATATTTTTATTAAGCAACTTGATTAGAATTTCATTAAAGCCTTTTGATGCAAAGGCACACATTTGTGATGTGTGTCGATCCAGTTACTTAGTTACATCACATTCTCAACTGGCTACTAGCTATATTCATAACCTAAAGGCCAATGGGATAGTTGTTTATTTAAGATTTTCATCATCATTTTTTTATTGCCTACCTTATTTCTTTAGCTATTTGTTCTCATGAAAATATACTAGCAATATTACTTATTCAATTGATCTAAAATTATAAATGAATGTGACAACTTCCTCGGGTGAATAAACTGACATCGTATCCTAATTAACATGCATATTTAACCAAAGTAACCTAAGTCACTAATTTCGCAAGCTGATAACTCTTCACAACTTAAAAAATTATGTTTAAAGCTAAATCAATTTTGTTAAATCCTAGCCATTGACACATTGACACAAATCACATTATGCAACCTAAACAAACTAATATAAAAATATGCAAAATTCACATTCAAAATAAAAGCATAGAACACAAATCCCTCCCCACACATGGACAACACATTGTCTTTAATGTGAGAGGAGCAAACAACAACACAAAAGGTGGGAATAAACATAAAATAAAACGAAACATAAAGACAAAATTTAAAAGATAAAATGCTAGAACACAAAATCGTCATAGTGATGGAGGTGGAGATTACTTGTGTTTGATGCTCGAGATTGCTTCCCTATCTTATATATAGTTAGTTCAAAAAGAGTAAGAGAATTAGCAGTCCAACCCATTCCAAGTCATTGATACTTATTTATGGAAACAAAAACAGCCTTAATTGCAAAAAAAAATTAAATCTATCAACTAAACATGCTAAGTTATAGTCATTAGCTTAACCTGACAACCCTAGAACTTGTTCAATTCTTTGAAAGGAAAGAGATTACTTCTTTTTCCTTTGAGATCACTTCGTTAAGATATAGTTTGCATTGATGCCCATTAACCTTAAAGGTTTCCTTGTTTTCATTTTCTAGTTTAAGGACTCCTTGATCGAAAACTTGGATGACCATAAAAGGTCCACTCTATTGTGATTTTAGCTTCCCTAGAAACAACCTCAACCTTACATTGTATAGCAACACTATATCTCCTACCTTAAATTCCTTCTACTTAAGATGAGAGTCGTACCATCTCTTCACCTTTTCCCTGTAAAGTTTGGCATTTTCGTTCGCATTTTAACGAAACTCCTTGAGTTCATCTAGTTGCAAAAGTCATTTTTTGCCCACTTGCTTCCAATCAAAATTTAACGCTCTTGTTGCCTAATATGTCCGATGCTCTAACTCAACTAGCAAATGACAAGCCTTACTGCATAAAAGCCTATAGGAAGTTGTTTCGATCAGTTTTTTAAAATCAGCCATATAAGTCATAAGGTATCATCTAACTTTAATGCCCAATCCTTCCTAGAGCTGTTCATCATCTTTTCTAAAATTTGTTTTATTTCCCGAATAACAACTTCCACTTGGCCATTAGTCTACGAGTGATAAGGAGTAGCAATGCGATGGTAGACTCCGTATCTTTTTAAGAGAGCATTAAAAGATCTATCACAGAAATGTGTGCCCCCCCCCATTGCTTATTATGTTCCTTGGTACTTCAAATCGATTGAATAACCATTTGATGAATTTTTGCACAACCCTTCCATCATTTGTTAGAGATGCCACAACTTCGGCCTAACGTGATACGTAATCCACCTCTACTAGAATGTACATGTTTCCCATGGAGGATGGAAAAGGACCCATAAAGTCGATTCCCCATACATCAAAGACTTCGACTTCCAAAATGTTAGATAAAGGCATCTCATCTCTTTTGGAGATGTTACCAATTCTTTGCTATTGATCGCACTGTGTTATGAAAATTTGAGCATCTTTAAACAATTGTGGCTAATAAAATCCACACTCGAGTATTCGAGCTACTGTTTTGTTTGCTCCATAATGGCCAACATATTGACCTTTATGAAACTATTTTAAGATATCCAACATGTCTTTCTTCCTCCAGAACACATCATCTCATTAACCTGTCAGCATATGTTCGATACAATATTGGCTCATCCCATAGATATTAGGTGCACTCATATAGGAATTTCTTCCTCTATTGATAGGATAGATCAGAAGGAAGCTTACTACTAGCAACATAGTTGGCGATATTGGCAAACCATGATGTCGTCAAGCTATCGAGTAACATTAGGGCCTCATCAAGGAAGCTCTCATTAATATCATCATCTTGCTCGCATTCCCCTCCTTCCAGACGTGATAAGAGGTGTGCGACCACATTCTCCGCTCCCTTATTATCTCATATTTCTATATTAAATTCTTGTAAGAGGAGCACTCATCAAATAAGTCTGAGCTTTGCATCCTTTTTGGCAAAGAGGTATTTTAAGGTAGCATGGTCGGTGAAAACAATCACTTTAGAGCCTAGAAGGTACGATCAAAACTTATCAAATGCATACACCACAACGAGTAATTCCTTTTCTATGGTGGTGTAGTTAAGTTGAGGTCCTGTAAAAGTCTTTCTTGACTAGTATATCACATGCAGCCTTTTGTCCTTCTGTTGATCCAATATGCAACCTATAGCTTGGTCGCTTGCATCTCACATGACTTCAAATGGAAGCATTCAATCCTATTGCATTAAAATTAGGGCTGATGTTAGTGCCTCCTTCAATTGATTAAACGCAGATAAACAATTTTCATCAAAAAGGAACGGCACATGCTTGACTAACAAATTTGTTAAGGGTTTTGCAATTTGCGAGAAATCTCTAATGAAGCAACGGTAGAATCCTACATAGGCTAGGAATCCTCTCACACCCTTGACGTTGATTAGAGATGGGAGCTTTTTTTATCATTTTCGTTTTTGCTCTATCCACTTCAAATCCTTGGTGCAAAATTTTATGCACAAGCACTATCCCCTCCTGCATTATAAAGTGGCTTTTCTCCCAATTTAGCATTAATTGGCATTCTTCATACCGTTGAAGTACCCTATCTAAATTAGTTAAGGACATCTCGAAAGTTTCTCCAAAAATAAACAATTTAAGGTTGAGGTTGTTTCTATAGTATAATGAATGACCAACCACTCTTTCTATCATTTGATCCATGAATGGGAGAGGGACATGGTCCTTTTTATTCACCTTATTGAGTTTGCAAAAATCATGCACCCTCCATCCCATGACTATTCTTGTTGAAATTAGTTACCCACTTTCACTCTCCATTGCCATTATTCCACCCTTCTTTGGTACGCACTATACCGGGCTAACACATTCACTATCAAAAATAGGATAAATTATCCTTGCATATAAGAGTTTTACTACTTCTGTTTTGACCACTTCTTTCATGTTAGGGTTCACTTTGCATTGGCGTTCCCCCTCACTGTCCTACAGCCTTCTTCGAGGTTTGTTCAATGCATACACACATTTGGACTTATACCTCAAATATCGAATATTTGCCACCCTTTGGCCTTCATCCACTTTCTAACAAATGCCACCACCTTGCTCTCTTAGTTCCCATCTAGTTGATTGGAGATGATGATGGGTAGGGTTTGACCTTCACCTAGAAAGGCATATCTGAGATGTGTAGGAAAAGGTTTAAGCTCTAGTATGGGTGGTTTCTCTGAGGAAGGTGGTATAGGTGCTTTAGTTCAGATCAATATGTCTTGATGGGTTTGAACATCCAACTCCTCTATCTTCGCTTTGTTTATTCCAAAGATATGTATCATTCCTACTAAAGTCAAGTCTTACACTCATTAAATGATTAATGAATAAAGTCCTTAGATGACAACAAGGAGGCTCACTCTATTATTAATATCTTTTTTAACTAATGCATTAGCTAGGATAATTATTTTTAGTGAATCCAACTCCATAATTATGTCAAGAATTCCAAGTTGAGTCCATTTATCATGCCAAAAGGAGAAGCAAACTCCATTTTCAATTTTTTAGTTGAATTATAGTCTTTATTCTCTCCTTAATCTTAAGAAAGTGAACCATAGTCCATGAGGTATTATATATTTAGCATCCTCTATATCCTCTTCACCATTCATATCTTACGAGTTTCTTTGTGTGATATAACCCCTAAACTTATCCCCATTTTAGGCAAGCATATCTCCATGTACTTATGCTTAGCTAGTGAATTATTGGAAGTAGTACCTCAATAAAGAAATCTCCTCAAAATTTTATAAATAGTCTTAGTTATTCTAGTTGGGATTATTAATTAGGAAGGCAAATAACTATGGATGCAATTTGACACTTAACTGATGAGATGAACTTTTCTAGTCATTAACAAACTCTTGTTGCACTAACTATACAATATTATGCATATTTTTTCTATTAGTAGGTGAAGATTAGTTTAAGTTGGCTTTTTTAAATAGATAAGGATGGCCAAATAAGTGGAAATAATTTTATCGATGTTATAGAGGATAACCAGGAAGCATTCTGTACAACACTAATTGACAGGTGCATTCCACTTTTCTCTACACTGATAGCTAGTCTTGAGATGCTTTTGAATTTATTCAATCTTACTTTTAAAGCACTTAAGAATAATTTATTAGCTTTGGAAAATAAGAATAAATGACTAACAAAGGCTTAAGGTAAGTTTTTTACATCTAACATTTTTAGGAGCTTAGTTGACACCTTTATGAATAAGGTGAAGATAGGGTGAGATAAAGGTCCACTTTTCTTAATCATTTCTTTAATAAGCTTAAATGGCTCTCTATTGATTTTAACAATAATGAAAAAAAATTCATACATTGCTCAATCCAACCAATAAAAGTAAAACCTAATTTCTTAAGAGTGTTTAAGATGAAGCATCAATTAAGGGAATCAAAAGCCTTATGGAAGTCTATCTTGATAGCACAACGTTATTCCCTAAAGGCACCCAATAGGGGGGTGAACTCGGTTTTTATAAAATTCAAGAATTTTTTAACTAATGTACTCAATTAATAACAATCAATATAAATATGGATGAGGGAATTACTTAATATAAATTATTCAAAATTTTAATAATAATTTTAAGAGGATAGGAAAAAAAAAAGAATGCACAACATTTTATAGTGGTTCAGCAAACTACCTTGCTTACATCCAATTCCAAAACTCTTCTTGGAATTCCACTATAATTCTTCTTTCAAGGTAAAGAATAACCTTTGCATAATCTTTTCTCAATAAAGAGGAACCTTTTCATAATCTTCTTCCAAGGTGAAGAGAAACCTTAATCTTACTTGGTTAAATCAACATTATGAGAATCATAAAATTATATACAAGTATATATGCATGAAATTTGTGAAACTAGTTAGGTTGAGGAAAAAATCAAATTAACCTTTGGTGAAAGGGTGGTGATGGTATTGAATTATTAATTCTTATACATGTGATGTAATGGATGTAATAAAAATACATAAAAGGATGATACTTGTATTTAATTAGATTGCTAATGACTTTATGTGAAATAGTCACACGTATTCAACAAACATTGATTTAAAATTTGAAAAGTTCAAAAATATTTAAACCTAGGTAGGAATTAAACATTGAAGATGTTGAAGCACTTTGATAGATTGATATAGTGAGATATACATTTTTTTGTTATCCATAAAGAATGAGATTCTATAATGAATACCTGCACAACTAAATTCCATAATAGTATAAATTTGTGTAAGGAGAAAATAACACTATTTATTTCTTTAATAGTTATGCCTAGAGTTATAACTTTACCTTCTAAAGTCCCAAGTAAATTAATCAACAATATTTCATATTAGATAAAAGAGTCATATTTAGTGACATTGGGATGTGATACTTAGTTAAAGCATAGATTATCTAAAGAGTTTAGAACTTAATTGGATAATAAAAGGTTATGAGATATCCAAAAGGTTGGATATAATCTTATATATCATAATAAACAAAATGTTTGTTGTAATATATACTTATAGGAGAATGGTTTTTAAGAAAAATAGTGGGAGTCAGATGAAATCTGAAAAGTTCTAATCTTATAACAATACATCCAATTGGAATTAGTGCCTTCGACTACAAGATGTGGAAAGATTCACTTTCCAAATTTTCACATCTTCATACCAAATTCATAGTACCTTCATCATAGTCCATTAATTATACCTCAATTATGCCTCAGTTATACTTCAATTCCTTATCAACTTCATCCCCAATTCAACTCAAAATTATCCAATTGGCAACTCATAAACTACAGTCTTTTACGTTGCGTTTGGTTGCTATCTCTGGTATCTGGAGATGGAACAGAACAGGACGGAACAGAACAGAAACTGAAGACAATGAGGTGTTTGGTTGTGGTGGACAGAACAAAAATTTCTGTCTCCGTCATGTGTTTGGTTGCAATGGACAGAACAAAAAAATGGTGACAAGGACAAAAATGCCCCTGGTCCTTAATATGATTAGAAATATGTAATTAATTGATAGTTTTATTACGAACTATTTGTGTTAGGTGAAAAGTTAACAAATAATAATAATTATAA
>JANITW010000007.1:15184412-15204194 GCA_027564335.1 Erythroxylum williamsii
TTTTTGTGGGGTTCGTCACACGACAGGAAGAAGGTTCCCCTTGTCAGCTGGGAGGAGGTTTGTAAGCCTAAAGACCTCGGGGGTCTGGGTATACGTCGGATTCGAGAAATGAATGATGCCTTCCTAGCCAAACTCGGGTGGGCCTTGATCGCCTCTCCTGATGTTTTATGGGTCCAGGTGCTTTCCGGTAAATATGGTTGTGATGTGCTTCACCCTCCGGCCTCTCTTCCCTCTTCGAGGGGCTCGATGGTGTGGCGGAACATCCGGGCGACGTGGCATATTGCGACTCAAGGCCTCACTTGGCGGATCGGTAACGGATTGATGACGAGATTCTGGTTAGATCCTTGGCTTCCGAGTATCGGTCCCCTCCTCTCCCACTGTACTCGTTCGATCCCAGCCCACCTTCTTCATCTCCATGTCCGGGACTTTGTGGCCACCCCCGGCACTTGGGACTTGTCAGTCCTTCCCGCCTATCTCCCACCTGAGATTTGCAGATCCATTGCCGGCATCTTTCCCCCCTCACCGATTCTGGGCCCGGACAGGATTATCTGGGGAGCTTCCGATCACGGTCATTACACTGTTGCCTCTGCTTACTCCTTGATACTGGGTCACGAGACTGAAGCTTCCCATGGGGTCTGGCGGGCTATTTGGTAGTGGTCGGGCCCACAGCGAGTGCGTACCTTCTTATGGTTACTTGCCAAAGACCGATTGCTGAGTATTCAACACCGAGTGCGTCGGCACCTTACCACCGATGATACTTGTCCTCATTGCTTCCACGAGGAGTCCTCTCTCCATGTAGTTCGGGACTGTTCCCTCGCTCGTCAAGTTTGGGCCGCTTTTCATCCGGATTTAATCACTTCACCGACCTTCCAGCTTCCTCCCAGCGATTGGATTCTCTCCAACCTCCACCAGCATCGGAGAGTGCAGGGCCAGGATTGGGCACTTTGTTTTGGTTTGATCTGCTGATTCCTCTGGATGTGGAGGAACAACTCCCTTTTCAATGCTTCATTTGTGCGACCCACCTCACCTTTTATTATTATTTTATCTTTTGCAGATCATTTTCAGAAGGCTACGACGAGGTATAGACTAGCTCCCCCCAGCTTCCGTCCCTATCAGGAGCAACTCGTCGGTTGGAGTCGGCCGCAGGCTGGATGGGTTAAATTGAACACCGATGGAGCTTGCAATCATACCCAGTTCGTGGCAACTGCCGGGGGACTCATCCGCGATATTGACGGCATCTGGCACGGGGGTTTCTCTAAAAACATAGGCTGTTGTACTGTGTTGTCAGCGGAACTCTGGGCGGTCTACACCGACCTCTCGTTGGCTTAGAGGTTGGGCTTCCGAAGGGTTGAGTTAGAAGTGGACTCGCTGGGGGTCCACCAGCTCCTCTCTTCTGCTTCCTCCCATTCTCAGTCGCGCAACTCCTTGGTCCTGGGTATTCGGGAATTGCTTAATAGGAACTGGTCTGTTATTCATCGTCACATCTACCGAGAGAGTAACAGATATGCGGACTGGCTCGCCGCCTAGGCAGTTCATTCCGCCCTTGGTGTCCATTTTTTTGATATACCACCCATCGGGTATCACAATATCCTGTTAGAGGATAGATCGGGGATCTGTTTCCCTAGACTCACTTTGTAATCGGTGTACTCTTATTTTCCTTTTAATAAAAAAAAAGAAAATTTTAACATTATCTTTCCAAAGGCATCAAGTTGGTCAAGTCCCTTCATTTAACAGAGATTGTCATTGAAAGTCATAATGAATATTATTTGATATTTTTAGTTAAATTTTGATTTCCAAAGATTTTTAAAGTAATACATTTGTCTTATCATGTGTTTTACAAAGTTAAGAAAAGTTCAAAAGGTCTTGTGTTCGAGTCCTTCTACTTATGTTCTCTTGATCGAGCCTGTCGTACAAGGTTTACTTAGTGCGGAGTACCCAATTGACCTAATTTATAGAGTATTGCATCGATCCAAAAATTTACTTAGTATGCATAAAAAAAATAGCGATTTCAGGTTTGTCCACTTCAGAAAAAGTAATGGAAATTACAGTGAAATTATACTTCTTATAAAGTTAAATTTTATATTTTAATATAAATAACATGTAATATAATAAATATATCTATTTAACATATACAATTTATATAATTTAACTAATTTTAATATAATTATTTGTGTATAGAATAATTAGGTTTAGACGGGACTTTAAAAAAACGGGTCCACCACAGCAAACCTGGAACTCTGGAGCAGGCACAACCATAGGTCCAATTTCTTCCTCCGGCGCAAAAGATGTCTTTAATGAGCCTGTCATGCACACGCTAGACTTCGCACCAAGAAACGAGAAACAAACCGAGAGACAGAGAATAGTGAATGGTATGGGACGACCAGTACTTCATCTTTAGATCAGACCGTCCCTTCCATTCCGAAGATGATTAACGTCCCGGATCCAGATTTCCACCTCAAAGAAGACGACGAAGATTGGGGAGATTTCGTAAATTCCGGAGTCGGCGAACTCTCCCATACCCTGTCACTCCCTGCAACGTCCAGAAACTTATACCCATTGGTACACGCTGATCCGAAGAGCACTAGCGAAGATTTGGAGCTAACTCAACCCGATTCGACTTCTGGTCTGATCGGTTCCAGCGTAGCTCAGTGGAAGAATCCGAAGGGAGCTTTGCCGCTTTCGATATTTGGAGAGGTAGAGGAAGAGGAGGAATCAGGTGCCGGCGGTCCTTCATTTGGTGCAAGCTTCTTCTCAGATACGAATAACAATAGTAATAATGACAATAAGGATATGGTTAAGGAGGGATCGACTGGTGTGAATTTGAATGATGTGATTATTACTTTGTATAAGCAGACTGAGGCTGGGAATGGGTTGAATCCCGTTTCGAATAGATCGAATTCAGTTCCATCTGGGTCGAATTTAGACTTGAATGTGGCTGTTTCTGATCTGAGTGGCACTCGAGCTAATTCGGATTATAAATCATTGGATTTCGTTTGGGACTGGGGTAATCTGAATCAGAACGGGTCACATGTTGGTGGTGCTAATCAGTCCAATCCAAATTCTCAAGGTGTTGATCTTAATTGGAATCCACTCAATTTGCCTTCAAATGGATTAATTTCTGGTGGAGATGCGTCCAATTTGAGTACAGTAGACGTGAGACTGAGTAAAGATGGAGTAAGCTCAAATGATAATAAAAGGTTTGGTAATGATGATGATGGTGATGCAGGGGAGGAGGACAATGATGGGTGGGAATTTAAGGCTGCAGAGTCGAAAGCTACTGAGGAAGATGAGATATCTGAGGTAAACAGGTGATTCTATTATTTTAATTTTGTTGACATTATGTAGCGCTTTCTTCTAACATCATTATGGAATTCGGTTTTGTTGATTCCTTCGCTGCCTTCTCTTTTGAAGTTCACTGTTGGCCTTGGACTAATTATAAGATTCCTTCTTGAATCAGAGTGGCCAAAAGAAGACTGATAATCAACCAATACCTAGTTTTAATGGACTCGATTTTAGTTGGAGTGCATCAAGTTTGGACTTTCTAGGTTGGAGCTTGAATGGCAATGGAGTTAATTCAAGTAGCAATTGGCCAGGTATAGATGAAGATAGGGGACTCGGTGATGCTAATGAGCAGGGATTTAAAACTGCTGATATCAAACACCAAATTGGAGACAGGAAATCTAAGGTAAAGGTTAGTGTATGATATGCATTTCTGATTGATATTTAGGTATGAATTATCAGTTATTTTGGCTAAGTAAGAACCCAAGGATTGCACATATATAGAAAAATCAATTTGTAAGATGTTTTTGTACTACTGATTTTGAATCCTTGTACATTTGATCTGAGTTTTGGAAATTCAAGGATGGTCAGATCAAGGCTTAAAATGCAGCAAGTTCAATCCTTAAAACCTCTGGTTCTAGTTGGGGTGTCTTGTATTGAGATCCTAAAACAATGAATTGGAATGTGACTATGTTTACTCAGACAAGAAGCAGATCAATTCAAAAATAACTTAATTGATGGTGTTAATGGGTGGGGATTCAATGATTCACATCCAGAAATGTATTTAAGGCATGAAACTTCCAAGGTAGTTTATCTTGTTATTCTGTTGGCCATTCCTCGATTTAGTCACTGAAAAAGACCTAATTGAAAGGAATTGATAATTACTGAAGAAAAGTCCATCAATCATGGGTTAATTGGTACTTTTCTCTGCTCCTCTGCTGGAATTCGTATAAGCTTCAGAAGTTTGATTCTCTACAATTATTCATGTTTTCTTGTTGCATTTTAATCTTATAATTCAGTGGCTTTAGCGGCTTAAAGAAACATGCAGAATTCATGGTTTTTTATTTGGATCTTTCCTAAGGTATGCACCTACTTCCCTGTTTAGGTTGACCTTGAGAGGACTGAAACTGGGCCAATATCAAATTCCAGTGGCAATTCAAGCTGGAATTTTGTAAGCTTGGATAGCAATGGGATGAAGACCAATCTTAGTGAGGTAGGGTTATGTATGAAACATGTGGATATAAATCTTGAGAATGAAGATCTTGAGGGTGATGATGAGTGGGAATTCAAGGTTGCAGAATCAGGAACTCAACCTAAATACAAGAAAAATGAGGTAAAAATACTTCCCTTTCTGGTTCTAGGTTTTTAATTATGAGTGTTGCTTCGCCGTATTGAGAAACCAAGTTTTAATTTGAGTAGATGATTTCTGCCAAAGTAAGCCAAATTAGATAATATCTTTTTTAAGTCATACAACCATGAAGTATTTGAGATTGACTAAGTTAAGTTATTACATCTCCAGCTTTTTGGTCCACAAAATTTGTATATATAGTGCTATGTTCTTTGTTTCCTTTTCCTTTTCTCCTTTTATTTATGTTATTTCTGTTGGTTTTCAAAGTTGATAGCCTTTATGCTTTGTTTGGATCCATCAGTCTAACATGTTTCTTGCTGAAGGAGGGTGAGAGAATAGCAGATAAATCTGGAGAGTTGACCACATTTAGGGCTGCAAATGGATTGCAGAGTGGGGATCATTTATTGCGTGAATCATTGGATTCCTCTCAGAGATCTGATGAATGGAATTTTGAACCTGATACCAACTCAAGAACCTTGGTTTGTGATAGTTCTACTCCAGATGCATACTCTAATAGTAAAGAGGACAGTGTGGAAGACTCTTGGGCTTTCAGAGCTGCATTTGCGCAAACAGAATCAAATAATAAGGTCAAGAGCTTGTCCAATTTGACTTATTAATTATGTGTATGGTTTAACCGATCAGCATATTGAAAATATCATTTTCAGGAGCAGAAGGTGGATGAAATTTCTGTTAGTAAGGAATTGCTGGCATTTGATAGATAATTCCTGGCAATTAAGCTCATGTCTGCATAACTATATTGCTTATTCAAGTTGATATGCCATGAGTTTTGGAGATTCATATTCACTTCTCTGAAGCTTATATGTGTAATAAAGTTTATTGTTATAATATTTAAAACTGAATTGTTATGGTGGAACTGCTTTCTTTATTGAATATACTTCCAAACATGAAGTCTTTTTTCGTTCTTGTGTTTAGGGGGCCAACCTAAGCTTAGATAGCCAAAAGAGAGCTTTGCCTTTGTCCTTTTTCGGTGAAGAAGAAGAGGAAGATGGCAATGACGTGATTCATCCAAACATGTCAAGTCAGATATGGAGCTTCAGCTCAACTGATGGCAATAAGCGTCTTGATATAAACACATCTCTCAATGATCTTATATCAAGTTTGTACAGTCAAGCTGAGGAGAATAAACCTGTAAATCATGGACAAAATCCTAGTGAAAATGGATCAGCTTCCATGATGTCTGTAATGGCTCCAAATTCGTCACGTAATGATGATGATTTTGATGATAATTCTTGGGAATTTAAAGCTGCCTCATCAGGAACTGGAGTTGAAGATCAGACCTTTGTTTTTGGTATTGGAGAAACCAACCATAACCTTTCCAGTGTAGAGTTTAATTATTACACAAGTTTCTTTAGCAAATTGGAGGAAGAATTGCATCATGTTGGACGATGCCATCTTGAAAACTTAAAGGTTAGTGTATAATTCAGGATTTTCCCCT
Source organism: Erythroxylum williamsii (assembly GCA_027564335.1). Lineage (NCBI taxonomy): Eukaryota > Viridiplantae > Streptophyta > Magnoliopsida > Malpighiales > Erythroxylaceae > Erythroxylum > Erythroxylum williamsii. The sequence goes on from JANITW010000007.1 coordinate 15,190,496, forward strand.
TCTGTTGGCGGTTTTTTGTCTATGTCATTGAATCTTGAAATATGTCTTCTGGTAGAAAGCTCGAAATGCTGCTCCTCTTACAGGAGAAGATGCTAAAGTAGAAGCCCTCAATAAGGAAATACAGGTAACACCTAATTTTCTTAGGTATCTTGTGTTGTTTCCTTCTCTTTGCAAGATGTTTGGTTGTCTTTCTGTTAAACATGAAATATTACTCGTACTCTTAGAACCTTTTTCATCATTCTTCACAAAAATTCCCAAGGCCTACCCATAATATTTGGGCTCTTCTGCTTTTTACTATATGGCCTTGACTTGCCAATTAAGAATCACTTGACAATGATATTTAAGAATCAAGTTTTCTTCCCCTTGAAGTCAGATAATATGCATTTCTCAGGTTTGTTTCACTTATACTGATAATTTTTTGCTTGATCTTTTAAATGATGTTTTCTGCTTCAGAATCTTGAGAGTTTGCTGTTCCAAGATTTGTTGAGTAAGGGCGGAATCAACTCAGATAGTTATTCACCAAATAAAACATGTCTTGACAAATTAGTTCAAGTTATGCAGGAACCAAAGTTCCAATTGTTTGACTCAGAATATCAGTTATCAAAGAAAGTGTCCACAGTATGTCAACTGTATCTATTTTTGATATTTGGCTTACTAGTTTTTGTTTTTATTCTTTTTTTCACATAATTAAAAAAACTCACATGCATGTCTAAACAGGTGGAAAGCAATCCTGGTTTGGCTGTTGAACTTCTTAAGCTGGTGGCCTTGATCTTGAAAATTTTGACATTGCTTTCACAGAAGGACCAGTTTGATTATGTTTCCACATGGTTTAAGATGTTGTCCACATGTGCTCAAGAGCTGATACATGGTGCCTTTATTTGGAAGCAATCATTACAAAAGAATGTCCATCATCAGATACTTTCTCAACCTACAGGTACTGTATTATATTTTGTGCAAGGGAATACATTGTTTTATCATATAGATGGTTGATCTTTGCCATTTTTTTGCGCAAATACAGGCAGGAGGTATATCCTTGCCCTTAGTGAGGTTTACAGGGTTGTTGAAGTTCTTGGAATATCAGCTAGACTTTACAAGCCGTGGATATTAGCATGTCCTGTAGATCACACTCAAGTTTTTACTCTTCTAAGTGAGTGTTCTACCCTATGGTCAAGCTCAGGACTTGAAGAAGCTATGAATGGCATTTTGGATATGGATGGTTTTGAATCTGACGGAAGAATCAAGACATTACTACAGTCCATCAAATGTATTCATGATATTGATGTGCATACAGTTTATAATCACATTTTTTCTGGACAAGAGCCTACCTGTCGATTATCTGCTTTGACACTTAGAGCAGTCCCAGGTATGCATAATATTCAATGGTCTAATAGCATTAGCTTAGGCAATGGGTCAAATGAAGGTATCAAAATTGCGTAGTTCTTAGAAATATGAATACATTCTTTTGTACTAATATTACACTGTAGCTGATCGTTTGGTGGAACGCATATCTTGCAATCATTTGATCTTTTGCCTCTATTTGGTCAGGCATGTATTAGATGCAATAAGATGATGTTAACATAACTTTCTAGAGCTGGTAAACAGGTTTAGTTTATTAATCATCTCGAGTTTTTTGAACCAGGGATGAAAATGGTGGAATGGAATGGGGATCCTTACTTTCTCACACTTGCCAATTTGTGGGCAAATTTAGTTAGTTGTGATCCTCCAAATTTGCCATTCATGCAATTTGGATGATTGGAGCAAATTTGGAGGATTGGATACTAGCTAGTTTGACGGTCATGATATGGATGACAACATTGAATCCAACTGCTTCTGAGAAGAATTCTGAGAAATTATTGTGGACCACCACCAAGGAAAGCACGCGGGGAGCTTTAGGGGACAGGTTTGAACTTAAGAAACAAATGGGTGCACTGAGCTCAATTTTGTGAGGTAAAAAAAGTGTCCACCAACTCTATAACTTTGCATTCTACTTGGAAGCTTAATCGGGCAAAAGTTGTGACTTCATGCTGTATAGTTGTTAGCAGCTAACATATAGTTGTTAGCAGCTAACATCTTAAGCCTGGAAATAGGTCCACAATACATATAGTTGTATGTTTCTCTCCCCTCCCAACATTCTCATACTCCCCGCGGTTTTGCGTTGTAAGTTATGTTGTAAGGAATAATTGAATGGTTATCCCTGTCAAGTGATGTATGCAGACACAATGAAACCGAAGCCTGCAAATTCTATTCTGTATAAATGATTCTTTCATTTGCAGTATAATTGAAATTTCATATTCTTTCGTCCCACTGAAATGATGTTGTCCTCTCACTCGTCTAACGGGATGTCTTTGCCATCACCATTCTCGCACACAACGTATAGCGTTGGACTGTAACATTAGGCCTGGATAACCAATGTACAGAATTGAAGTCATGTCCGAATTCCCTTCTACTTTTATGTGTCAATATCTAAACCCTACATTTTCTTATGTGTCTCTCAATTGTTTGATCTCATGCTGACATCCTCTTTTCAGGTGTTCAACCACATTAACGACAGTGAATCTTATTTTTGTTTATTTAAGATTCTATCTTGTTAACTGTTGAATATAAGTGTACCTTCAATCTTTCTTCTTCAAGGTATCTTCTGCATATCTTTCCTTCACCACCATACCAAGAAAGTAAGACACTGATCCCATATCCCTGTTCTGTAAAAGTCATAGCGAACCGACCGAAGGGACTTGACTTCTCTGAACTGAGCGATAGCGGCTTAGGCGCTTTCGGGCGGCCGAGATGTCTCGATCCCATATCCCTATTCTGTAAAATTCATGCACACAGAAGTTGACAAATTACATTCTCCCCAGATGAATCTCATCTTTCTTGATTCATTGGAAAAAGAGGAGAGAAAAGCAGCATCTTCCTCGTATTATTATCAGTACCAACTTCATAATCTTGTAAATAAGCATTTTGATTCATTGATAAGCAGTGGTGTTGGTAATGATCTCCTGGCAAGACTAAGACCCTGAAGCACTTCTGGTTTGATAATTCCAAGACGCATGTAGCATAACCAATTATAGAGTTACAATAAGAAGTATGTACCATAGTTGATTATACCGGAAATAAACCGACTTTGTCTTTAGTATAACACCCATGCGTCTTGAAACACTAGTCATAGCCCTTTTATGCTAAAACAATACCCACCTTTATAGTTCGACAGCAATCTGAAAACAATAACTTTGTGATTATGACCGAAGATCGGAATCATTTTTCTATTTCTTAGAAAAATATCCTTCATCCTTAATATCACTTAAATGATGACTACAGCCCGAGTCTCATTTTTTATGACAATTCAACATTATCTTCAATTACTCGTGCATGGTTTGTGTTTCCCTATTTTCTCATCTTCTAGATCAACAATCTCTATTGCAGTGGCCATTTTTAGTGCCTGCTCAATTGTATTGCTTGACATCTCATTCATCCATGTTTCAAACGATTCCAACAAGGCGTGTAAATCATTTGAAGAAGTTTCGAGGGATGCCAATGGGTCGAGTTAGGAGCTAGGGCCCGGCCGGCCAAAATTGACATTCCTAGTTGTTTCAAGATCTTCGGATGTGTCAACGACTGTCACATCATAGTTCATAATTGACTTGACAACGTGCATAGACTTGTCTCCACATAGCTTACACCATTGTTCTTCTTCTTTTTGTTAACCAACTTTTACGTTCGTGAAAAATAGTCACTAATATTTTCATCCTTTCCTCGATTAGCTCAAATTGTCTTTTTCCTTTAAGCCTTGTAGTGTTGTTCCTTTTATGAGATCTGCTCCTTCCAAAGTATTAAGTAGGTCATGCCTTCTTTACTGCATTGGCATGAAATGTTCTTTTCTTTTACTAGTTGATGTCTCTTCCTTTTCTAAGTACTAAATTCTTTTTCTTTGAAAACATTGTCTCTTCTTATGTTTCTTAGAGTCTTATTTTATATGTGAGGAGATATCCATTAAATTCTTCCAATGGTAGTGTTATTAGATCTTTGGCTACTTAAATAGGCATTACTTTAATTTCCCACATTTTTGGAAGTGACCTAAGCAACTTTTCACACTAATGCAACATTAATATAGGTCTTTCTATGACCTCTGAGAGTATTAATAATATCAATAAATCTATTATACATGCTATAGATGCTTTTATCATGTTTTGTTTGGAACAATTCATATTTATGTGTTAGTATACTTACTTTGTTCTCCTTAACTTGATTTGTGCCCTCATGAATAATTAATAGCGTATGCCAAATGTTATAAGTCATTTCACACATAAAGACCCTATTAAATTTGTTTCTTCCTAAAGCACAAAATAGGATGTGTGTATTCCTACTATTAAGGATACTAATTCCCTATCTTGCGATTTATATTCTTCCTTTAATTTTGGTAATTTTTCATTATCTATAATTTTTGTAGTAATAAAGGAGCCATTAGAAACTATTTCCCATAAGTCTCTTAGAAAGAATCTCATCCTAGTTTTCCAATAAAGATAATCATTGTCATAAAAAAAGGTGGTCTACTAATCCTTTATCCCTCTTAACGATTTGGGCTCACCATTTTCTCAAGGATGAACCTGATTTTCCTACTTAACACCTCTACTTGTCTGTTCTTCTGTGGATGATAGGTCGCAGATACCATATGAGTGATTTTGTACTTCTTTAAAAGATTCCTCACCAATCAGCTGCAAAAATGAGTACCCATGTCACTAATCAATGCTCTCGGTGTTCTAAACCTAATAAAAATGTTAGACTTGACAAATTCTACAACAACTTTAAAATCATCAGTCTTGATAGCTTTAGCTTCAACCCATTTAGAAACATAATTCACAAAATGTAAACAAAACCAAAAGAAGAAGGAAATGGTCCCATAAAATTGATGCCCCATACATTAAAATTTTCACATACAAGTATTGGAAATAAAAGCATATGATCTCTACGGGATAAATTACTCTGTTTCTGGCATTCTTCATATGCTTTGCAGAACATATAAGAATCTCGAAATATATTTTGCCAATAAAAACGCATTCAAGTGTTTTCCTAGCAGTTCTATTAGGCCTAAAACGACCCCCATAAGCACATGAATGGCAAAATTTAAAAATTGATTCATATTTATATTCAGGCATACATCATCTAATCACCTGGTCAGAACAACACTTCCATAATTAAGTATCATCCCAAATATAATATTTCGATTCACTCTTTATTCTGTTTCATTTAGCTTTACTCAAATTATTAAGTATCTCATGGTTCACTAGATAGTTCACAACATCAACATACTATGGAAACTTACCTTGAAGTGTTAATAATTGCTCATCCGGAAATAACTCTTGCATTGGTATTGAATCCTCTTCCTTAACAACTTAAGTGGTCCACAATTGAATTCTCTACACCTTTCTTATCTTTGATCTCCAAATCGAGCTTTTAGAGCAAGAGAATCCATCTAATGAGCCTTGACTTCACTTTCTTCTTTGATAAAGAGATACCTTAATGCTGCATGATCATAATATACAATCATTTTAGAACCAAGCAAGTAAGGTCTAAATTTGTCTAAAGTAAACACAACAACTAAAAGTTCCTTTTCTGTGGTGGAGAAGTTTCATTTTGCTAGACTAAGAGTTCTTGAAGAGAAGTAAATGGCATGAGTCATTTTGCCACATTTTGGACCAAGCACGACACCAAAAGGAAAATTGTTTGCATCGTACATAATCTCAAATGGTTGATTGCAGCTTACGAACTATTAGTCGCTACAAATGAATTTTAACATAACAATTACGAATTACATTGAATATTCTAGCAATGAGTTTGTAATAAAACGATCCAATGAATGCATTAAAATCATCATTTTACAATACCTAAATCCATACACATCGGATAACATAATCAATTTCTAAAGAGAGGAAAAAACAACAAATACAAGATAGGAATGCTTAATCGGGTGGTCGACGTTGATATCGCCTTCGAACCGGTGTCGGGAAGCTACCCTTCAATGGGTCTTCTCATGGTGCAGAGCTTACCTCCTTCTTTGTGCTCTCCCGAAGTTCCCTCACAATTTAACCCAACCGAAAATATCTTCTCCTCTTTTCTCTTGGCTAAAACACACCTATTCTTTCATATCTTTTTCCATCACAAAAACGAAGGATTTATAGCACAAAGTAGGGTTTAGGTGAGGTGTCAATGTGTCACGGTGGTGCATGGGGCTGTCAAGACTGTGAACTACCCTAATTGAAGCTCACAGACGTGAGCCTCATGCATGACATCTTTTTCTCACGACCATAAAAAATCATGCATGACCGTGAGCTTATTCACCATTTCTTTCATTTCCTTGTCTTCTTCTTGTCTTCTTTTTTTTTTTCTCTCTAATCTTCTTCTTGTCTTCTTTTTTTTTTTCTCTCTCTAATCTTCTTCTTCTTACTCAAGAGTGAATTATAAAAAAATAGCTCACTTATAATACTTTCGACTCACTTTAACTTCTTTACTTTCGAATTGTGCCTAAAATCACATATAAGTCAAAAGTGAGTATTTCAAGCAATTTCATGTCATTAATCACTAAGTGTTATGGAATAATTATATAATCAATTACGCACATATCAATAACATCAATAGTAAGAAAATCAATGCACAATGGTTGAGGATTAAAGTAAGGAGCATTCAATTGCTTAAGAACGCGATCATTATTTTATTCAGCCATATTAAAATCTAATTTAGAAGCAAATCTAAAACTATTTGAATTCCGAGTGATAAATCAAGTTTCCTATCAAATGATGACAGATCCATGGAACTTTATGCAATTTGTCTTTTCAATCTGCATAGCGTTCTTTCAAGTTCTGGATCAATTTTCAATTCGCCATAGTAAGAAGATCATGTCATACATTGTAACTAATCAAACAAGAAAACAAATATACTGGAAATAAAAATAAAGCAAAACAAATAAATTCATAAAAGAAAAGGATATTAATCTCCGTCAACAGTACCAAAATTAGTAGTCGTCATAACACTACACAAAATAAATTAGACTTATAACTATAGTAGTTGTGAGTCTAAGTCGATTTTATAGAGATTAAATCCAATTAGTTTCCTAAATTATACCTATATATAAAACAGGAGGATTTGGTTTAATGCAAATTAGAAAACAAAATAAAATTGAATCTATAAAAACAACTCAAATTAAATAGTAATAAGGAGATAAAATTGATTAATGATTTGAAATCTAGTTCATTGGTTTAATCTCGGCCTAATCACAATTTCACATATCTCATTGAATTATCGTCTTTACACCTCTCTTTAGAATATTGATTTTGAATTAACAATAAGCTCCATTAATTCCATTTTTTCCTTAGGTTGTAGTTAATTAAAAAGAGCTCGTTAATTAATCCTAACTATCAGACATCCTAGAAATGACTTTCTAAGTTTAATCAGACAACCGTAATATGATTGAAAAAAATAGACCAATCTAAGTAATAATCACACAAGCTCGGATTATTTAACTTATGTTAAATTACCCCTAATGATTTAATAGCGTTAGTTGCCACATACAACTTCAAATACAACTATTACGTATGGTATACAAATTATGGTAATGTGTTTTCACGAAAAATGATTCAATAAAGCATAAAAAGCATTATTACACAATATCCAATCATTAATCTGAAGATAATGTAAAGAAAAAGAGGGAAAGAAAATCAACTTTTACCAACATAATCTCTGTATTCATAATTCTTAAAGAACATTTATACTCTTACAACTTAAATATTCTTGTGTTCTTTGTATCTTAGAAGTAATTTGCCTTTTAACCCGGTTTACAAGTATAGTGGGAGAACATATCACTTTAAGGAAAATGTCCAATAAACCTAAAACACTTTAAATCTTGTGTTTTGATATCAAGTTCTCTCAATTTTCTGCAACACCATTTACTTCATTGTTCATCCTTTGTTTTATGGACTTCCAACCCCCATTATATTACACTAACTAGAAAGGCTTCCTATTTCATCTTCTACAGCATGAAAGGCATACACTCAACAACATGGTTTTATGAAATTAAAACTAGGGAAAAGTATACCTGGGCGAGGAGGAACTCTGTCGTTGAGTTAGTGCCCTATCGAAGCTACATGCAAGGGAGGGAAACCAAAATTTTGGTAGTGTAGAAGTTGTAACTTAAAGAGGTGTTTTTTCGTACTTGCCTGTCGTGGATATTCTGATTCTATAGGATTGACAGGGATTGTTTGGTGAGTCGAACGTTTTGTTATAGGCTTTTCCAAAGGGTTCTGGTGTTTCTAATGGGTTTACACTTGCTACAAGTGTCTAGGGCTCAGGCTTCTTAGGGATGTTACAGAGGATTTCGTCCTGTTTCTTAAACATCCAAGTGTAAAGGAGTGTGAATTGCATGTGTGGTAGGAATGTTCATTATACGGGTATATTGTGTTTTGTCCTCATTTGTTGTTATTGATGTATTTCTCCAATCCTCCCATTCAAAAAATTATTTTTATTTATTTAAAATACATATATTTGAACACTAAAAAATAATTTAAGATGCACAAGGATAGTTCTCACAATAAAATAACTACTTAACTTTTAAAAAAATAAAAAATCAATAATACAACGCACAAAACTTGTCTATTCCAGTGAAAAGACAACTAATATCCATGTGAACACCACTTTAAAATAATAAAAATTAAGAATTGTAAATCATTTCTAAGCTCAATCAAACTAGCACTTCTTCAAGAGAAACGTTCTCTTGTTTCTCCTTTAATTTTTAACATACACAGCGCGGAATCTAAAATGTGCTTGAGCATATGCATATGAGAAGTGAGGTAGGAAACAAGCTCAGAGTTCAACCTTTTTTGCTCCAGAATAGTTGTTCTCAAATTATCCTCCGTTTGCATCCCATGTAATAAGTTTGGAAGTGTAGTATAAACAAAGCTTACAAGTTTCACCTATGGTGGTCCTCTAAATTACATGTTCCCATGAAAAAGAAAAATTAAAAAGAATCAAGTATGACGGTTCCAATTGTTGACTAATATTTCTGCAAAATATTGTGATGAGAGAAAGCCAGAAGAGTTCTCTTCTCCTCCCTTTTTCTCTATGATTTACAAACTGGTCATTCCTCCTTATGGATAAATGGATGGTTCTTATACTGTAACTGTGAACAAATATATCTTCAGGGCCACAGACAAAGCTACCTGTAATAGAAAGATAGCAGCTACAATCAAGAACCATCGTTCACCAGCAGACATAATATGTGCTCGGAGGTTAAGTGCCACGAAGCTTGCAGACATGAGCCCAGCAACAGCTGCAATGACCCACCTAAAGATTTCCAAAGGAACAATGGAGAGACACTGCCACCAAAATGCAGAAGATTTATCATGTAACCAATCCTATCTCAGTGCTTCTTCTGAAATTCTATTTTCTAGCTACCACAAAATTCACTGTGAAGGGAAATTAACTCACCAATGCTGGAATAAACACAAATAGGGAATATCCATAAAGACAAAACAGTTGGACAAGGCCTGATGGTGCTGAGAAATACTTGAGGATTACATATAGGACAAGAGGAACAACAGTCACATAGCCATAAAACAAGCCAGCAGACCAAGTAACCAGATTTATATCATAGTCCCATTCCTTGTTCTTCAGTTTGTGTGCTATGTATGTCACAAAAGTGCCAATGGATGCTGCAACAAAAATAAGGGTGGTGCATATCCAAAATGGTCCATATCTGCAGAATGAATGAATTGAAAATGAGGCATATTTCTACTTGTTATTAAAGGAGAAATATACAATTTTTCCTCAGCCAACTAATGTCTTATCTTGAACTGAAGACTTTCTAATAAAGCAAGTTATAGCACAGAATAGTTTGTTAACACTCAAGACAAGTCAGATAGAATAACTCACAGATCTGGATTGCTAGCAGTTTTTTCGCTAAAGTTTCCCCTAAATGGAAAAAGTGAATCTTTTATTCTGTCCAATACATCTGAAGTGTCAACATCAAAGTATGGCTTATATGCATTAACTGAGCATGCCCGAAACCAACCACTTTGCTGTGATTCATCAGAACCAGAAGCAGGCTTTGAAAACGTATCTGCAAAGAAAAGTTTAGTAGCCATTAACTAGTAGCATGAGTCGAAGACCAGTCCATAAGACACTTTCATTTTGAGAAAAATTAGTTAAAATACAGATGACTTCCATAAATTTTCTGCAACATGGTAAAGTGTTGTAAGTAAGCCAAGAAGAATGTTTTAATCGAAGAAATCATCAGAACAAGGAATACCAGTATAATCACTTAATCATTACCACAGCATCCGCTAAGATTTCCTAGGTTATCTCCACTAACATCATTTCTCAGCAGTTTATATTGGCATTACAAATGAACCACAGATAGAAGCGTAAGCTAAAAGCAAAATAAGAAAAACTGCAAATACTATCCATTCTACCATAGGTCACTGATTCATCCCTACCCACATCAGACTACTAAATTGCATGATCTGGGATGAAGTGGAGGGAACTACAAAATTGCATGATCTGGGATGAAGTGGCGGGAACTAAAGCTATTTGTGAAACACCCATTTCCTAGAGATCTAAATGGGCAACACAATTGAAATCACCAAGCAGAAACAATGTAAAAATCGTCGAGTGTAAGTACATTACCATTAAGACCAAGTCCTGTCCTAATGGTCTTACGTTGAGCGGAAAATTCATAAGCATTACCAAGAAAACAAAGAATATTCATAAATACCATCGGCATCACGCGGAGGGCGGGAGGCGCCAGAAATCTTTCCCTGAGCACTCGACGGAGGAAAAGTCTGCAGATTGGAATCTGCAAATTCAAATTAAAAAAAAATACACCAAGAATACATTACAGACAGAAATATTAAGAAAACAAACGTTTCTAAGGTCAAAAGGGAAAATAGAACTAAACCTGCGAAATGGACGGTGACATGACCTGGATCTGGTACGGCCTGTGCAGAGAAGAAAGTAAAGATCTGAAATCAAATACAATAATAGGAACAGAAGATAGACAAATAGATACGACACTTACGGGAACAGATCCAGACACCTTTTGGTTATCAATGGTGGTGTAATTACCTCCTGACATCATCTTTTCTACAGATCTCGTGCCTCCCCCTTTTTCTCTTTTTCTACGTTCCCTTCTTCTTTCTCCCTCAGTTATCTGTTAACTTGTCTTTGACGGGAAAATAAGGCGGACGCGTCTGTATAGATAACAGCGTAATTAATTCTTGGGCCGTTACTATCGTTCTATTCGGCTAAGTCGATCCAAACATAAATTCTTCATCGTGATCTTCGTTATGATCATTATCGATATACTCAGTTCGAATTTTCGTAATAAGATAAAATTTAAGAAAGTTTAATAGTACATATCCTTTTCTTTAAGTAATAAAAAAGATATTTTTAATAAATTCACATATAGATGTGATAATAAAAGAGTGATGTAGATTAAAAAGTAAATAAGTAAATCTAGCACGCTAAATTATTATATAAATAAAATTATAATAAATACATAAATAAATAAAAATTACAATAAATATGATCAAACTTCATTCAAATTATTAGGACAACCTATATACTTAAAATTAACATTTGAAAAAACATACCAAAGTAATGTCTTTTTACACATTTGCAAATGCGCATGGAGAGACAAGTATCTTAAATGACAGAATCAACTAGAAAGAAACTGGCTATGTAATACATATATATAGCATATATACAAGTAGGAAGGCTGTGCAATCACGGGAATTATTGTAATAAGAAACAGGCAACTAGTGCTTCTGAAGAAATAAAAGCACTTAGTAAGAATACAAGCATTATAAACTAGTAAAGATGAGAATGTGAATCTACAAAATCACATCAACGATCATCGAACTCATTTATGCATTATCCATTATGTAGTCACAATTCAAGAAATCTTCAATAGATAACAACAAAATCTGATAAACAAGGAGAATGGGAATGTACTAATATACAACATAAAATCAGGCGGAGGCAGTATCAAAATAGACAAAATAGGTGATTATTAGATTTTTCTTTGTGCAAGGAAAAAAGAGGTGGAAGAATAAGTATAACTTTTACTATTTTAGATAACAAAGTTGCATTATAAAAAGTTAAGCTCAGTCACAACCATCCTTTACTTTAGATCAATCAATCATTTTCTTTATAACACAAACATGAAGGGTTAGTGAAGTTGTTCAGTATCTAATAATGATCGATTCTCTTAGAATATGATGTAACACATAGCAGGAAATAGCCATCCCGATTACATAGAGGCCTGAATTCCCCAAGAATTGAATCCCACATTAGACTTTCTACTAACATAGTTCAATTAGTCTAAATTCTGTTGGCATTGCATCGAACAAATGAGTTTCCACTAATAAATATGAACAAGTAGTATAAGCGATGAATTATAAGGAGATCAACCAAATGGAGTCAGTCATAGTGATCCTGCTATTGAAATATGTTAGACGAGCTCAATTGGGCGAAAATTTTAAATTGGAGCATGAAATTGTATATACGGGTAGCAAACCATATCAAGGACACCTAAGTACAAAGTTCAGAGTCTCTACAGAATCACCAGCCAAAGGTAGCATCCAAATTTACAATTCGAGCACAAGCATTACTAAAACTATCCATTTCATTACTAACATGAATAAAATGAATTCAACCACAAGAAGGTCACTGTCACAATTCTTCATACATTTCTAACACCACTTTCCCAAGCTATTGCTAAATTGAGCTAGATTAGTAATAACCACGGAACTTAAAGACCATTTCATAAAAGAACAAGTCATTGAGTACAAATAAGTTATCAAAAGTCTCAATTACCTCGATATATTTAGAATAGAAGCAACACTCCCAACAATCAAAGTAACTGTAAAAATAATTCCATGTTACTTAATGAAGCCAAAACGTAGAGATACCCAATCCTTAGATAAAATCTAAAACACCAAACACCCAAAACCCATCTATATATCAACCACAGAACACTCAAAATCCTAAAAATGAACACCTATCAAGCCCAAGAAAGCAAAAGTACACCCTATTATCACAAGTAGAATCCAAAACAAGGTGCAACCACTATAACTTGAACTTAACCCAATCAAAGACCAAGAAAATCCAAGAACGTTAGTTACTTCTATGACTAGTACATAGAGACTAAAACATCAACAACAATCGCATAGCTAAAACAACACAACACAACTCAACAACAGTAGAAAGCTTAATGGGTATGTTAGAAAATGAAGCTTATAGCTAAAACCGAAGAAAAGGGAGAGACATTGAGAGCCCAAATCGAAGAATAAGATGTGAAATCTATGAGACGGTATCGAACTGTGAAAGAAGAAGAGGAGGACGAAGAAGAACAAAAGAGACAAATACTTATCAAAGTCTTTAATTACTAGTTAACTAAAACAAACACAAACGCCAACTCCACTTCCTTTCCTAAATAAACATTCTTAAGCTAAACTAAATCACAAGGAACATATTCAAACCAAACACAAAAGGTTAAGCACTAAAAAGGAACAACTCAAGAATCAAAACCCTAAATTCTGAAACATTGACTAATCTTTAAGAAATGAATAAAGAACTCAAGACAGAAATGATTTGATTGTGACTGCAATACATGATTGTAAAGTCAACTTTTGAGCTAACAATCATAAAATGTGCT
>JANITW010000007.1:15265320-15277955 GCA_027564335.1 Erythroxylum williamsii
AATTATTTTGGTATCTCATTTTATTTCATTGTAATTATAAAATTACAAATTTACTTCAAATAAATATTCATACAATTGTATAATAACCACTTACTTACTTATATCTACTCATATTATACTGCAAGGGCAATATTGTCATTCATATTGTTTTTTGGTTCTGTCCATCAAAATCAAACACATTTCTGTCCTTGGGACGGGGATAATTTTATCTGTCCCGTCTACCACAACCAAACACCTAACTGTCTCCAATTTTTTTTATATTCTTTCTCTTCTGTTCTGTCTTTTTCTACCTCTGCCCTCTAAAAACAGCAACCAAACATAACGTAAGAGTTTGGACTTGCAATTGGAACAAGAGTTTGGACTTGCAACATGTGAAGAAATTAGGCGTCCGGTAAAATTTTGCTTTTCTGCCTTTTATATCTTAATTCAATTTTCATTTTTCAAAAAAACGAGAAAACAAAAAAAGAAAAGGGAAACTGTCTAGTCTCTTTCCACTCACTTTCCACTTCTTCCAGTTTTTACATCTTCTCTTCTCGCAGTTTGCATCAGCCGCCGTCGCAGTCGCCGCGGCCGCCGCCACAACAACCTGTACGGCTCCCAATTTCCAGTACTCCTGTGACCTCCTTTACCTCCCTGACCAAAACCATAAGGTATAATCCTCCATCTCCGGTATCCTCTTCATTACTGGTGTGCTACTTCTGCATCCTTTTCGCCGCCGCTGAAAACTTCATCATTATTAACACCTTCTCAATCTCTGTATTTTTTATGTAATTCGTTATCCAAAGGTGTCGCCAGAAAGTAAATTATTATTTTTATTCTAATTGAGGAGTTAACAACTCTATTTTTTAGTATGGTTCACTCCTATGTTCCTAATTTTCCCCCACAAACCAGCGTTTCTACACTGAATGCCACTGGCCTCAAATACACAAATGCTGATCGAGAAAGAAATATTGATTGGTTAGGGTTTTCTACTTTTGTGCATGTCAGTGGCTGTTTAGATGGCGAAAGCTGCAAGTTCCCGAGGTAAAAGCGGGGTGCGGATCGTGGTTGCTGGAGACCGTGGCACTGGGAAGTCGAGCTTGATAGTCACTGCTGCCGCAGACACATTCCCAACGAATGTCCCTCCAGTGCTACCTCCTACTCGACTGCCTGAGGATTTCTACCCTGATCGCGTGCCTGTCACTATTATCGATACTCCCTCGAGGTGTATATTCATTCTCAAGCTTTTGAAGGAATTTTGATAATAACAGCTGTTATTCGGTGTTATGTTCTGCATTCGACTGTTTGAATTGATTCAAAACTTTGATGTTTGGAATATGGAAAGTGGTAGATGTCTTTTTGGAGTGTCGCAATAGACAACGTAAATGTTCTGTTCCTGTGATTTAGGGTGGAGGATGCTGTTAGAGTAGCTGAAGAACTAAAGCGGGCTGATGCTGTTGTTCTTACATATGCTTGTGACAGACCCGAGACACTTGATCGCTTGAGTACATTCTGGCTTCCAGACCTCCGCCGACTGGAGGTCTTTATTATCTGCAAAGATCTTTTATGCTGTCCCCTTGATTGAGAGCATCAATTTGATTGGGATATGGCTGTGCTTTTGCTTGTTTGTTTTACTTTTCATAGAATTCCTTATGTAGCTAATTCTTCCTTAGTTTCACAAATAAACATATAATTGTTTGTGGTTTGTCTATCCTTGTGAATATTTCCAATAATAGTCCTGAAGTGGTATTTTTAGTGTGAAAAATGGAATAATAAAATGATCTTGTCGGTAAATTGTTGCACACTGGCTTCACTCGCATTGGGATAGATGTATCATCCTAACTGCTATTTATGAATCGTGAACAGGTGAAGGTGCCGGTTATAGTTGTGGGCTGTAAACTGGATCTAAGAGAAGAGAACCAACAGGTGAACTTGGAGCAGGTGATGTCACCCATAATGCAACAATTTCGTGAGATAGAAACTTGTATAGAGTGTTCAGCTTTTAGACACATTCAGGTACACTTGGGAAATGCCTTACTGTATTTCTTTTTCTTTTATTTACAATCTAGGGATATGGGAAGTTGATATTGACATCTTGTTTTGATAGTGTTCAGTGATTTGCTTAACAAATACGTTTGCCATTGCTTTCACTGTATTTTACACCCTACCGCTCTATAATCTATCTGCTCAAGTTTCATGTAAATGTCATGTTTCATGGTTTTTCATTTTTTTCTGTGTAATTACTTAAAGTGAATGATTTGGTTGGATCTTTCATTCAGTGTATTAGGGTCCTATGCAATGTTTAATCATTTGATTTGTTTTCACTGTGCAGATTCCTGAGGTTTTCTATTATGCACAGAAGGCAGTACTGCACCCAACTGGTCCACTGTTTGATCAAGAATCTCAAACTTTGAAGCCTAGGTGTGTGAGGGCATTGAAGCGGATATTTATTCTCTGTGATCTAGACAGGGATGGTGCCCTTAGTGACGCTGAATTAAATGAGTTTCAGGTTATATTTCTGTTCCAAATTATTTTGATATTACTTGTTCTTCCGCTTCTCTCTTGTAGTCTGCCTTTCAGTTTTTGGGTGCCATGGATCTTTTGGAGACCAGTGTTTGCTATCCAGTTTCAGTTTTGTTTTCTGTGCAATTTGTATCTTCTGTTGAGTCAAGTATTAGCTCTCATAAAAGTTGAGACATATACCCTTAGCATAACAAATTCGGGTTTATATCTGGTGGCTTTGTCGAGGACTTTGATGTAGCAGTATTTTTTGGTTGGACAACAGCCAAGAAAAAGGTTATATGTCTGTTCTTGCTGTTTTGTGTTTATCTGATAATTGTTCTATTAATCAGGTCAAATGTTTTAATTCTCCACTACAACCTGCTGAAATAGTGGGTGTCAAGAGGGTGGTGGAAGAAAAGTTGCCTGGCGGAGGAGAAACTGATAGAGGAGTAAATGAACGTGGCCTCACATTGACAGGATTCCTCTTTCTTCATGCACTTTTCATAGAAAAAGGGCGTCTTGAGACTACATGGACTGTCTTGAGGAAATTTGGATACAACAATGACATAAAACTTGCTGATGAACTAATTCCAATATTCAAACGTGCGCCTGATCAGGTGATATCTTGTTGATTGTTGCTTGTGGCTTATGTTCGGAATAATTTCCTAATTGTTGGCATTTGCATCTAAGTTTTGTTCATGACATTGAATTCTATTTTGGTCGTGCCCATCTTTGTTGATTTATTAGAATTGTCAGTTCAATGTACATTTTTGGTCCCACAAAGATAAATATCCTTTATAAGATTTCATTACAAAGACATTTTAGGAAGTGATAAACTTTACTTAAACTTGCAAGATTTTGCTTCCAATTCCAGATTTTTCTTATTATGGGCTGTAAATAGCATAGCTTTGGCTGGATTCAGATTATTATCCTATTTGTTTTATCCATAGAGATCTTTTCTAATTTCTTTTAGGTTAACTATGCCAAGCACTCTTGTGGTCTCACTGTTTCAAAAAGATTTACATAATTTGAATTACATCAAAGAGGTCCTTGTGATTTGTTAATTAATCAAATAGGTATATTCTCAATATTGTGTAAAATAAATTTGTAAATTTAATTAATTATGTTAAGGAAGAATTGATAAGTGGTTATAGTTTATATGGAATTACAATATCTTATCAACAACTTGTGGAACAAAACAATAAAATATTACAGAAAGGGCAAATTTGACTAATTATTGAATTACATGTGCCTCTTAGCTTTTTTTTTGGAAAACCACAATATCATAATGGGTTGTTCTGAAATTAGCCCATTTCTTTAAATAAAAAAATTTAAACATCACAGGCTGCAAGACCTTGCCTGTATAATTTTGCTATTCATCTGTTTTTCCCAGCAACTGATATTTAATTTTCTAACATTTGTTTCCATTTATGCAGAGTACGGAGCTTGCAAATGAAGCTATTGAGTTCTTGCGAGCAACCTATGAAATACATGATGGTGATTATGTATGTCTATCTGCTGTGAGGGTAGTCATAAGTAAATCTTTTCCACTTTGATTTTCAGTTGTGTTATCACATCCTACAAATATTGCTCACATTTCCAACTGCGTTATTCTGGAATTAAGGAATTTTGTTGTGTGCTTTTTTCTTGGACAGGATAACAACCTTCGCCCAGCTGAACTTGAAGATGTTTTTTCAACTGCACCAGAGAGGTATTTTGGTTTCCTGTGGGGTTTGCATAGTCTTTCAATAGCAATCATTAAGTGATACCTCTTTCCTATGGGATTTCTGTATATTTGGTGTGGTTCACTATCATGTTTTCTCTAATCCTGTTTCAATTTTGAAGGTTGAGTGTGGTGTTTCATTTGTTTTTTTTCTCTTATCTGGATTCTTAGTTTATTTAGCTATTCTAACGTGTGAGACACATCCAAGGAATTTGCTATCAATGTGCTACTTTATCTCCTGGATGAAGGTTTTTTTTTTCTTTACTGTCTTTTGACTTTCGTCCATTGTTTTATCTTCAACCTGTGATAATTTCAGTCCTTGGGATGAAGCTCCATATAAAGATGCTGCGGAGAAAACTGCATTGGGTGGACTATCTATCGGTGCATTTTTGTCAAAGGTATTAATATTCAATGTTCTTTTGCAGTCAGTTCCTCTCTCTCTCTCTCTCTTAAGCAAGCCTGTAATTCTTTTTTTTTTTTTAAAGAAAAAAGCCTGTAATTCTTGTCACTGACTATACCAATTTTTCCTTCTTATGTCTTATTTCCTTACTTCTCTTGTGCTTTTGCACTAATGTCCCTTGAATCAATTTTATGCCAATGGTACGAAGTTTGTGGTTCAACTTTGTTTCTCAAATTATTCTGTCTTCTGTGTCTGTTAAGACACCATTATATCTACCTGCATCCTTTTGAGGAATCGGGTGGGATGTGTAACTGATTGATTATAGTTTCAATTTTCATTAGCAATGTGTAATGGTTGGCATATTTCTATCTCAACAGTTACTTTGTGTGCTATATGTTTTAGTGGGCGCTTATGGCACTTCTTGATCCATCTCATGCTGTGGAGAATCTAATCTACCTTAACTATCCTGGAGATCCAGCTTCTGCCATCCGTATAACGAGGAGAAGACGTTTAGATCGTAAGAAGCAGCAGTCAGAAAGAAATGTTCTCCAATGCTTTGTCTTTGGACCTAAGAATTCTGGAAAATCTGCATTGTTGAATTCTTTTATTGGAAGGTCTGTCATTGATGCTCATTATTCTCGTTGCTGAATATCCTTGCATCATGCTCTATGTTTTTGTTAACTAAGTAGTTTGTGAATGCAGATCATATTCTGAAAGTTGTCCATCATCTGCTGAAGAGTCTTATGCTACTAATGTTGTTGATCTACCTGGAGTAAGTCCAAATGCTAGTTTGCTTTAAATTTTTTTAATGTAAATATCATAGGATATATTCATCTCTGTCCATCTGGAGAAGATTATTTGTGATTAGGAATACAGTCCTTGACTAGTACCTAGTCTTCCCTTCCCCTTCGTTTCAATTTTCTTGTCTGTCTTCTTTTTTGATTTCTTTCAAATGTATTCTTGACATTTATGGTCATTTGTTAGCTTAATTATCTGTGAAACTGAATATGGACAATTTTTGCATAGGGAATTAAGAAAACCCTTGTGTTAAAGGAAATTTCTGAAGGTGGTATTAAGAAACTCCTATCGAGTAAAGAATCTTTGGCACCATGCGATGTAGCAGTATTTATATATGACAGGTACAAGCTAGGCTTTGCAGGATTTATTATAAGTTGGTGAATTGTCTTAGGATCTTAGCATTTCTTCAGTTGTCTGCAATGGATTCATTTTCTCGTGTATTAATAATGATCTTTGTTCTTGACCATTATACTTATATATTGATTTGGGGAACGTTATGCATGTCATCCCTGGACCCAGGTAGTCCTAGGCTTGCTTCTAGGCTCCTAACCCCTCTCTCTAGGGTTTAGTGTCCACTTGAGGACTGGAACAAAATCATAATTTATTCAAATGTTTTATATGTTGTTGCAGCTCTGATGAGTCATCGTGGAAGAGAACAACTGATTTGCTTGTGGAAGTTGCTGGTCATGCTGAGGATACAGGCTTTGAGTTTCCTTGCTTAGTTGTAGCAGCCAAAGATGATCTAGATTCGTTCCCTCTAGCAATACAGGAGACTACCAAGGTATTTATTTTCTTTGCTGAAATGTTATTTAATAGAACGGACAACTCATCCTCAGAAGAGCTGGGCCAGGGTTTTGTTAACATATTTGTCAATGCTTTTATTGAGTTTTTGTCAATGAAGCCTCTGGAGTTATTTGTATTTCCCAAACTGTCCTTTTTGATCTGAAATTAATGATAAAGATCCCTGTGATTTAATAATAAATTTTGGCCCTTTTTTTTTAACACTAATTATGTGCATGCTATAATTACATGTAAATTCTAACTTCTATTTTGCAAAATTGATCAATATCATAGTTCAATTATAGATATGATGTTGGAACGGGTGCTTTTTACTAATTTCCAGTGGAAGGAATCTCCAAGTGCATTTAGACTACTTGAGGCTTCTGAAAAACAGCAATATCACAACGAGCTTTGGTGTGATTTATCCTTGGGGTTTGATATACAAAATAATAATAATAATAATAGCAAAACTGATGTTTGAATGTCAGAAGCATTGGTTCTGATTTTCTATTACGTGTGATGTTTGCATTTTCTACTTTATTGTTCTGCAAGATCTTATAGTATCAGTGGCATCAGTATATTGTATTTACCTCAAATCAGAATCAGAGTGATTTTCTTCTCACTTTTTGTTGATGCAAAGTCTTGTGGAAGATGTCTGCCTTTGGGTTTTTAAGGTGTTATTAAGTCTTCCATTGGAGCTAGTCTAAAACCAAAATGACAGGATTTTCACCATACTTTGTGTTTTTGTTAGGTTACACAAGACATGGGAATAGAGGCACCTATTCCCACCAGCTCAAAAATGGGTGATTCGAACAACGTATTCCGTAGAATTGTTTATGCAGCAGAACAACCACATTTAAACATTCCTGAAACTGAAGAAGGGAAAAGTCGCAAGCAATATCATCGGCTCATCAATCGCTCACTGATGCTTGTTTCAGGTACATTGGTACATTGCTATATTTTCTATTTGTGCTGCTTGTTCCGAGCCTAATTCATTTTTTAACCGTTTTCTACCATGTTCTTATTTCACCAACCATGCCCATTTTGTCTGAATGGTGTAGTTGGAGCTGCAGTAGCTATTGTTGGTCTGGCAGCTTATCGTGTCTATGCCACAAGGAAGAGTTCTAATTGAAGATGGGGATGCAATTTGCTTGTGGGGTGGTCAATTCAAATTTTAAGTGGCAGTTGCGCGAGATGTCTTACGAACAGAAAAGTGATGTATCCATTTGCACTTAAAAGTTTATAGCCCCATTGTAGGAATTTGTACGTTATGATGGAAAAGCCCTTTAGCCACTAAATATAAGCGAATGTAACATGGTAGAAGTCATTGTGCGGGGTTATATCGATTGTTTTCTTAGGCATTATACCAAGTTCTACCTTCTTTCGATCCTTATTCTCGTCTTTCTCATTTAGTGTTCTGCCGTTGTGTTAGCAATTTGCGTGCTAGTGGTGGTGGTTTCATGCTGAGACACGTTGCAATTATATGTCAGATCTCTACGTTTGATTGAAGCATTGACTTTTCATCAGGCACAAGTAGGGATGATAATAAACGTAATAGCTATGGTCGAGCAAGTTATAGCAAATCGGTCAGGACCTTTGTTGATAAAGGTGAAATACAGACTAGTTAATACTCGTGCCAAACTATCAGTTGTTTGCTTGCCTGTACCGAAAAGCGTAGAAACATTATATAGATGGTACATTGTCCTATAATTAAAGTACATGAATTATGATCCTAAAACGTGACTTATAAGTAAGCAAACATTGTCGCTGATCTTAACAAATCGAAGATCCTTCCCACCCTAATTAATTTTTAGATTGCACCACTGATCATTCAAATGATACGTTAATATTTTTTTTGCAGGCCTAGTAATCGAGAACCTAACCCAGCCTTGTTGACTTTCATGAGCTCTATGGTATATTCATGATTGATGGAACTTGTGAAAAGGGGTGGCCATTCCTAAGATTGTTTTACTTTTTCACGTGGTGAAAAAGCAAATGTACAGTTACACCTATTTCTTCCGATGTACCGTCTAAACATCTAATAATGAATTGTCTCGTTCAATTTGAATTGCAATGAATATATTTGCAGGAGGTGCATGGAATATAGTGAGGAGGCCTGTGATATTATCACTTGTTCTTATTACCCTATTCTATTATCATCCATTTATTCAATAAATGAGACTTACAGAAAATAGATGAATAAATGCTCATGGAGTATGATAGGAATAGAATAATGAAAGCAGGTGATCTGAACCTGTTTGTGTTGTCAATGGTCCAACGAAAGCTTTGTCCCTAAGAGAGTGGCATTTGTGCTTATGTAGAATACAAATTAGAAGACAATTGGTTTTACAGGTCGATATAGGATTAAAAATTAAAAGACAATTGATATCCTATGGCATAGGTCAATGTAGAATAAAAAAATTAAAAGTAATTAGCGGCACATGGTGCATCAATACTCTGATATAAAAGGAAGGAAGTTAATAAGTTAGAAAATCAAGATTGTGACATTCGAGAAAGATAGTTGATTTTACTTTTAGATTGTTAATATTGGATTAAAAATTAAAAGAAAGTTGACATGGTTGGTCAATGCATAATTTTAAAATAAAAGTAATTAAGAGACACGGGCTAGTGGGTTATCCATCACAAATAAGCATTAGAAGATCAAGGAAAGTTTGTTTTTTTTAATCAAGAAAATTATTCTCCCTGAGCCGAATGTATAAACGGAGAGTTTTTCGCCTTGCCTCTCAAACTACCATTACCTCGGTTTCAGTATTGCAAACCTATTTGTTCCACCTTCAACAGGTGAAGGCACCATTGCAATACAATGATTTATGGATAATAATTTAGAAAGATTAGAAAATTTTACATTTGTATATATTGATGATATTATTATTTATTCTAATCCAGATAAAATGGATCATCTAAGAAAGGTTCAAATTGTATATTAGAAAGATATAAAAAAGGATTAATTTTAAGTAAAAGAAAAGCTAAAATAGCACAACAAAATATCAACTATTTAGGTATAGAATTTAAAATTGGATATTTGAGATTGCAACCCAATATATTAAATAAAATTCATAATTTTCTTGATCAATTAACTAGTAGAACTCATGTACAGCAATTTCTTGAACTTCTTAACTATATATCTGATCAAGTTTTTCTCAAGGATTTAGCTAAAGAAAGGAAACATTTACAGTTAAAATGTAGCACTAAAAATCAATGGAACTGGACAACCGCAGATACTCATGTTGTACAAAAATTAAAGTATTTATGTAAGGATTTACCTATGCTTTATAATTATCTTCCAATTGACACATTACTGGTACAAACTGATGCTAGTATAAATACATGGGCAGGGTGTCTGTTGGTACCTATGTTCTAAAACCTGAACTGGTCATCGAACCGGTGGCCTTACTGGTCACTGGTTTGATCGGTTCGACCGTTTCAACTACCGGTTAAATCGGTGTGACATAATAATTATGCAATAATTATATTTAATTATATATAATATTTAAAATATTTAAAAAAATTCAAAAAATTCAAAAAATTCAAAAAATAAAAAAATAACTATCGGACCGGTCAATTGACCGGTTTTGACCGATTTTGACCGGTTCAGACTGGGTCAATTTGGAGCCGATTTTGAAGGATCAACCGGGCCGGACCACCGACGTGTCGGACCGGCCGGTCCGGTCCGGGTTTTCAATCATAGGTTGGTACAACCACCCAATGCAAAAAAGTAATTATTTTGCAAGTATATAAATGAGACTTTCAATCCCTGAGCCAAATATATAAACGAAGAGTTTTTCGCCTCGCCTCTCAAACTACCATTACCTCGATTTCAGTATTGCAAACCTATTTGTTCCACCTTCAACAGGTGAAGGCACCATTGCAATGAGCATTCAAATGGCATTTTACCATTGTTATTGTTAGTTTATGCCCTTTCACCAATCAATTAGATGCAAATTAATGTATGACATTATATTTTAATTAATGAAAATGCTTTATTTATCGTTATGTATTAATTTAATTATTATTTTATGTTTTAATACTAAATATAAAATCCTTAGAATAATTATTGTGTAATTGAAATTATGATGAGATTATAATTATGAGATTCAATTTATACTTATGTGTTATTCATAAATGTTCTTAGTTGTAGTTTCATCAAGACTGGATATTGTTGAAACAATAAAACTAACATACATTATGTTTCTTTCTTATGAAGAAAATAATTGATCTCATAAATTAAAGTATAGAGATACTTAAACTTATGTGTGATAATTATTAGAGAATAAGTTACTAAACTGACCCGATTATGAGAATTCCAAATGGAATATTACTTATGTGTCTATGGATTATTTCATAATGATGGTTGTATAATTGATCCTCAGACTTGAGATTACCAAGGTATCTAGTGTGAGAATTACTGTGTTTTGATGCTACTTATGAATTGTCCTAGGATAATTTAGTCGGTAGTAATTGGATATAGTATGAACCATATGTAGATAGTTGAATAAGTCAATATAGGATTTGTCACTTGAAAGTAATTAGAGAAAATATTTTGATGTTCTTGATCAGTAATAATTTATGGAATTCTCTTGCTAGAGTGAATTGAAATTTAAAAGGAGTTTTCAAATTTCAATTACAATTCAATTACTAATTAGCAAGAACGAACATGTTTGGATGATAGAAGTAGACATTGTATCCATACTCTGTTTAATTAGAATATTAAATGTCGAAATGATTAAATTATCCATTATAGTAATGCATGGACAGTTTAAGTCAATCACTTTGACATTCCTGATATTTGGGTAATTATGATATATTGCTAGACGTCAATCATAATTTATGATTATGAATTATTTAATTAGAGAATTAAAGATAAATTAAAAGGAGTTTAATTTATCTTATTCTAATTGTGATTATAATTATAATTTATAATCATTGCCAATATATTAGGAACCTAATAGGTCACACATCAAAGAGCAATTTGTGAAAAAAAATCAATTTACTTAAGTTGGACTTAATTATAAAGTTTGAGAAACTTTAGAATCAAATATGAGATATTTGGTTTTATTAAAATTAAATTAATTATAATTTGATTTCGATTTTGATTATAATTAAAGATATTTAATTTTAATAAAAGATTGTCATGATTTTTCTATTTAAAGGGAAGAGCTTTTTAGAAACTAGTACCTTTTGTCTTCTTCCTCTCAAAACAATTTGGGAATTGCTTTGTGGATACCATCAGAGGCTGGATAATTGGACACCTCGTGATTAATCAATCAGAAAAAGCTTCAAAGATTTTTTAAAAGAAAGTGAACAAGGTACGATTCTTAAATCGAGTTGCATTTTATTCAAATTTAATCAATTATCAAGATCCGCTCAGAATCTATAAATTTTTTTTTCGTTGCGCTCGTGATTCGATCACGATTGGATTCTAACAGTGGTATCAGCGCCTCATTTAATTGTTAATCTTGAATTGTTGCTTGATTATTGTTGATTTTGATATGAGTTGCTTCGATTTTTGTCTTTACCCAAAACTATCTCACGACTGCTATTGGAAATTGTTTCCCTTCTGTGATACTTTGCTTTTGTTCGGTTTCAAAAAGTCACATATGTTAAATCTCTTCTAAGTTTGAGTTCTACCGAAACCACTACACCTCTATGTTTAGTTCTAGACATTAGTGGTGTTATGGTCAATCGCGTATTTTGAAATCCCTAATTTCTGCCGCCCCTTTTATCTACCTTATGAAAATAAATTGGCATCTATTATGTGAAGTTTTTGGAAATTGTTTTCAGAACGTATTTGTTTTTCCTTCTGGGTTTGTGCATGTTCTATTTTTGGAACAAGGACAAGAATGTTTTACATCTAGAATTTGCTAAACAATGCCTGTCTTACATTTTAATTCTAGAAATTGATTGACAAAAGCCCTAATTTTTCTGGGTTATTTTTTATGATGTTTGGCTTCTGAGTTTTCTCATTTGCGATTATTGCCTTGTAATCTTCTTAGGTTTTGGTTTTTTGCTTGCGTTTACTGTACATACTTGCAAAACCAACGACGTTTTGCCGCTGGTGAGTATGGGTCGGTGACGCCACTAATTTGGCGTCACCACCGCGCAAGACCCATGGGTGAAAATTCACCCATGAATGCAAGGCGGTGCAGAGGAAAATGGTGAGTTCACCGGTGTGGATGGTTATAAGACCCGACGGATGATGGTTTGGGAACATGGAAGAGAGGTGCCATCGTGACTAAAGAAACGAGGGAGTATGTATAGCGCCCCCTTACTGTAGGGTACGTGTAGGAAAATCCCGGGGTGTTCATCACATGAACACAGTGCGGAATTAAAAATTTTGAGTCCCGGGACATTCCCCAAAGCCAGGATCCAAGTGTATGTATAAACAATCAAACCATAACGACCAAAGGAGACCGTCTCTAACGGTATCCACGC
>JANITW010000007.1:15281465-15295056 GCA_027564335.1 Erythroxylum williamsii
GCTGTATGCGCATGCCGAGATATAATTTAATATCCCGAACCCTTCCTAATTACCAAAATGCCCTTTCCTATAAGAGAGGGGATGTTACATTTTGAATCCAAAGAATTTCCTGATCAAGTATGTAAGACACAAAGGTCCATTTATAGACTTAAGCGAGCATCTCAGAGTTGGAATATCCGTTTTGATGAAACAATCAAAGAGTTTGATTTTATAAAAAATGTGGATGAACCTTGTGTTTACAAGAAGATAAGTAGGAGTGCAATCGTTTTCTTAGTGCTTTATGTGGATGACATATTGCTTATTGGATGACATAACCTAATTCAACAAGTATATCACATCATCCAGTATCGAATGCCATATCACATTTTTTCATATTTCAACAAGTACTATATACCAACATTGCCTATCACAATTTCAGAACAATTCAATAATTCATCACAATCATTCATTTGATACACGTATAATTGTATATGCAAATGCACATGTGATTTCTTTCTTATTTTTCTTTGTTATGACCGACCGCCTATCAACTCAATTTACTGTCTCGTATTTGTCGTGGTTACTGAGTTCATTTTATTTACTGTCCTATATCCGTTGTGGGTACCAGGCTCATTGTTATCTAAGCCTATGGCTCTTTGTGCACAATCCTGAGCTTAAAGCTCTTTTTTAGACATTTGTTACTCCGGTTACAACTCCTTTATCTGATCATGCATATCAATGAATGCATCAATCCATATGTCATGCTTTCAATATCCTTCATTTCGATGTGCTCATGTTATTTAACAAACTTCGAGGATGTAAGTTCAGCATTCATCATTCATTTATTCACAAATTCCATATTACAAAGATAGTTCAAACAAAAGCATATATAATTAAGTTTACATATCTAGGTTAACTTACAATACGTTCTAGCATAGCTATTGCCTTGATGATTTAACAATGTCTAGATGTTGGCGATCAACTTGTGCGTCTATAGTCAAGCAATATACATACATTTTTCTCACTTTACTATGTTATTCAATCATATAAATATACAATCATGCACATGTATATGTATCATGTTTCAATGCATGCTCAATTGACCTTTCTGAGTATGTATTCTTCTTCACAAACCTTAACCATTCAATTATTATAACTGGTATATTACCATTTCGCATTCTAGTTTATACCTTGAATAAGTTTAATTACTCTAAATTCATCAATCATATATTCATCAACCTTTTCTAGCAATATACACATTCACATATTTTCCCAATTCTCATTCTTTCATACCTAATACACCTTACTTACGTCCTTTGGATAATATTTGCATTCATAAGAACACCTTTATTCCTTTACTAGATTTAAATACATTGATATCAAGACGATCCATTCATTAAGTAATGACATCAATTAACAACCAAAACTTATCAAACCCTTAACCAACTAATTAAGAGACAATCTAGGTTCATTTCAAGCCTTAATCAAGTCCAAATACACCAGTGTAGAGTTACTTATCCTCATTTGATTCAACAAATTCACAAAAAAGAAATTATCATTTCAAAGCTTTGGCCATGATGTAGGGGAACTTCCCATGATCGTGGGGGACCTTTCCACGATCGTGGGATGAGTGCCCCGATAGTGCATATCCAATTTCCCTTAATTTTTCATATTCAAACACCTTCATACCAAATTCAAAACACCTTCATAACATACCATTAATTATACCTTAAGTATACTTCAATTCCTCATCAATTTTATCTCCAATTCCAACTCAAAGTCATTCATTTGGCATCTCATAAAATATTGTCTTTCATGTATGCAAAAACATAACAAAAACTATCATTCATGCATCATTTTCCAGCACTCATTTCACTTCAATATAACAATTAATCCATCTCCAATTCAGTCATCATTAAGTTCTATTAACATATATCACAAGAGATCAGTCTTTCACTGACTTGATTAGCTCAATTGTCTCCTCAACTATTAAGTTTACTTTTCCTTACAAACATGCAAGATCATCCAAGTACAAAGCGGAAGTATAATGGGTTTTTAGTAAAGATAAAAAGATAGTATCCAGTACAATAATGATCTGGTTCTGTAACTATCTTTTTGAAGGGTAAAAGCATCGATTTTGGTGTGGTAATTAAACACAAACATAGGAAAAACACAGAGATTTGAGGGTGGTGGTGAGAGGAAAGGAGAAGAAAGCATGCAACTAAAACTTTAGGAAACATGAGTGACTCTACATTTGCTTAAGCCTTTTGGTGCAAGGTGTCCTTGTTTTAAAAGGACATATGTCATCCAAGGAGATAAGCTACATGTCCTCTTATGTGGCTACCAAATGTCACCAATATCCTAGGCCATTTGTCACTCAATCACTACTGCCACTAGTCACTTAATTTTTTTTTAATGTCAAATGTCACTCATTTTACAGGCTTAGTTATACTAAGTTTCCATATGTCAACTTGTCTTACTATTTGACATTTTTTCTAAACTAAATGTACATTTTAATTCATCAATTTTCCAATTGTAACAATTAACTCCAAATCCTAATTATAATTCATCAAACTAAAATTCAAGACATAAATAATACACAATCATCTCATAATCATTTTAAGCCTTTCATATGCCAGAATATGTTAATTGAGTGCATATACTATCCTTGCAAGGTTTTCTAAATTATGATTCATATGTATATGCGAATATTATGCATGTGAATGAAATGCACTTCATAAATTCTCAAATGATATAACTCAAGTGACTCAATAGCCTAAGAATTTAACCCTCAATAATGTTTTGGAAACCGGCTGTTATAGATTCTACACATATCTTCTCCTATATATTGATGATATGTTGATAGCTTCAAAGAATCAAAGAGAAATTGAAAGATTAAAGATTCAATTGTATTAAGAGTTTGAAATGAAGGATTTGGGTGAAGCCAAGAAAATTCTCGGCATGGAGATAAGTAGAGATAGAAAGTTGGGGAGACTGTGTTTGATTTAAAAACAATATTTGAAAAAGGTACTACAACTTTTTGGCATGAATGAAAAGTCAAAATTTGTTAGTACTCCGCTCGCTCCTCATATAAAACTTAATACATCTCTATCTCTAAAGAAAGCTGCAGAACAAGAGTACATGACTAAAGTACCGTATGCAAATGCAGTTGGTAACTTGATGTATGCCATAGTGTGTATAAAGCCTGACATTTCACACACAATTGGGGTTGTGAGCAGGTATGTGCATGATCTAGGCAAAGCGCATTGTTAAGCTATGAAATAGATTCTATGGTACATTATAAACACTATAGATGTTGGTTTGGTATTTTAACGAGATAAGCAAGACAATCAATATGTAGTTGGATATTGTGATTCTAATCATACTAGTGATTTAGATAAAAAACCGATCAATTATTGGCTATGTGTTTACTCTTGCAAAGGCACTAGTTAGTTGGAGGTCTTCCTTACAGTCAACAGTTGCTTTGTCGACTACAAAAGAAGAGTATATGGCAATTATAGAGGTTGTTAAGGAGGCAATTTGACCTCAAGGATTACTTGATGAATTAGAGGTTTGATAGAAGCATGTCAAAGTACATTGTGATAGTCAGAGTGTCATTCATTTAGCAAAAAACTAAGTTTAACATGCAAGGACAGAGCACATCGATGTTTGTTATCGCATTGTACGAGAGGTTCTGGAAGAAAGTAGAGTAGCAATCCAAATATTAAGACCACTGAGAATCCTGCTGATATGTTGACAAAGGTGATGACTTCAGTCAAGTTCCAATATTGTTTGGATTTGATAAATATTGATAAAAATTGAAAATGGATGCTTTGAAGCGCATTTGAAGACAATACTAAAGACAATCCTAAACATAAAAGAGATAAGGCTAATAATAAACAGCGAACTGAAGAGATTGTTTTAGTATTTTGATTACATTAATGATAAAGTATATTTTTAATTTATTGAGTACGTAATTTTATTTATTTATTTATTTATTTTATTAGTATTATGGTAAGTTTTACGCGTACCCTTTGGTTGGAACTCTGGTATTACTTTCCTTCAGTCTATTGTATTACTATTCTATTATTATTTATTTATTGACTTTTTATTTATTTATTTATTTATTATTATTATTATATTATTATTATTATTAGTATTATTATTATTTGCGATTAGTATTATTAGTGTTATTTGCATTTATTTTAGATAAATCTCAAGATATATCTTGAGATTTGGCTATTTTATTATTATTTCTATTTAGTGCTTTTATTTCTCCTTACTTGTATTTTCATTTATTTTTACGTTTTATGAATTGTTTCTGTTACATGCATCACTCATATATTATCTCATTTGTATGTGGGTCCATCGGAAACAGCCTCTCTATTATGTAGGGGTAAGGCTGTGTACTATTGAACCTCCCCAGACCCTGCTTCATTGCAGGATTTCGAATTGGGTGATGATGATAATGATAACTAAAGATAAGTTTTGTGAGAGATTTGAAGATGTGAAATATGTCAAGGTGAAGAATTGTTAACATTATGACGTATTCCCATATTGAAGAAATATACAGATGGAGGAGTCTTCTTAAGTTATAAAAGGAAGACTCCTTCGGCTACCTTAGACATCCCAAAAATTACCTATCTTTTCTTAAGGCAAAGATTTTTCTCCCCTTTTGTAGTATTTCACTTTTATTATTTCCTGAAAATAGTGAAATATTAATTTAGTAGTGTCCAAAGAAGTAGGAATAATTGGTTGAACATCGTTAAATTTTGGTGTTCTTTATTTTATTATTACATAGCTATTGTCGGGTATAATTGTAGTGAATTATTGTACTATTAAATTACATGTCTAGGAAAATTTTGTCTAAGAGATTGGGTTTTAAGTCCCTCAGTCTTTCCTGAGAATTTACTTGGTGTGATTTTTCAGTACAATCGCTCACACTCTGTTCACTTAGGCAACAATGCTCAAAGTGAATTTGTCATTATTAGTGGAAATTAACTCGAGTTTCATAACAATGTTCACTTTGAGGAAACATTGATATCTGATCACTCCTTTATGGATATACAGAGGTTGACAGACAATAACCAATTGGTAAAGCCTTTTCGATTCTTGAATGCTATCACAAAAATATGGTCTTGTTGGAACATAGATGGATGCAAATCATTTCAATTCATGCAGAAGCTTAAACAAGTGAAGAACGCAATGAAACTCTTACCCTGAAATCGATAAGATAATCTCCAAAACCTCAAGTCTAAACTACTCATTGCCCAGCAATCCTGCTATGATAATCCTCATAATTATGAACTCAAAGCTGTTGAAATAAAGTGGTTACAAGAATATCAAACTCAGCTTTCCTTTCACAATTCGGTTTTGAAGCAAAAAGCCAGACTCCATTGGCTTAAAGAGGGGGACTCCAATCGCAAGTTTTTTCATGCTTCCTTGTCAGCCCCCAGAAATGTAAATAAAATATCCAAACTTCAAGACAGCAGCGGGAGGAATATGTTGACGTGATGAATATTATGGAGATCGCCACGACATACTTCCTCAATCTCATGGCGACAGCCGACTCTTCCCTGCAAAGTCTTAATCTGTCTCAACTTTTTGAATGGAATATAAATCAAGGCAACAAATTAAAGAGCTACTCAGTTCTCCATTTACTGCATAGGATGTCAGATGAATTCTCTTTGGTTTGCATCCTTGGAAGTCTCCTGGCCCTAATGGGTTCACTGTCTTATTCTTTCAACGCACTTAGGATATTACGAGTCAACTCTTCACAGAAGTTGTACTTGAGTTCTTTGATTCTACAAGAATGCTTCAGGTTATAAATCAAACTTTCATTTGTTTGGTGCCTAAAAAACCAAACCTCTGCTCAGTAAGTGACTACAGGCCCATTTCTTGCTGTAATACCATTTACAAGGTAATATCTTTAAGCTTCTCACTGGAAGATTGAAGTTGATGCTATCGGTTCTTATTAATCCAGCACAAAGTGCTTTTATTCCTGAACGAAACATTGGCGACAACATTCTGATATTGCAGGAACCATTGAAGGAATATCCTTCGGGTAAGAAACTTAATAGTTGTTTGATTAAGATTGGCAGGTAGATTTCTCTCGTCAAGGCTCATTGATACTGCAACAGATGATGCAGCTATGTCTTACCATTTATCCGCATATCCCCGAACCTCTCTAATACAACTAAGGAGGATCATATTACTTGGAAGCTTACAGCAAATGATGGTTTCTCTGACAAATCATGCCATTGTCTCTTTACTACTAATGCAATGGTAGTCCCGTGGTACTCCCTTTTATGGCATAACACCATCAGCCCCAAAGCAGCTTTCATAACATGATTAGCTATCAAGAACCGCCTCCTAACAACGAATCATTGGCACGGTAATGTTGATGACTTATGTGTTCTTTGTAACTTAGCTTCTGAAGATCGAGATCATCTTTTCTTTCATTGTAATTATTCTAAAGCTATTTGGAGTCTATTATGCACTTGCTGCTGGCACAATTTGGTTGCTATGATTGGAAGTTTGTATTGCAGTGGATAATTGCCAAATCAAGGAGAAGAACTCCAAACGCAGCTCTCTTTTCTGCTGCCTTCGAACAGATACGAACAGTTTTATTAATCACATCTTTGGCATTTCACAATACACAAAACACTAGGGCAGCAAATGTAAACAAGTGAAGAACGATTTTGTCCAAATATATAATACAAAAAGCGTCCTTATTACCACAATTCCACTGAGCCAGCCAGGGGCTGTAATTCCACAGTTGCTGCCCTGTCTCCTAATTTTGTGTGTTCTTTTGTCATTAAAGAACAATTGGAAAGCCAATGAGATAATGCAAGTTGGTTTTAAATAACAATAGGATTACAGATAATTTAACTAGTTCCAAGTGCTATGGAGAAACAGTTTTGCAAGCTTTTTCTATAATCCATTCAAATTTCACAACAATGATACATCAAAACAAGTCTATTATCATGTTCATGTTCAAAACGCCACATTGACTGTCAGTATCAACCCAAGTTTTCAAAAGAGGTGCAGGTTCAAGTTCAACTGCCCCAACCAGGGCCCAGGCCATATGCATTCATGTAGTCAGCTGTGTGACCGTGTGAATGACCATGGTGGTGGTGGTGATTGTGATGGTGATGATTGACATTAATGTTCTCTTTAGTTTCATCAACAATTTTCTGGATTTGCTCTGGTATAGATTCTTCATCAACTTGCCTAACAGACTTTGGTAAAGAGGATACAAAACTAGAAATTCTCTCTGCTAGCTCATCCGCAGCATCTTCCTGCAATCACCAAATAATGTTATCACAAGCACCACAAAATGACATGTAGTCAACAGAAAATAATTACACGGAATCAACTTTTATATTCAGAATAATTATGTTAAGGATTCTATGTTAGAAGTACCTTATATTAGAATAATACTATTCTGGAATATTAGGGTTAACCCGTATTTCCTAGTAATAAAAACTGAGGGGTTAGAACTTAATCAATAACAAGTAATTCTATTCTCGTCACAACCAACAATATACTAGGAAGTGTTCCATATATAATGTAGAAATGGAAGGGATTTTTTGCCTAAATTTGCCGTTATGCAATGAACATGAGGAGGGAATCTAGGAACAAGAACAATGACACTCAGGGATTTCTGTGTTCATGGTCTAGAGATAAGAAAGATTTATTGGCCACAAGCAGACTATATTTCAAGTCACAACTGATATCAATCTGAAAGAAGATAGATTTGATAAAAATAAGTGGCGCAGATTGGTCCCTTATCTGCTCCCTCTGCTGACTTCAGGAGAGGAATTTACCACTGCTACATTCTCTAGATGAAATAAAAAGAATGAGGAACTGATCGATAAAGCAAAAGCAAAACCTTTAAATCGATGGCTCAGAAGACCAAAGGAACATTTAAGAAAACATGTTGGAAAGAAAGTAAATGATAGATTCCAATATCATATAAGGTTTTCAAATACTGATAAAACCATCATTGACAAACACAAAACTCGCTATACCAATAATGATCTCTAACTGAAAAAAAAAAGCGAAAAAAACAAGAGGACGAAGAAGCCTTACTCTGCACTTGTAATCCAGACCTAAGATTTCTGCTGAAAAGGTCCACAATAATACAGAAGCAGAGATCAAGCCCATATCCTTTTGTTTTTATCATCCTTACCCTATTTCTTCCATTAAAATGCAGCAAATATAGAGGTAAAATTACAACGTGTGCTCGTGCCATCCAATTAGGAGGATATGATTAAAGATACATAACCCTATGAAAAGACTTGGAACCTGAATGCAAACTCACTCATACAAGCATATCACTATTTTAAATAGTTAAAAAAGCAACAAATGTGCCGCTTGAAGTTATCATGTCAGTTCTCTTTGAAGTAAGAAGCAATGAAACTCTAATATTTTGGTATAGTTGAGAGGAATCTCTAATAGATACCACATAGAACTAAACAAATTATCACCTTCCAGCAGAACTAGCTGGTAATACTGGCCACTATCTTGTAAGCATATTTGTGAATGTTTCTGATATAAAAATTAAACATCTAGATGAAAAGACTTGGATTGTTTAAAATTTTCAACAATGATTCACCAAGCATCAATCACAGCAAATAACTCATTCACTAACAATTTGCAAACCTGTTTATAATCATGCACATATTAAAAATGAAAATAGAACAAACATTAGGAGGATAAAGGTTCTCACCTGAGGCCACCGCCCACTAGAGTGTGTTACAAGTTTTCCCCTTTGTAGTGCCTCAACGACCTTAAGCCCTTCTTTGCTCCACTCTTTAGACCAATCACTGGACCAAATCACTTGCATCGGCAGCTTCCTAATAACATCTGACCTACCCCATTCTACCAAATTGAAGCTAGAATTCAACTTCTTTAATGTCCTCACAAGAGCTTCCCTCCCATTTTTTCCTTTCAGAATTACTCTATGAGCATCCACATCCATGCCACTGATCTCCTTTGAACAGCACAAGCCTATTAATCTTTTAAATGCCAGAGTTGACCCCAAGACAACCTCTCTGACTAGTGGAATCTCCAAAACCCACAAAGGTAAAGCTGGTTTCACACTAGTATCAACCAGACTCACGCTCCTAACAGATTCTGCGTTCTCCAGAATCCAATTTGACACCATTCCCAAACTAGAATCGTGCAAAACAAGGTGTACAGGGGCTAACCCCATTGTAGTAATCACTTGACCTAAAATTCTTCCCATCTCCTCACCCCCCAAAGCAATAGATTTAACAACATTCTTTCCACGATCAAAATGAGATTGGATCTCTTCATAAGGAATTTGCCCAGTTTCAATGACATTATCAAAAGCCCAGAAGATTCCTTTTTCCTTAATGAGACCGTATACATCCAACAACTTCTCAAAAACCCCACTGCCTCTCTCTTCAACCACTTCCATTGTTTTGTCAGAGAAGCCATTTCCAGGCAAATCAAAAACAACCCCATGGAGCCCTCTAGAACCCAGAAAGTCAATAACTTTCCTAAAAGAAAACGAACTTAGACCCAACCCATGCACGATCAGCACCTTCTCAGTCACAGAAGGTTTGTTACCGCTCTCCAGAGCAAAAATCTCAGTGTGTTGTTGGTTCTTGGCAATCTGCACCTTTATAATACGTCCCCTAGAGTAGTGCTGACGAAGAGGAGCAGAAAGGGAGAGAAAGAAGGACTTGGGGTCTTGAGAAGATGAGGTGAGAGAGGAGAGAGTGACGGTTAAGAGAGTGACGAAAGACACCAAAAGTGTGAAGTAAAACCAGAAAATGAATGGGTTCTTCTTTTGTGTCTCTGAGACTTCAGCTGGCGAACTTGGTTTCTTTAGTGTAGATTGAGGTTCTGGCTCTTCAGTGATGACTGCCATGCCGCTTTCCACAAAATTCTACGGAGTACAGTTGAAATGAAGAAGAAATGTAACTAGACTGATGACAATGAAATGCGAAGAGAGTAAAGCTCTTTTTTTTTATATATTATTTTTATAATAAAATAATAACTGCGTAAAAAAAAACAAGCACAAAACCTTATCTCCTGTTCTGTTCTGAGTTTGTGTTTGCCTCTCCCTCACTATGTCTATGCCCTCAAGCCCATCACCTCTGATGCGTCCACTCTCTGTGTCAGCGTCTCTAATAGAGTCCTCAGCCTCGTGTTACTCTCGTCTTCTCTGTTTCTCACTCTATGGTGGTAAAAAAAGCTGTCTTTTACCAAATTTAAGAGTCAGCCCCAAGTTTTATGTGAATTCTCCAAGAACCCATCTTTTTATTAGAAGCTGTAGTTCTATATCCGCCAAACCATCTTCCCAGCTTCGTAGAAATCTCACGGCCAGTTCGGAACCAGACGAGAAGCTTCGTGCTTTGCGTGAGCTCTTCTCCAGGCCTGGAATTGGCATCGACGCCTATATCGTGCCCTCTCAGGATTCTCACCAGGTTCAGTTCTTGAGTTTTATGCATGATACTGATGGTCTTTTACTTTGTTCTTTTGATGTTGTATGCTTTCTTCAGCTTGACCTCCACTGGGTTTTGATGGTCCATATTGGTTATCCCATATAGCATTTCTGATATGGTTTTTGTTTTCTTATGCTTGACCTCCACCGGGTTTTGATGGTCTGTATTGGTTATTCTGTATAGCATTTCTGATGTGGTTTATGAACTTTTGGAAGTTCAAATTGCTCTAATGTTGTTTGAACAAAATGGACAGCTCGCCATTTTGGTGTTTTTAACTCAGAGCATGGAAAAGGGTTTGGAGTCTGCAAGTAGTCTGACTCTAACCCAACATTATACTACTAACAAAGTTTCATTTCCTTGAACCATTTATCATTAATCTCTTCTTTGTGGCTTCAGAGTGAATTTATTGCTGAATGCTATATGCGAAGGGCATACATTTCGGGCTTTACTGGCAGTGCTGGAACTGCTGTTGTCACAAAGGAGAAAGCAGCTCTCTGGACAGACGGTCGGTACTTTCTCCAGGTTGGGAAAGAAAATGTTGCAAGTTCATTATTTCATGCTTTAGTCAAGCGCGTGGTGCCTGCATTGTCAAATCTATTTAGCAGGATCAAAGTTTTTTTAACTTTTATTTGAATTGCATTTTGTAAGGGAGTTTAAGGTTTGACACCATAAAATTGGAGGTAAAAGATGGTAGTCATTTATCTTTTCTCTTGTGCTTAGGCTGAAAAGCAGTTGAATTCTAATTGGAATCTCATGCGAGCTGGCAACACTGGAGTTCCTACAACAAGTGAATGGCTAAATGATGTTTTACCTCCTGGAGCCAAAGTTGGCATCGATCCTGTGAGAAAATTCTAGATTCCTTAAGTTGAATGAACCTTAATTCTTGTTGGTCTACTGATATAGAGAAGATTTGTGTCTTTATTGGTGACCTTGATTAGCTTAGCACATTTAACATTTCTACATGTATCAGTACTAATTTTTGCAAACATGCACCAAAATTTTCATTCATTCAATCTTGATGTTTTCTCAGAAGCTTCATCCTTGTGTTTTCCTTCGAAATTTGCAGTTTAAGTCTCTTTTCTTTTCAATCTTCAGTTCATCGAATTTTTAGTTTTTCTCTTTTCTTATCTTTGCTACTTTGATTCATTTTTTTTTCCTGTTTTCTTTTTGTTTTTCTGTTTTAGTGTTATTATCCCTGTGTCTTGAAGCATCAGTTTCATGTGAGCTTATACTTGATCAGTTTTTAACTTCGCGTTGCCTGATGCCACTTTGTCTCTTACATATGAAGGGAGCAGTTCCTTTTTTCTTTTGATGCGGCTGAAGAGTTGAAGGAATCTATAGCCAAGAACAATTTGGAGTTGGTTTACTTGTACAATCCAAATCTTGTGGATGAGATATGGAAGAAATCCAGGCCAAAGCCTCCAACCAATCCAAGTAGGGTTCATAGCCTAAAGTATGCAGGCCTAGACGCAGCATCAAAATTGTCTTCACTGAAGTCTGAGCTTCTTGATGCTGGTTCATCTGCAATTGTTATCTCTACGCTTGATGAAATTGCCTGGCTGCTGAACTTGGTAATACTAGACTGATTTACTTGAATATTGATCGGGCTTTTTAATAAATTTTAATAGCACTTCTCTAATTTGAATTTTTACTTCATATTCCCAGTTGGAGAATCTAACTTGCAAGCAATTCAAAATTACTTTCTTACTTCTTATTAGCAAACTTGATATATATGTTTCTGGTGTAGAGAGGGGGTGATGTTCCACATTCACCTGTTATTTATGCATATCTTATTGTCGAAATCAATGGAGCAAAACTTTTTGTTGATAACTCGAAAATCCAACCCGAAGTGTTCAATCATTTGAAGAATGCTGGTGTTGAGTTAAGACCATATGATGCAATCCTTTCTGAGATAGAAAGGTAAGTTTCATATAGCCTTGTGGTTTATCACTGGCTAAATTCTTTGTAAAACTGTTGTGTACCATTAGGATGAAAATATGCCTTTTTATATTAAATGTTCTGAATACACTTTCTTGTTAACGTATATAACCCAGTGTGTGAAATTGACAAACATTTTACACATCCTATATACTTTTTGAGACGTAGTCTTTTTCTTTCAGTTTGGCTGCAGAAGGAGCCAAACTTTGGTTGGACACATCGTCTGTTAATGCTGCTATAGTCAATACCTACAAATCTGCTTGCAGTAAACATCTAGAGAACCTTGGAAGTAACAGTGTGGGAAAGACTAATGGTTCTAACACATTCGATGGTAAATCATGGGGACCTACTGGTGTCTTTAAACCATCACCTGTCTCTCTAGCAAAAGCAGTGAAAAACTCTTCCGAGTTAGAAGGCATGCGCAATTGTCACTTGAGGTAATTACATATTTTCCTCGGAACTTGATCTTGTTGTAACTTGCAATAGTTGCTTGGTGCCCTTGACCTTAGAATTTATGCAATAAATTGTTGCCGCTAATATATGATCATTTTGGTTCATAGTATCTAAATGTTGTAGGAAATTTTCTGATTTCTAACATCTATTTCTGGATCTCCTTTCATCCTCTTTCATAATCTTTATCACTTGTTGTTCTAAAGAGAAAGGTGCTTGGAAATCTTTCATTAGGGTTTAACTGGTTGAATATCTTTTGCTGTGGGGGAGCTTGACTGTAAGAGATCATGTAAAGATATCTCTGAGTGGCCTGTTGTGAATGACAACAGTTCTTCCATGAGGTTTATGAGAAAATTAAGCAAGCAAACGATAATGGTCGATATAGACATGCAATTTTTTTAAAAAAAGTTAGAAAGTTTTCTAGCTTTGGCTACTTGTGTGGAGACTATCTTAAAAATGTCCCTCGTGTGAACTAAATGTTACATCCTAAGAACTCTCTAATATTATGCTGACTTATTGTATTCAATGTTAAGGGATGCGGCAGCTTTAGCAAGGTTTTGGGACTGGCTTGAACAGGAGATCAACAATGGTGTGAAATTAACAGAAGTAGATGTTGCAGACAAACTTCTTGAATTCCGTTCAGATCAAGCTGGTTTTGTTGATACTAGCTTTGATACAATAAGTGGTAGGTACATCTCTTTTCTGTTGCAACTATAGTTAATTCAGATGGTTTCCCTCACCTT
>JANITW010000007.1:15295156-15308872 GCA_027564335.1 Erythroxylum williamsii
AGCTTGACTGTGAGAAATCACGTAAAGCTATCTCTGAGTGGCCTGTTGTGAATGACAACAGTTCTTCCATGAGGTTTATGAGAAAAGTAAGCAAGCAAAAGATAATGGTCCATATAGACATGCAAGTTTAAAAAAAAAAAAGTTAACAAGTTTTCTGGCTTTGGCTACTTGTGTGGAGACTATCTTAAAAATGTCCCTCGTGTGAACTGAATGTTGATGTATCCTAAGAACTCTCTAATATTATGCTTACTTATTGTATTCAATGTTAAGGGATGCGGCAGCTTTAGCAAGGTTTTGGGACTGGCTTGAACAGGAGATTAATAATGGTGTGAAATTAACAGAGGTAGATGTTGCGGACAAACTTCTTGAATTCCGTGCAGATCAAGCTGGTTTTGTTGATACTAGCTTTGATACAATAAGTGGTACGTATATCTCTTTTCTGTTGCAACTACAGTTAATTCAGATGGTTTCCCTCACCTTTGGTCTCACTGTTTGGGATGAAATCACAGGTTCTGGTGCTAATGGTGCCATTATACACTACAAACCTGAACCAGAGACCTGTAGTGTTGTAGATCCAGGAAAAATTTTCCTGTTGGATAGTGGAGCACAATATGTTGATGGAACTACTGACATAACCAGGACAGTGCACTTTGGTGAACCTACTGCAAGAGAAAAGGAATGCTTTACTCGAGTTTTGCAGGTTCAGGCCTCCTTCATATCATTGAAAGAAAAACTACTGTATAGGAGATAATTTGTAGACTTTACCAATGCGGTCTATGCAATTAATTTCAGTGGTATGTTAAACTTAGAGCAATTTTAAAGCTGATAATTTTGATTTTTCACTTGATTCAATGACATGTTGAATTACAGGGTCACATAGCTCTAGATCAAGCAGTGTTCCCTGGAAATACTCCTGGTTTTGTCTTGGATGCATTTGCACGCTCTTCTCTTTGGAAGATAGGACTTGATTATCGACATGGTACTGGTCCTGCCAATCTGTTGGCTACGAAGTCTTAACAGGTTATAAGTTTATGACTTGAGAAGATATAGCTTCATGTCATTTCCTCCTTTTCCTTGAATCTGTTAGGGACTGGACATGGTGTAGGAGCTGCACTGAATGTTCATGAAGGTCCTCAAAGTATTAGTTTCCGGTTTGGAAATATGACACCCTTGCTGAAAGGGATGATAGTGAGCAATGAACCTGGGTATTATGAAGACCATGCCTTTGGCATTCGGATTGAGGTACCATGGCTATGCAGTTATTTACTACGGTCTATTAAAGTTTCAACCTTGGGTCAATATAATTATATTGCGTAACTTATTATTCTGAACCTGTTTAACTAATTACAGCTTGTTATTTCTACCTTTTGATCTGAAGAATGTGGCAATATAGAAGAATATGAATGCAATTTACTGACATTTTAAGGACTCAACTCTATTTGATTTTTCTGTTGCTACATTGGAAAGCAAGTTGTTTTTGATTTTCAGCTCAGTATTTGTGATTTTTTGGACCTGTTTCTGTTGTAACATGCTCCCTAGATGAATATTGGATTTTGGGATAAGCTTTTTTCTGTTATTTATTATGATGATTGCTAACGGTAGGGCCTGGTGAACAATGAAATGGTCCAAAGTAACTAGCCTTAGTTTTCCCAAGAATATTGCAGCTTGCTCACTTGATAAACAAAATTTAAGGATTAGTTTTTGTTGAACTGTGTTATTATCGTACCAACATTAATATCCAACTATAAATGCCGTCTCCCCGGAAAAAGATAACAAAAGGCAAAATGTTTCTGCTCTTTTCCCCCGTGGCGGGGTGTTTATTCTATATACTTTTTATTTAAGCTTCCCTGTTCCCAATTGAAAATGACTTGGATTGCATGGAGGGTAGGCTTTGTGTTAATTGGTTGCTGGTGTATACAATTTTACCTTGCTTGCCTATTACTGGTTTCCAATCGTTTGTTATAAAAATTAGTCAACTCTTGTTGCAGAATCTCCTTTTTGTAAAAGAGGTCGACACTCCAAACCGCTTTGGTGGAACGGAATATCTGGGTTTTGAAAAGTTGACATTTGTGCCCATTCAGGTATTCTAATACTAGCTTGAAACTTAAGATCCAAAGCTCATGCGGTCCATGATTTTACTAATAAATCCAGAAAATAATTAGCATGTTTCTATGGATATACTAACCTGACACACAGTTCCCAGGTCGTGGACTGAAATTTGGTTGCTGAGAAATTGGATGTTCTCAGTTAGTATTTGTGTGGGATTAATTTCTAACACTTGGGTTATTTGCTCTTTCTTTTTTGCCTCTTTCCTTTAAAATTTGTTCTGATTAAAGATTTTTTTGGAACCTATCAATCCTTCTACTGCAGATTAAGTTGATAGAACAATCTTTACTCTCTGCAAAAGAGACGGATTGGATCAATGATTACCATTCACAAGTGTGGGAGAAGGTAAAATACCCTTGAGCTTGTAGTTGCCCTGGTTCTCAATTGTTAACTCCGGAGTGAAAATGTAATGCTGATATTTGGTTTCTTTTCTTTCATTTTGGT
Organism: Erythroxylum williamsii; assembly: GCA_027564335.1. Taxonomy (NCBI): domain Eukaryota; kingdom Viridiplantae; phylum Streptophyta; class Magnoliopsida; order Malpighiales; family Erythroxylaceae; genus Erythroxylum; species Erythroxylum williamsii. Next base: position 15,297,707 of record JANITW010000007.1, read on the forward strand.
TGCAATGGAAATGAAGTACATTGCCACATTACCTTTTTGATTGTTAGTGCAAGCCTAAAAAGCACCTTCCATTTTAGGCATTGACTTGAGAACTTTTGACAGGTTTCACCATTACTGGATGGCTCCGCCAGGCAATGGCTGTGGAACAACACACGAGCAACCAAGCAGTAATTAAGCATGCCTTATCATTTCCATTTCATGGAATCGTTGTCGAGTACCTTTTCAGTTTTCATCACGTACAAAGATGGAAAATTTTATGCACATTCTCTGTTTCATGTATTTCAAACATGTAACATATAATAAGACACGCAAGTTTCATGGCTTACCTTCATTTCTGCTTTTTGTTTTTCTATAGCTCAATTCATTGACATTCACTGGTACAAAAAGCTCAAAGGTAAGTAGCTTAAACAAGAAGCTTTTACCAGATTAATTGATCAAAATGGAAACTAAATTCTAGTCCTGCCCCCAGGGTAGGGGGGCGATCATACCTCCCCTTGTACAACAAGCATAAGCATAAGAATCGTTTTCAAGCTCATGACAACAAAACCTAGGAACCATACAGAGAGTAGAGTTGAATGCTGTATACTTCCTGAGGTGTTCAGTAAAATTAAGATACAAGGAAATACACGTGAATGTGGAGATGTTACAACCACAGCCATAAACCTATTCTCTAAACAATCCTTAGCTCTGGTGTTATATTGGTTTTATTGAATTCCTGAGCCTAGTTGATCAAATTGACAAATCAATTCTCTTAATGAGGGGCGTATAGGTTACTCATCACATCTTCCTTTGAGTTGAATCAAAAGCTGAAAGCTCGCTATACATAGCTGATATTGCATCAGCAAAGTATGCCTTTGCTTGGGGCCTCTTAATCTGCAAGATGTCCAAATCAGAATCGAGAGAGAACTTTTCTCTTACCCTGATAATGTTTGGCATTTTGATTTCAGAATTGAATGCCCTTGGGAAATTTGACATTCAGAATTTTTTATTTGGACAAAGTTCTCTTTTAATTTATGAAGAATGCACTCCAATATTTCTATGAATTTACCAAAAGAAAATGTGTACAACTTCACCTTAAATGTTGGAGTCAGTAGGCCATTCTCCACCGTAAATGGTTCTGGCACCAGTGTTACAGCTTTTGCAAATTCAAAACCTCTCAGCTGTTTGGATTATAAACACTAAAACTAATCATTTACTTGCACTGTCAATAAACCACTCTACCCAACAGCTTAAGATGATGGGTGAGACCCAAAGATGGATTATATATTATTTTAACATAGACGCGGAAGAGTTCCAGCACATTATTAGCACTAAAGTTACCTGTGCTTCCCTTCCAATTACATCCATATCAGCAAGAACTGCAGCTCTTGCTCTTGGATCATGGCAGAGTTGTCCTAAACTATTATACTGCACAAAGGAAATTTGGATCATCAAAAGATAATGAAATGACATTTCATGGCTACTTATTATTTCAACTTATGGAAGAAATGATAGAAGCCTGTTAAGAGATCCAAGAAAAACAAAGGTAATTAATTCAAAATGTTTTTGGAAGGTGATCAATGGGCAATCATATGGCGTACTCACTGCTCACTTGAGCAAATAACTGTCATGGAAACCACAGCCTACTATAGTGGCTATACTTAGGTATTTAATGAGGTCCCCAATTATTCCCCACATGTTGGACAAAATCATCCGGGAAAGGTCTGGTTATGATTAGTTATCAGAGATGGCTGAGATGCATAGGTTGTTGACAACTTAGTTGAGAAAATTGCACAGGTTGAGGGCAACTATAGTAATGATGGCAGAAAAAGGAAAATGTTATTGATATATCCAACATCCGATGCTTGAGAAGCATAAATCCATTTAGAAGTTTGGTAAAAGAATCAGTTATCATCCACGGAGAGGATTTTCAGAACTGTGATCAAATTGTAGAAGTTTGATATAAATTTCAATCAGTTTATTTTATAAACCTATAAACTGTTCATATAGTTTTGAAGTCGAGCCTTTCCAGCAATGGAGCCTATAGACTCCTGATTTCACTCTTTGTTATCCTTTTGACAACAAAACAGACTTGATCTGGCTTCATCTGTTTGACAGAAATGAATGCTACCAAAGGAAAGAATCTAAAGGCCTAAGACCTATAACCATCCGTACTCAGAAATTAAATAAAAGAAATTTTTTATCATCCACCAGAAGTACAGATAACCACTCACCCTGATCCCCTGGGATGCAGCCTGATCCCTCAACACATCTGGATCTACTGCAACTATGGCCACCAAAGAGGAATTGAAGCTATCACCTGCAAAAGCTTAAACAGTTAGTAAATACTACCAACAGAGACATTGAGTACAGCATACCATCGACTTAATCTTACCATATATAAAACATTGAGAGACAAATCTAGACTTTGTATATACATTCTCAACCTTCTCTGGTGCAACATATTCTCCCTGGGCCAACTTGAAAATATTCTTTTTCCTGTAAAAAGTTGACAACAGAATTTCAGGAAGGTGTTAATCTTTCACACACAAACAGAATGAAATAAAATAGGGGGTGAGGAATACAACAGTAAAAAACTGTATTCTATAAGCCATACAACAGAAAAGGTATCTTAAAGGATATTTTACATCAGAATTTAGTTCAAAGTAAGGGGAAAACAAAAAATAATAATAATAATAAGTCAAGAACAAAATCAAAAGTCTTGACATTGTATGAGATGTAGTAAACCTGATGGCTCACCCCTACCTAATGGGATAACAAATTTAAGTGTTTAATCTTTTGGGATTTTTTAAATTTAGTACCAAATTTTTTAAAATTTTCAATTTAGTGACTAATCTTTTTAGAACTTACATAAATCAAGTCAAAAGGTTGTTTTTGATGATGTGGCATGTCCACTAAATGCCACATGGATATCTATCAATTAGTCACACAAAAAAAACAACATTTCGATTTGAATTATACTAATTTTTAAAATTTTGCCGCTAAATTGAAAAATTTTAAAAATTTGGCAGCAAATTCTAATAATCCCAAAAAATTATACACTTTTGAATATGTTATCTCATTACCTAACAGTCTCACTATCATGCGGTGGAAAAGTAAATCCTTCAGTTATTCTTTCTTGTATACAAAGTAGTGAAATTTTATTTTCTTGATTACAAGAATAGAAGAAATATCAAGGTAACCTAACCTATCAATGATCTTTAGGCGTCCTCCAGGCAACCACAAGCCAATGTCTCCAGTATGCAGCCAACAATCATCGTCAATTACTTCTCTCCTGCCCATTTAAAATGTCATTTAGGTACTCTAAATATTAAGAACATATAAAAACAACATAATTCAATATCCTGCAGATTAAGTACGTATGGATTTCATCTTTGTAGTAGCCTTGGAAAATTGTAGGACCTCTGACACATATTTCACCACGGGGATGTGGCTGATCTTCAGATGAGTAATTCATTTCAGGAACATCCACTAGTTTGACCTCTAAAACAGAGAATGTTAAATATAGAAATTAGAGACAAGCAAAAGCCTGTAAAGAGATAAATTATACATTTCACTCAATAGTAGTATCCTAAGCGGTTTACCATTTAAGTTATTTTCCTTCTAACCTTCCTTTCTCTGAGTCTCCAAACAAAATTGAGGAATGCCCAATTTGTTTACCCCTTACTGTCATGAATAACCATCAATGAAACAGTTATCTAAAAAAGCCACTATATGGTTCTAGATGCCACCATGACTACAACATAATGTATAAGATAAAACATATTATAGTCGTAAGCACATGCAGCCAATAAGTATATGCAGTACATAGGCAAACAAATAGTGAAATGGAAATCCAACTACTAACCACAGGCAGCATTAGGAGACCCAACATGGCCAACTAAATTGTCACCCTCATTCATAATGGTTATGACACAAGAGGTCTCAGTCATTCCATATCCCTCAAGCACCTGACAGCCAAAGCACCTGCAGCATTCACAATGAATAAGTACATGAGTGGATTGCTTGAATAAGCAACCCTACCTTCACATTCCCTCTTAGACCCACAAGCATGAGAGAGAGAGAGAGAGAGAGAGATCAACTTACACCCTTAGAAACTCCATTACATCAGGAGAAAGAGGTGAAGCACCAGAACCCATAAAGCGAACTCGACCCCCAAGCTTCGCCCTTATCTTGTTAAATACCAATCTGTCCCAAATAGGAGATGGATTCCGACCTGAAGCAGTTCAATTGAAAATAAAAAGTAAAAACAAGCATCTGCACCTTCCAACATACTAATTCAAGGATTTCTAAAATGCAGGTTTTCTAACTTCAATATCATGTCATTAGAAAGCATATTCTGCTCTATAACATTATTACATATTTTTGGCATTCCAATAGTGGTTGATCTATTGGAATGCTACTCTTATGTTAAATTGCATTCATTGGCACACATACCACTGGATATTGCTTGCTTCTTTGAGTTGTAGGCTGCTCTAAAAAGTCTCTCCCTTAGAGGTCCAGAAGTCTTCACAGCATTTATGATTCTACAACAACACACTTAAGTTACTATGCCCAAATGACTACGAGCCATAATGAGTTGCAACCATAAAATTACCCATCATATATTCGGTTATACAACCGAGGAACACTGCAAAATATAGTTGGCCTTAGAGCAGCCAAATCATCCATCAATTTCAGATTGTCCTGCAAATAAGAAGGGCTAAAAGTAAGGAGACCAAAGTGAACCCAGCAAGTGATTTTTTAACAATTAAAATATGATAATTCAGTCAAATAGCTTCTGGGAATTCTTGTTCAGTCTTTTCCCACATATGTAAGCAAACAAGCACTGCCTATTAACCGCGCAGAAGTTTAACCATCTAACTTGCTTGTGATGCATGCATTCAAAACACCATTAACATCCTCAGTGTGCAAAACTAAAGAAGTCAGTTTATTTTCTAGAAGCTTAGCAAACGAGGCACTGGAAAATATATGTTCTACATGATATGCATGAGATCAACTAGTAAATGATTCTTTTGATGCATGCACCAACTAATCTCAGCAAAGCTCTATATATTCAAGTATGATAAGACCGGTCAGGTATATTAATTAGTATGCGGATATTGTGTAATCTCAAAGAGAACTAGAACATGAATAAGTTGACTTTTATGCAATACTATAAAGGGTGAAGTTCAACACCATAAGTCACAAGCTTTATTGGGAACAGTTAAAATACAGCACTAGGATTGCAATTTAAATGTCACATGGCTGGACTGGATCAATGTAATTGGACAAAATCCTCACTTTCAGCCACAATTCATCATTGCAACTAACATGACCAAAAAGCTTGCAATTGCTAGACGTGAAATTTGAGCCACATACCCCCTGGTAGAAGCCAACAGCAACGCCATAGTAAATTGTTGCAATCTGAATAGTTCGTTCATAAATGTGTGCCAAAGGTAGATAAGATATATAACTGCACCAACATAATTTCTATCACATCACCATAGTAAAAATATTTTGTTTGAACGAAAGTACAACTCAGAACTTAAAAGTAACGTCCCCAACTAATTCACAAAAAAATCATAACTCACATATCAAAGGGGATGAATTTGACTGCCAAAGCGAAACCAGCAACACTTGCTATTAGGTTTTCATGCGTCAATACAACTCCCTTTCCACAGAAATCGAAGGGTAACTATTATGCAATGAAATCTTTAACTGTAGAAACTCAAAAGAGCAGCTTGAGCACCCTTAGTCCTACCTTTGGTGTTCCAGTAGTACCACTGGTGTAGCATATTGTTGCAACATCCTTTGGCTTAGGTGGCGAAAAAGGCTGCAAACTGCTGCGGCCCTAAAAGAGAACCATTTTACATAGGTCGATCTTTTACTTGAACAGAAACATTACAAGTATAAATGTATTTCCAATTGAAAATTGCTGCTCTAAATTGCAAATTATCGATTAAGACGGGCATATTGAACAGTCAAACTAGATGGTAAGACATTTTTTCATGGTAGAAAGTATCTAATACAACAGGCATCAGGAGGAAAGATAAAAGCATCTCCACATGGAACAAGGATCGGCAAATTATGACTTTCACTGCAATAATGAAATCTGGATTTCTTTTGTTTCATGTGGGTGCAAATGACTAAACTCCATATAAGGACTCCCCAGTAATAAATTATTCAAATGCAAATTGAAGAAAACAATTCGAAAATAAAAAACAGAAGCGTTTTCTATATTGAATTTAGATGTATGTGCAGAGGATTTCTATGGTATAGATACAAAAAGCCTAGAAATATTTTGGAGATATTCTAGCTATCAAATCTCCCAATAAGATATTAATTCCTATATATTTACACGAAAATAATCAACTCTAATAATTCTTGTCAACACTCCCTCTCAAGTTGGTGCATAGATATCCCACATGCCCAACTTGCAAACAAGATTATGAAATTGTTTGTTGTAAGAGTCCTTTGTTGAAGACATCTATCAGTTATTCATTAGACCCCACATGGGTCATTCATAAGTTTCTCCTTTACGAACTGTCAGTCAATTTCTTTGTGTTTTTTTTATATCATATTGAACAAGATTTTGAGCTATGCTAATGGCAGCTTTGTTATTACAGTAAAGGGATAAACTTCCTCCATTCATCAATTGTAACTCATTCATTAGCTTTCTTACCCACAAGAGTTCAGACACACCTAGCGCCATAGCTCTACATTTAGCTTTCGCACTGAATCTAGCAACTACATTCTATTTCTTACTTTTCCAAGCGACTAACTTTCCTCCTATATGCATACAGTAACCAGTGGTTGATCTCCTATCATCTAGAGATCCAGCTCAATCAGCATCTGTAAATGCTTCTATCTTAAGGTGATTGTTGTTAGTGAAAAGAAGGCCTTTTCCTTATGCAAACTTCAAATAGCGTAGGATACAAAATACAGCTTGTAAGTGTAGTTTTCGTGGATCATGCATATACTGACTCACTAGACTAACTGAATATGCTATGTCCGATCTGGTGTGAGAGAGATTAGTATCCCAACTAATCTCTAATATCTCCCCATGTCTACTAACATACCTGTTCAGGCTTGAAGTTTGTGGTTGCTCTTTATAGCAGATTCAACTGGTTTACAATCCATCATACCAATTTCTTCTAACAAGTCTTAAGACATATTTTCTCTAGGAGATAATATTCCTTTTCCTGATCTAGCGACTTCAACCCCCAATTAGTATTACAACCTCCCTAGATCCTTAACTTCAAATTCTTGAGCAAGGAGTTTCTTCAGCCTAACCATCTCTTCTGTATCACTTCCCATTACCACAATGTCATCAACATAGACAATGAGAAGCGCGATCTTACCTTGAGAATGCTTAATAAATAGGGTATGATCTGCATCACTTTGATGATAACCAAAGGAAATCATAGCCCAACTGAACTTCTCAAACCATGCTCTGGGTGATTGCTTTAGCCCATAGAAGGCCTTTTTTAGCACAAACCTTCCCTTGTGTCTTCTCATCGTCAAACATGGGAGGAATATCCTTATACACCTCCTCTTTTAGATCCCCATGAAGGAAAGCATTTTTAACATCAAAATTGTTTTAAATCCCAATCTAAATTAGCTACACAAGAGAGTAGAATTCTGATTGTATTCATCTCAGCAATAGCAACAAAGGTTTCTTGATAGTCGACTGCATATGTTTGAGTATAGCCTCTAGCCACTAATCTCGCCTTGTATCCCTTAATAAATCCATCTGGCTTATGCTTCACTGTGAATACCCATTTGCAACCAACCGTCTTTTTTCTTTCTGGAGCAGTGACAAGTTCCCAAGTCTCAGTTTTTGCCAGGGCCTTCATTTTCTCAGCCATAGCTTCTTTCCACTAAACATTTTCCATTGCTTCTCTCCAATCCTATGGAACATACATAGAGGAAATAGATAAGACAAAACATCTATAAGGAGGAGATAGTGAGTCATAGGAAACAAAGTTAGAAATTGGGTGCTTAGTACAAGTTCTAACACCTTTTTGAAAAGCAATAGGCTTATCTAAATCAACAGATAAATCATATTTTAACTCACGAGTGTTTTTGAGAGAAGAGGATGGCATAGACTGCATGGTGGCTTTTTCTGTCTTATCTCATATTGAGTATGACTTCAAATCTGGTCTATCTAAGTGCATACCTCGATCCTCCTGAACCACACTAGTTTTCTCCCGCTGAATTGTTCTCTCCTTGTATCACATTATCAAGCAACACCTCTTCGCTCTCATTCTCCCCCTAAAGAGAAGTTTGATGTGTGGTGAAATAAGGATCACACTCTAAAAAAAGTGACATTATACTTACAAAGTATTTCTTAGATGGAGGTTGACAACACTTTATATCCCTTTTGTGTGGGAGAATATCCAACAAACACGCACTTCAAACTCTCAGCTCCAACTTACCTCCATTCCAAGCCTGAGCAAAGCAAATACACCTAAATACTCTTGGAGGTAAAGTATAAGAATATTTACCTTGCAATAGGATAGAGCTAGAAGGCCATTAGTATATAGTAGGCGTAAGAAGAGGGTTACAAATTAGTAACAGGTGCCACCTAATACTTGGGATAGGATGGGATATAAGAGGGGAGGAATGACATGTAAGGGAGGCATGCGAGTATTCCGCACTGAGAGTATTGTAAGGGAGGTACAGCCCCTCATATAGGCTGATCCTTATTTCAGTTGTAGTAGCATAATATTGCAGAATATCAATATACCATGATGAATCGATGAGATTGTTTTCATCCATCTGCTTCATTAATTCTCAGAATATAGTTGTACTTGGGTGAGTTCTATCAATTGGTATCAGAGCACGATCTTGGAAATGCTGTAACACATCAAAGAAAAAGAAGCAGAGACCTCCAAAAGAAAATCGGTAGTGGAGACCGCTGAGGAAACTGAAGGAAATGGAGTGGGTGAGTCAACAGAAACAAGGCAGGGAAGTAACACTAAAACTGAGGGGGTTAGGAGGTTTGTAGCGAGAGAGGAAGGGAGAGCTTATGAGGAGAGGGGAAGAAGGTCAGAGATTCCAATTTTTTGTGGAGAGGATGCGTGTGGGTGATTGAATAGAATAGAAAGGTACTTTCAGTTTAATGGGGTTGTCGACAGGGATAAGAGGGACATAGTGGTAGTGGTGATGGATAGTAAGGCGTTGGTGTGATTCAATTGGTGGGAAGCGCAAAATGCAGAAGCTGATTGGAGAGAGTTTAAATTAGCTGTGCTAAAGCGTTTTCAACCAACGTTAGCTAAAGAACCCATACGAACTTTTGTTTGGATTACAACAATCTTCCACGGTGATGGAGTACCGTGAAAACTTTAAGCTGCTAATGAGGGCAATGCTATACATTGATGAAGAAATTCTCACTGGGTTGTTTTTTAATGGCTTAAAAATGGAAATCAGGGCTAAACTCTAGCTGCACCAAGCTGGGTCATTAACTGAGGTGATGGACATGGCGCTACTGGTGGAGGAGAGGAATTTGATCGTAAAGCATGGCAATCCGAGTCCCATGCAAAAACCAACTTTCAACAAACCTGCTCAGTTCAACCGATAGACCACGGTGGAATTTCGACCCAAACCTCCAGCAAACATGGAAATGAAGGGGAGTTCAACAGCGCCAAACCTGACCCCACCTCGGAGAGAAGGGATTGGAGGAGCTCGGAGACACAACTTCCGACAACTCCCACCCAAAACGCTTAAGGAGAGATATGAGAAGGGGTTGTGTTTTTATCGCAATGAAAGATTCAATCCCAGTCATGTTTGTAAAAACAAACATTTCCGAGTCTACATCATGGAAGAAGAAGGCGACAGTGAGCTACCAAAGGAAATATTCTTGGATGCTGAAGGTGATGACGACGAAGGAAAACAATTACAATTGAATATGATGAGTGTAATGAGATTGACGACAAAGAGGTCATTCAAAGTCTGTGGAAATGTGAAGGGAAGAAAGGTGGCTATCTTAGTGGATTGCGGGGCCTCTAATAATTTTATCTCCAAACCGTTGTGGAGCAGCTGTCCCTACACGTGTTGGAGACCCAGAATTCTTAGTACAAGCAGGGAATGGGTATAAAATAAGAGTAAAAGGCATTTGTGAACACTTACCAGTGGAAACGCAAGGGGTATTAATTAAAGGGGACTTCTTTTTGTTTGAATTAGGAGGGGTGGATGTGATTTTGGGACTGGATTGGTTAGAAGGACTGGGTGACATCCGAGCCAATTTCAAGGAGATGGCGTTAAAGTGGATGGAAGGAGATAAACAATTCAGCTTGAGGGGAGATCCAACCTTGATGAAGTCAGTGGCAACATTACAGACACTTTACAAAGCTGTGAAAGGAGGCAAAGGTTACCTCGTCAACATAACAAGAACAGACCCGCATGAACCCACCAGCGAAGGCGCGGCTGAACTCGAAGAGCTGATGGCTGAATTTGTGGATGTTTTATCACCACCCACGGGGTTAACTCCCCATAGGAGCCACGACCACACCATCACATTAAAACCAAGAGCCGAAATTCCAGCAATAAGGCCCTATAGATATCCCCATTATCAGAAGAATGAAATAGAAAAGATAGTGGGGGAATTACTTGCTGTGGGAGTCATTAGACCTAGCGTACGTCCCTTTTCCAGCCCAGTGATTTTAGTGAGAAAAAAAGATGGAGGATGGAGATTTTTTGTGGATTTTAGGGCGTTGAACAAGGTGACGGTAGCGGATAAATTTCCAATACCCACAATCGATGAGTTATTGGATAAATTGGGAGGGGCCAAGGTGTTTTCAAAGCTGGACCTTAAGAGTGGCTACCACCAAATTAGAGTCCGAGAAGAGGACGTCCACAAAACAGCCTTCCAAACACACGAAGGCCATTATGAATGGCTGGTGATGCCTTTCGGGTTATCCAATGCACCCTCCACCTTCCAATCATTGACGAATGAGGTATTCCGTTCCCACCTACGTAAGTCCGTTCTAGTTTTTTTTTTTAATGATATTCTTATATACAATCTAGATTTCGAGCAACATTTGAAAGATGAAGGGGCTGCCTTGTTGATCCTCTGGAGTCATAAGCTGTATGTCAATGGGAAGAAGTGCGAATTTGGCAGAGAGCAATTAAAATACTTGGGGCATGCAATCTCGGGAGGGGGTGTAGAAGCCGATCCTTCGA
>JANITW010000007.1:15321572-15332324 GCA_027564335.1 Erythroxylum williamsii
CGATGGCAAGTGTTCATCCACACCCCCAACAACCTGCCATCACATAGAAACAGAACTTGTTGCTACAATAGAAAATTATTCAGTTCACTCACGGCTAAGACTTTTCAAAATCAATTCTGCAAGTACGCACCACTATCAGTTGTGCAGACGGAATCTCAGATATAAAGCTCAAAAGCTGCAAGTTTCAAGAGGATATATAAGGTATGGTAAATCACAAGTGATGGTCTTATTCATACTTGTAAGTAGAAGTGAAACAATTCCACAAAGACAAAAAAAAACTATATAAAATCAAGAGGATAACCCATAATAAATATCATCAGCATTTCACTTAACAAAAAAGCACATGCAAAGGGCTTCCACTTTCAACAATAAAAGCAGAAGTATCACTTCAAATTTTCAGAACACAGTTTTATCCATCTTTATACAACCAAAACATTTCAGAAATCTAGAACGAATGATTTTCGGAAATATTATAAGCAAATTGCACCATAAAAGAGATATGGACCTACCGAAGGGAGGGGAAGAAAAGAAAACTCAACTCATCTGAAAGCTTAATCAACATGCAGTAGGCATGTCAGTTTCATTCATGCAGCTCAGTCAGTTTCAGTCATATAGCCCACTGAAGATAAGAAGTTTTTATTGAAGTATAAATGAAAGGTATGGCAATGTGAAAGGAGGAACTTAACTTACGGTATTCAAAGTTTCTGGAACACAAAATATAGCTTCCACATCAGCATGATTCACAACATACTTAACTGCCTCAGGACCTGCATGTCAAATTATTTACTGTCAATATTAGCTGGAAAGTCGAGCAAATTTGCAACTGAACAGTCAAATACACACCAAGAGGGTCATATAAGGGAACCGAGATATACGAATATGCAGCACATGCGTGATCGACAATCAGCCATTCTAGCCTATTTATAAAATACAGTCCAATGCGGGCTCCCTGTTGAGTAATAACTAAATTAACTAAAGCACTTAACTATTAAGTACAGAATTAAGTGGTCATAAGAACAAGCTGATATAAATAAGAAGCAGAACACACATTCTGCAAGCCATTAACTTGAAGTCCAGAACCTATTGCTTCCCTGGCAATGCCTGCTTCTCCATATGTCATCCATGTGTATCTTAGACCCATCAAGAGAAAGAACAGCTAAAAGTCACATAATCCGCAAAGTTCAGTTAACTATATAATGAAAATGTACAATCAAAAACTCACTCTCCAACCCTTCCATCAGGTTGAACCCGCGTGCCCAAATAGTTGTAATCAGAAAAAGTTTCAACAGCACGCCTATCGATAAACAACCGAAAGTAATATCAGTAGAGGAAAGACCAAAAACAAATCAGAGTCTTGTAGAAAGGTAAGACATTTACGTAACGAATTGAAAAGAGCAATAATTTCAAGTGATTAGTTTAGAGAGAGAAAGGTTATCTTACACAAAGTTATCGTGCAAAGTACCAATCTCCGGGTGATCGGGGAACCTACTTATAAGCTTAAACGGAGAGCGAGCAGACCTGTACACATTCCACTTGCCATTTTGCAATTTCTCTGGTAAAACTACACTGTAGGTTTGGCTTAGGAGGCCTAATCAAGCAGCAACAGAAACAACAGAAACAACAGCAGCAGCAACATCAACAACACCACCTTAAAAATGAATAAAAAACCAAGGACGTCACAATAGATAGCAATTAAAATGTGACAGGATTACTGCTGTGTGAGGCGGTGAGGCTAGGATGGAGAGTGGAGGAGTGGTCAAGGGCGGCGGTGGGGAGGAGATGAGACTGGATGGCTTTGAGGCGCCGGTGAGCAGAGGAATCCATGATGTTCTCGAAACGAAGACGGGCACGCTTTCCCGTGCAGTTACGTTACTACTTACTACGTTTGAATGTCAATGTTTGATTGTTTTTTTATTATTATTCAAACACTGAAGATCATCTCTGGCCACTTCCGAGGATCATCTCTGGCCACTTCCATGAAAAAGTCTATATTATCATAAGTTTGGAGCAAAGCTGATAGCTCAAGTGCCTGTTGGTGTCGGTGGTTGGAAAAGTAGTTTTTTAACTGCACAATTTTTCATTTTTATTTTTATTTTTTTGAATTCTAGAAAATTTTATAAACGGGCCAAATGGACACACCTCTCTAAAGGCCCAATTCTACCGTCAAAAACTCTACTAATAAAATTTCTACTAATATAAACCTATTCAAACAAGCACTAAAGCCAGTGAAGAAAAGAATTGAAAGAGAAACTTGGATTGGAGAAATGGGAATTTTAATGAAACCAATACTAATAATTATCCTACAATGTCTATCTCTAGGTTAAAGAAGTTCTTTTTAAGCCATTTGCATGCACTATGACTTATACTAGTCGTTCAATTGTTTAAGCAAAATAACATCATTTTATTTAGAAGAATTAGATCTCGAGCTGACTTATGCCTAAGTAATTCATACCGGCACTCAATTAAAAATATATTATTTTATATATTTAATTTATAAAAAATTACCAAGGCTGGTCCGTTGGCATCCCTAATCCTGATCTTACATCTTTGGCCTCATTTTGCATAACAATTAGAAGTACAAACGTTATTATCTCATAAAACTTGAAATATACATATAGAATCCAAAAAGTATGGTGGGCATTTGAAGACTACTTAGAGATGACTTTAATGAATCTGTTCAGTGAAGCAAAAAGGCCTGCTGCTTGGTTGAACAAAGTTGGTTCCTGCTCAGATTTCTCATGCACATTTCCAAAGATTATCTGCGGGGATCAGTAGTTTCATTTCAAGTCGCAGCTAACCTTTCAGTTACAAATGCTATCTTCAGTGAATGGAATGAGGATAAAATCTAACCTCCAGTTCTTCAGCATCAGGACGTCTATTGAATTCTTTCGCAAGCAGATATCTGTTAGGTCTATCCCTGTCATCATAAAAGACCTTCCAAGCTCTGGCAAGGAGAGAAATGAGGAATCAGAAAGAACAAAACATATTTTAGTATAAAAGCTAAGCAATCTGAGATCATTTATGCTTGAATGCGGTCAGTTCAAGTACACGGGGAGAAAAGAAACAGCAAAACTTACCCTGGGTAACACCTAAAGACAGCTCCCTCTGGCAGAGGTCTCATTGAGTAAACTGTGGTGAAAGTGCTTCAAAACATATTAAAGTACACAGTTGGTTAGTTGTCAGTGGTATGATAAAGTTCTTCAGTTAATTAGAGAAACAACACTTCACCTTAGGAAGTAGCGCCTCAAATTACGAACATTAATCCCGACTCCGACATCCTCACTGATGAGACGTGGATTCCACATGATGAGAGGCCTCGGCTACGAGTATACGAGGCGGATGTACCATCAGCTAAACAATTATTCAAAATGCAAAGTGGAGTACATTGATTCTTTGTAAAGGTTAGGCAAGAATTTGTATGACCATTGTTCTTATGTAATGCAAGCCTGAGCTCCGTTGAAACTAAATATGTGACATATATATGTTCCCTTGATGAATTATGCAATTTTCCAATCTATTTGTTTCCTTTTATAGACAAGTCGATGAAGCACACAACAGGAAATTCCTATTTTTCTCATAATGTTATTTCAGGCAGCTCAAAGATGAACAAAAATGCCACCAACTCAATAGTGAAACGAGACTCCAATTTTACATTTTATGAAAGTTTAAACGTTCATACTGGATAACCCTGCAACTGAAAGCTTTAAAGCTGTTCTCCCAACTCATTTAGAAGTGAGAATTAACCATGGTGTCATCGTACAAAAGATTCTCACTTGATTTGCACACCAAGAAGCCTTCTTGAAATCATCATACATGCGCAATTATCAGAAGTTAAAACCTCATGAAGAGCAATACTTGCAATGAAGTATGAACGGGAAGTAAGTTAGATACCGGTTCACCTGAGAGATCAGATGCAATCCTCTTTACAGATTCCAACATCTGATAATCAGGGACAACCATGACCACAATCTCATCTTCACTTTCCACAGGTTTCCGGTCACTTAGACTGTGACAATATTGAGGAAATAAGTTTAGTACATATTTCAATGCAAAATACTACTCACTACTTACAACAGATATACCAAACAATTGAATGCATATATAACTGCTACCCACTTGTACATTTTATAACACTTGGAATTGCAATGCATAAAAGAGTTACATGAAGTAACTGATCCAACTTGAAAAGAATTGGTTCAGAGAAATTGAACATCTATTGGAAAATTGTTCAATAAGGACAATACCTGGAGAATCCAAAAGCAGCATCTCTCCACTGGTATTTTAGAAGCGCAGCAGCACCAGCATCAGGGAATATGGCTTTGACTCTCTAAGCATCAGCTGAATTAGTGGACAAGCAAAGTGATGCAGTACATAGGTTTTTAACAGCTTCACTGTTCATTTTGTAGTTATATAGTGTATTAAATTAAAGATAAAATAGAGAATAAAACTTATGGAATAGTTGTGCCACGGTATAGCTACTGCTTTGAAAGTAAAATTCGACATGACCCTGGTGCAATTGATAACGCTGTTTACGAACTCGATCTCGAGGTCGAAGACTAGGAACTCGCAGAAAATACAATCGCCCAGAGAGAAGAGTGTTATCAAGTTTTCTAGGAGTTTGTCAGTGCAAAGAATGGCTAGAAAAGATTCAATATACAGAACTAAATCAGACGTTAGAAGAGAATCCGTGTGTGAGGCAACAAACGTGAAGAAAAATTTGGAAAATGTCAGTAATGTTTTTGGAGAGGGTTTGCAACATTTAAAAACTGAAAGAGATAGAAATGTGCAAAGACTCGATCAAAGAATAACTCTCCAGTAGAAAAATAAACAAGTTCGACTCATAAAAGATAGGAAACAGCCTAATCTGAATCAATAACAAGCATCTGCGCAGGCCTACCGGCACACCAGAATTTGGCCTAGATCCAACCTCTTACCAAAGTACTAAGGGATAAGCTACTCAAATCTTGTTAAACACTTTAGATATAAATACTAAAAAATTGTTTATACCCCAATGTGAGTCAAGAGTACAATAAATTTGATCAACAAGTAAAGGAGAAGGCCATTTATCCAACAATCCCCTACTAAATGGCTTGCTAACTTTGAAGTTTCTGGGCAAAAAAAGTTATATACTTAAGCATCAATTTCTTTCGACTGAATTCATGCCTAGTGATGTGAGGCAACAACTTAGTTAATAAAGCGAATTTCTCTTGAACTTTATAGACTGAGGATGAGACCCTCACAATTCATATTATACACTTAATTTCGGCACATTCTGCAATAAAAAGAAGATAAATCACAACAATCACTTTTTATGGCCATGCACATACATTAAGTATTCACGAGTGCTTTAGAAAGACGACCTAATTCTTTCATAGAGGGAGGCCTCACCTTCATACTCAAGTAAGTGATTTCTCCAAGTCTATCACCCTACAGACTCCCTATTAAGGGTTGTGAAACCATTAAGAGCCAATATGACTCAACCTCTGCAAAATTGTATCTATCAAGTCCATTATATTATGATCATCACAATGGGCTATGAATCTTATAAAAATCAAGAGGTGAATCTATCAAATCCGTCTCTTCAGGACCGTTTAAATAACAAGGCTATGGATTCATTAAGAGCTTGAGGCTCAACCTCACTTAAAAAATAACTAGATGCCATAGGGACGAGAATGTTGTGCACATTGAGGACTCATATGGCTTTGTTTGACCATAATATGATATCCATCATACTCTCTCAATCCATGGGCTTAAGCCTTATCCCCCTCGACGATTCAAAAATTACTTTCCCTGTTGATCCTTTATTGAAAGGGTCTGTCATGGTCGTCTCATATCTCATATACTTCAAGAAAATTACTTCATTTTTTACGATTTGTTTGATTGCACTATGTCTAATGCAAATGTTTCTTCTTTTGTTATTGTACATGCTATTTTTTGCTATCCCAATGGTTGCTTGCAAATCACAATGTAGGAAAACGAGTACATTTGGTTTCCCCACAATGGCATATTTGCTAGCAAGTTCCTCAACCATTCAATTTATTCACTTACCAAATGAAGAGCAATAAATTCAAATTTCATAGTGGAGTGCGTTATACATGCTTGTTTTGTAGATTTCCATGATATCAGCTCCACTCAAAGTAAAGACATAACCACTAGTAGAGCAAAACTTCATCATTGTCAGATACCTAATTTGCAACACAAAATCTTTCTAGCATAGCAAGAAATTTGCTAGAACACAAACATCAGCTCATAGTTCCTATAAGATATTTTAACAAGCGATAAAGTGCATTTCAAGACTTACTACTCAAATTATGAGTATACCAACTTAATCTACTAACAACATAAGCTCTATGACTCAGAATAATTTATGAAGAATATAACACTTCCTATAATTTTAGCATACTCGGCTTATGAAATATTAGAACCTTTGTTCTTCTTGAGAGGTATATTAGAATCATAGGGAGTTCTCCCAATCACAACAGCAAAGCAACCAAACTTTTTCAACAATTTTTTAATATAATGGGATTGGCATAAAAAAGAAGTCATTTTCAATTTTCCTTTTAATACCAAGAATCACATCAGCTTCTCCTAAATCTTTCACATCAAATTGAGAAGATAAAAACATTTTGGTCTTATTGAACACACCCACATTAGTACCAAAAATGAGCACAACATAATGGCATATAATCACAAAATTTGATCCAATCATTTTTTTTAATAGTAGCAGTTTTGGTCGCAGGAGAGCAAGTCTCAAAATAGTAGATGCCTTTCTTTTGATTATAACCTATAACCACCAATCTAGCTTTAAATTTTTCTATAGTTCCATCAAGCCTCATTTTCATTCTAAAGATCCATTTCATCTAATTGGTTTACAACCCTTAGGCAAATCAACTAAGTTCCAAGTATGGTTTGTCATTATTGAATCAAGCTCACTTTAATGGCTTCTTTCCAAAAGGTAGCATCTATGGAAGGTAGTCTCTTCATATGTCTTACGATCTGCCTCAATTAAAAAGACAGAAACGATTTCCTCATTTATTCTATCAAGATAATAATTTTCAACTAAGAAAGCAATAACAAAATCTGATCCAAAACTTCTTTCAATTCTTTGCCTCTTACTATTCCTAGGTTCATTTATATATTTACTTGAAACAAAAGTAGAAGCAGGCAAAGATAAATACATATACATAGCATTAGAAGGACCAACAACATCACTATCATCATTTTTCTTCAAAAAATTTTACATCTTTAGATTCAAAAATAGAATTATCACTCAAAGAAATGAATCTATATGTAGCACTATTTTAGCATAACCAGCAAACTCGATCAATAGTCTTAGGCCTAATATTTTTCTTTCTAAATCCTGGTAAGCTAACTTTGGCCAGACCCCCCATACTTTCAAGTAATTAAGGTTAGGTGCAAATCCTTTCCATAGCTCATATGAGGTTTTGACTAACTTTTTGTGAGGAATTCTATTAAGAATATGACAAGCAGAAATTATCACTTCCTCCCATATATTGTTAGACATACCAAAACTTAAGAACACGGAATTCATCATTTCCTTAACTACAATTACGTCATTTTGTTAGGATGCATAAGGAGCATTAGATTCGTGTATTATACGATTCTTTTCACAAAAATCCTTTAAAAACTTAGTGTCATATTCTCCACCATTGACAAACCTAAGTTTCTCGATTTTTCTGTCTAATTGATTTTCTACTTTCGCTTTGTATTTTAAGAACATCTCTTCAATCTTATACTTGGAACTTAGGAGGTAAACCTTGATGTACCTCGAATAATCATCAATAAAAGTTAATGATATTTTTTATTCCCTTTAATAACATAGTTCTTAAAATAAGCTAAATTTGTATGCATCAACTCAAGCAACTTTGTGCATCTAGTTGTTACATATTTAAACAGTTTTTAGCAAACTTTACTTCTACACACATAGAGCACTTAGAAAAGTCATCATCCACAACATTTACCAAATTCATGTTTCTAAGCCTCTTAATAGAAAGAACATTAAATGTCCTAGCTTAACAAGCTATAAATTAATAGATTTGGCAATATAAGCAAACACAGTAGAAGAGTTAGCATTGAAAGAACGAGAAACAATGTTCAGTACGAAGAGTCCATCAACTAAGTACTCCTTTTCCACTAAGTCCCCATTTCTAGCAATTACGACCTTATCAGCCTCAAAAACAATTTTCAATCCATCCCTATTAAGCAAGCTAATAGAAACTAAGTTTCTACGCTAGGAGGCGACACACAAGACGTCATTCAAAGCTAAAATTTTTCCAGAAGTAAGTTTAAAGAAGATCTTTCCCTTACAAAGTACTCCAATAGTTATAGAGTTTCCAATGAAGACGCATTCTCCATCTGCAGCATCCTCAAATTGGTGGAGCAACTCCTTATTGGCGCAAAGATGCTTCAAAGCACCAATATCCAACACCCAAGCAGTTTTGTTCTCTACCAGGTTAGCCTCCACAACTATAAGAGCTATAATTTCATTCTTTTAAGCAAGACTGACTTGGAGCGTAGACTGAGCAATAGGCTTCTGATCTTGATTTTGCTAGCCTTTACAAAGATGGCACCGATATGCCTTAAAGCCTAGTTTACCATAGACATAGCAAGTCAACTTATTCTTCTAAATTCCTCCATCACCTTTCTTGAATTGATTTTGCATTTTTGTAGCCCATTCTTTTAATTCTTCTCGTCGTTGACTTTGAACCTATCCCAAGAAGTACTACCAGAAGACTCAACTAAGTTAGCTTTAACAGAAATAGAAGAAACAAAATTGAGCTTATCTTTAAGGCGATTAGCCTCCTCAGTTCTCATATTACTAATGAGCTCCTAGAGATCCATGTCTTTCTTCTTGTACTTCAATTGATTTCTATAATTGCTCTAAGATGGTGGAAACTTCTTTAACAACACTTTTGCTTACAATGTCTCACACATCTTCATGCTCTCAATTACCACATCATCCACAAGGTTCTTATATTTGTCAACTTGCTTCATCACTAGCTTGTCCACCACCATTTGAAATTGCAACTATTTACCCACTACATTTTTTTTTTCTAGCATCATCTGCCCTATGCTTCTCTAGAGCGTCCCATATAACCTTAATAGGCTTTTGATTCACAAAGAAATCAAATAGAGAGTTGGTCATATGGTTTAGCAAATGTCCTCTGACTGTTTTATTATCCTTTTCATGTTTAATCCTAGCTTCTTCTTCAGTGGGTGTGTTAGGGGTTTTTTGAGGTTATGGCTTTAATAGACAAAAGATCAGTGAATAACATATAATCTACTTATGATTGTTTAAAGAAAATAGGCAATTTTTGGGACCAATATTTGTAGTTGGTTCCATCCAAAGGTTTAAGTTTAGAGAGGTCAGGTAATATTTTGTTCAATGATACAAACATTGTAGATTTCTATTGTGAAATGGTTTTGCTTTCAAATTGTGAATAGTTGTGATGTGGTATAGCCATTGCTTTGAAAGAAAAACTTCGGCATGACCGTGGTGCAATTGATGATGTTGTTTGCTCTCCGAGGTTAACACAACTAGTCTACGAACTCGTGCACTCAAGATCGAAGACTTGGAACTCACAGAAAATACAATCGCTTATAGAAAAGAGTGTTATAAGTTTATCAGTGCGAAGAACAGCTAGATTCAATATACAGAACCAAATCAAACATTAAAGGAGAATCCGTGGGTGAGGCAAAAAACATGGAGACAAATTCGGAAAATGTTCGTAATGTTTCTAGAAAAGGTTTGCAACATTCAAAAACTGAACTCTTTAGTCCGGGCGGCACATGCGGATTTGGCCTAGGTCTAACCTCTTACCAAAGGACTAAGGAATAAACTATTCAAGTCTTGACAAACACTGATTTCAATATAAAGACAAAAAAATTGTTTATACCCACCAATTTGGGACAAGAATAAAACACATTTAGTAAACAAGTAAAGGAGGGAGCTATTTGTCCAACATATAGTCTCTAAATACTCTTTCCTTTTCATTTTGTCCAGTCTTACCATTGTTTAGAAATCAACTCGCAAAGCTTGGATTCACTTATATTAAGGACCTTGGTTCTGTTAATTAGATCTTAGCAAACTACGATATAAAGTTGGAGTGAGAGTGAACCTGACATCCTGTTTCTTCAATAAGTGTGTCTAAGAAAATCCTTGACAGTTCCCACAGTTCAGCTTGGGCACCTTCATCATCTAGAAACTGCAGTTGAGGAATCAAGAGCTCGACCTACAAAAGATAAATTTGAGCATTACAATGCAGTTTATTTTGTGTATACAAAAACCTTTTTTTTTTCCCCCTTTTCCATTTTCACCTACTATGGCTCTCATTCCTCCTGAAGACACAAACAATCCACTTGATTCGCTAGATTGCCTGACTGCACCCTCCAGGTCAGAAGGCAGGCAGCTGAAATAGACATAAATTTATACCATTAAAATCTTTTCTTCCATACTCACAGTACATAATAGGCGAAGTAACATGATATCAAGAATCAAAATCATTTCTACAACTCTGGTTTTTTAGACATGTTAAAAGACATACATGGCATACACAGAAAACTTTTGACTGCCTTCAATGGACTAATCAAGTTGAACAAGTGATTTTCTTATAAATGGAATCATGACCACATGACCAAAATAATCTTATTCAGAAAATAAGGTGGTTAATCTACAAGGAATAAAGTCGAGGACATTTATTTGAATGAACTGATAATTCCATGAAAAATCAC
>JANITW010000007.1:15383883-15398161 GCA_027564335.1 Erythroxylum williamsii
ATGACAAGCCATAGCCATACAATAAAACCAATTCATCCAAATAAAAATCACTTCAGCAATTGTTGCCTTTGATACATTCAAAACTGTAAAACTGTACTGAAAGCTATTGTACACCATGCTCTCTACAGAATATAAAATCTCCATTGGAATTTTTAAACTACCAATTAATCCTAATCCGTAAGAGTTACTCATAATTCATAACTAGTCTACTTATTATGGAGAATGGGATAAACTATGACATAGAATATCTTAGATGTACATTAACTACTGGCGGCTGAGATCTACAGACAGTAAAAGGCTGGTGATGAATACCTCGTTATCTAAACCTTGCTTTCCAATCCCATGTTTCTGCTCTTGCAATAACCTAACCTAATGTAAACTATAAGTTGATCATTCACCAAGGTGAAATTGTGGAATTACCGTCTAACTGTTTGCATGTATTTATTCTTGAGTACGGATAATCTTCTTTGCATTGGCAACTTTTCATCCTTCATTCCCAGTTTATCCAAGTAGAATATGACCTTTTTGAGGGTTAGCATAACCTCTTCACTCTCATAGCCAAAGTGTTTCTCTTGAATCATCAAAACCTCCTTGAGTAATTCCAGTAGCTTGAGATCATTCTTTCCTAATCTAGTCTGGATGGATATTAGACAATCCAAAGCTTCCCCTGCCAAAAATATCCAGATGGTATAAAATCATTTCCAATTGAAATCATTCTCATGAATCGGTCAGATGAGTAAGACAAAGCAACTAACCAACTGGAAGAGAATCCTTTCCAAATGCTTCCTTACGAATGCGCAAAGCCTCTAAAGCAAGCTGTTCAGCTTCTTCATCTTGGTTTAAATTGTAGAGTGTTACTGCTAGATGCAACATAGGGAAGGTGATGGATTGATCATCAGGCCCCACATTCTTAAGCATAATATTCAAACTTGTCCTCAAAAGATGCTCAGCCTCGACAAAATTCTTGGATTGAGAATAAGAGCTTGCAAGATTTAGAAGGTGCAAAACCAAGCTGGGATGTTCTTTTCCTTTCTGATTTTCAGTAATCAACAAGCACTCCTCTAGTAGCTTTCTTCCTTCTTGTCCTCTAAGAGCACAACCGAAAAAATTACAAGGCATATTTTCATCTTTTATAGAACTGATATCGTGTTAAACTGCAAAAATTGTAAGGATATTTCATCACCATCTTGCAAAATTATTGGCAGTCATGTATGCCCTTAATAAGTACTATAGCTTCACAGTCATCTGCCCCTACAGTTCTATAATTCTCCAACCTAAATTTTATCTGGTTATACCTTCCTACGACATGAAGCAATTCTGCAAGATCAATCCTCATCTTCTCCATGATACCATCATCTAAGGCCATATAATTAGCATCCTTGATGACCTTAAGAGCCCTTTTATATAAATCAACAGCTTCTTCCAGGTTCCCTGCAGAAATTAGCATTTGAAACATAGGTAAGTCTTGTTCTCATACTTCTGAAAAATGAGGTGACAATTCAGATACACAGAACACAAGTAAGTCTTTTACTCAAACTTATAAAAAATGAGGTGTAAAACTAGAGTTTTACACGCTGACATTATACCTGGACTCTTCAAGCAGTTATCAGGTTCAAAAAGGGAGATATAATCATCATTTTGAATCTCCTAATGGTGCAAAGCAGATACATATTAGTAGGGAGAGAAGAGAGTATTTAAAATGGCTACCTGCAGCACACTTCACATGAGCCATAGAACACAAAGCCATGCCAACTCTCCCATCATCACTGCCGTATAAGTTTGTGTAGATGCCTAAAATTCTGTTTATGAGCGAGCGTAAAGTCGATTTTTCAAACTAAGCAGTTAAAAATCAAGTAAATGTAAATTAGAGTTTTTAAAATTAACCTCATAAAAGGGCTTTCAGCATCTTTAGGTCTTCCCTCCTTGATCAAAACATTGCCCAGTCCAAACAAAGGCACCACCAAATCTTCACTTTGTAGTCCTTTACTAGATTCCAGAATAGTTATTGCACGATGGTAGACTTCTACTGCTTTCGTGGTTCTTCCGATAGAACTAAGAACTTTTGCAATCCCCAATAATGTTGATACAAGAAAAGTGCTATCTTTCCCTACAAGAAATCAACACAGCATAGCAAAATTGAGTTTTACACTTGCTGCTTCTTTGCTAGAGAACAGAAAGAATGTCAAAGTTCAATTACACTAGGACACATGGAAACATAACAATTATGGCCACAGACTGCAAGCTACACAAATTTTCTCTGTCTGTATCATTAACCAGATTAAAGACTGACCTGGTTGTTTATGCTTACTTCAAATCCATTTTCTGTAATTTCAATTTGATGCTTGGGGCCTTGAACTTTATTGCTTTTTTCCTTCAAATCCACTTGTTAATTATCATCTAACTAAAGATAGCATAAATGTTCTCAGTTTTTCAGCTTGATAAAAACCATATAAGGAGTGAAATAGAAGAATTCAAACCAAACTGATTAATCAGAAAACCATTTAATGAAGTTGGTAATCCTAAAGAAAATATGAGACAACTATTTCATTTATAGTTGAAACGTTCAATTTTTTAGAAAAGGGCAGCCATAGTCTAAACCCCTGATAATTGCACCAAGACTTTTACATTATCCTTACAATGGAATTGCTACAAAACTCCACCAAGAAATCATACTACGGTTAGTGGAGTGAATGCAATAATGTACAGCAAGTGGTCAAGTGAATAGATACAACAAGTCCTTAATCAGGTGATTCCAACTATGAATGAAGGTGCACCAAGATCCTAAAGATGGAAGAGCTAAAAAATCATGCTGGTGTAAAAGGAATAAATTTTCAAATTCATTAATTTCGCATAATGATATGAATTAGTATCTAGCTTCAAATCTGGACTCTACCTTTGACCAAACGTCAAACATAGATGATTTGTAAGAACAAAATACTGACATACAGCAACTGAAAATATTGAAGGTTGCACAAACCTCACACTCCAAAATCTGATTCATTTTACAGGCCACAGTAAGAATCACAAAATTCAGACAAGGTTTCGCTTACCATATCTATTCTCTAGAATATTGATAGCTCTTTGATATACAATCATTGACTGCTCAAGCATCCCCAAAGATGAATAAATGCTTCCCATATGCGTTAATATTGATTCCAAAAGGGGTTCATCGTCTTTCAAATTGTTGACAATCTGACTCAACTGTTCAAATAAATAAATGATTGAAAAGAGATGTGTAAGAACTTGTGCGACACATTCATCTTCCATTTCATTTTCAATATCCAACAACTTATAAGAAGATTACTTGTAGCAGAGAAATAACAAGCACAATATGACTAGCACATCCATGACATGGACATTTTCACAGTCAATCAAGAGAATCTGTTGGATAGTTCAAAAGATATTTCTTTATACATCTGGCAATAATTCATGTTGCCCATATTTTCTTGATAATGAAATAAGGGCGTCAATTGAAAGAAAAATAAATATTTCCTACAAGATAAAGAAAACTATCTGAATTTAAATGTTCAAAATGGTATGTAATCAGAAAAATTACTCTACGAAAATAACCTTCAAAAGATTCCCTTTGGCTGGGTGGAACTAACAAAAGGTGAGAAGTGTTTAATTTAAAGTTTATTGTCTTATAAATATCATATCTCAAATTGAGATTCATAAGAAGTTTTTGACTAATAGCAGCAGCCTCAGGAATAGTAGCATTAAACTAGGTGGCTCCACTCCTAGTTGGTTCTGGTTTTCTTACTCAGGACTCTTTGAGTCCCAAAAGCACAAGAATGTAAATCTCCACAAGTATTTTGGCAGCTGAATTGCTCTCCCATCCCACCCTACAATGCATACTATCATACTCTTTACTCTTCTTCTACTTCTTTTCACACAACTTCTACTTATGTTCTTCCATTACCCGAGTACTTTTCATAGTGTTTCAACAACCCTTATTTCACAATTCTTACCCAAAAATCCAAATCGTCCATATAGGGTTCACAAAGCCTGGAGTATTCTGTTTACCAGTCATAATCCATCAGCACTCCACTAGTCAACCAACCCATCAATTTTATGCATTTTTAAAACATTTAAATCCAGAACTGAAGAAAGAGATAACTGCAAACTCAAACAGGAAACAATACCTATTAGCCAGTATACTAGTGCAAAACAAAAGACTATATGCACATGAATTAAGAATGAAGACACAATCAAGGAAAATGGAGGCTACCATATTCATTAGAAACCTAACGAATTTTAGATCTCCAACTGCCAAATATCCCAGGGCTATGACATCAAGAGTAGCAGCTTCCTGGATGCTTCTAGCACCATCACTTATCTGTTCTTCCACAATCTCATAATTTGCTTGAAGTAGGTCTACTGCATCACTTATGTTTCCCATCTTAACCATCATTTTGACTTCACCAAATAACTCTTGCAATTGCATCTCCAATTCATTCATAGCATCTGTGGGTTTAGTTGAGCTGTGAGGCAATGCCCAAGACCTGCTAATTTGAAACTAAGCAACTCATTAAAACACCTAACCATTTTCATGAAAATAAACTGAATGCAAGAAGTGAGTGTTCTCGGAATGTTAATCAGAATTACAAAGAGAAAAATAGATGAAATATATTGACCATAAAAGAATATCTAGCATGTACTGAAGTAATCTACCATCTTGTCAAGTCAGATGAAGTTGAAAAACTAGAGGAAATAACATTTTGTTTGCAGGCCAGGTCTGCATTTGATGAGCCAACTGATGCACATATTCTCAACATGAAACGATGAGAAATGGTCTTTGGAGATACTTTGAACAGTTTGCGGCTCCCCTTGTGTTTCTGGAAAGAAATTGGAGACAGTCCCTTACTTAAATGGCTTGAATGCGAGTGCAGTAATGGCAGATGATGAATCCTGGAATGTTAAGATAAAACAAAAAGAAGAATGCCAACTTTGAAATGCCATCATTAAAAATATGCTGTGGAAATTGAAATCTTTGCAAAAAGAAATAGTACATTAGTCTCACTCTACTGACATTTATATTAGAATTTTGACCTAAACCTTTTAGATATGTAACACGAGTAATTTTTCTTAATCTCCACTAGTCCTATATGACATGGTGCTTGAGCGATAGTCTTCCATTAACATGTTTATCACACGGTCATCCACGTCCATGTCAAGTTGATACTTTTTTTTTCTTACTATCTAAACAATCTGAATAGTAAGCAACACCAACACCGCACTCTTAGGTAAGAAATAGAACATTATGCAGCTGAAAGGTTGAAGACAAATAAATTAGTTTGGTTAACACAACTAGTTTTGCCATCTGGTAAAATATTAAGAATGGTTTTGAAAAAGTTTGGAAAGATTATTGAATGCAAACAATTTTGGACACGTGGTCAGTTGCTCCAGTGTCAATCATCCAGGTGTATACATCAACTTGGCCTGCAAAACATAAACTATCATTTTTCAAATTACCAGCCAAGTTCTTGTCACTCTCTCCATTCTCCCTATAGTATTGATGTTGCTTTGTCACTACTTTTCCCTTTAACATTCTTACAATCTCATCCATTCTATTACAGAGTAATTCAAACTTCAGAATTTTCAGTTTCCATATCATCCTCAAATGGTGTCTTTTATTCATTCCCTACATTTGCAACCATTCTTCTGTTTGTTGGTGTCTTTGACTTACTATGCTGCCACCAATCTGGATAACCCACAATTTTGAAATAATTTTCCTTAACATGCCCATCTTGATTACAATCTTCACAATGCTTCTTCTCCTTTTCAGTTTTCTACTTCCTCTGATCTTTATTATTTGTTTGGCTTCGACTCTTCGTTGCAAATGCCACTAATTACCTCATTCAATTCCATTCAAAACTGCATCGTTACGTTCCTGTTCCCAATCTCTTCAATCTTCTTAATGCTTCCACAACCACACTGAGGCAGTGGATCTAAGCTAATTCATCCCGTAGCCTTTTAAGCTTTGTATAATATTGTGTTACAAAGGTCTTTCCTTGTGTGAAAGCAGTAATTTGCCTCTGCAATTGATAATTGATGGGACCATTACTTTTCCCAAATCTATCATGTATCTCACTCGAAAGATCCTTTGAACAAGTTGTATACACGAATCCTTCTACTAAATCTTTAGAAATTGAATTTAGTAACCATGACGTAACCATTTGAATTTCATAACCATGAATCTACCTTTTGCCATTGTTCAAACTCATCTGAATCAATCTTTGGTTAGTTCATTTTTCCATCAACATACCCTAACTTGTTCTTAGCACCCAAAGCAATCTTAACAGCCCGACACCATGATCTATAGTTTGATCCAATTAAATATTATTACCAAAAGTCATACCAAGGTTATTCGAGCTTTGTAACATAAGAGAACCTTCTTCATTCATCTAACTATTGTTTCTCAATTGCGCACTATTAATCATCACATTTACAAATCCTCTACTAGAATCCTCCATCTTCTCTGCTTCTCATCTAGTTAATACTAACAATGCTTAAGGAATTTTAGGCAAAAATGGCTCTGATACTATAAACAATCTGAATATTAAGCAAAACTAACACCAAGTTCTTGGTTAACCTCCCTCTGACTTTTCGAGAAGAACCTTTATTTTTTCAATGAATTTTGGTAAAGTATCTACAACAATAACCAACTCTAGCTTATATTACACTAGAAACTAACTAAGGTTGTTACAATTATAAAATTACCATACAACCAATAAAATACACCTTAAACTTCTAGAATTGTTTCAATTGAGTCATTTTCTTTCAAAAACTTAATCTATAGTCTCTTCCTTTTTCTTTTATGTTTTTGAGATCTAAAGACTAATAATTTATTCTATATCCATTCATCCAATTGCACAATAAATGATGTTTCTATCTTATGGAAGAAATTGTTCTTTTTACACGCAGATCATGAAAAAAAAGAACATGGATATTCATTAAAGTCTGAACTTGTAACAATAAAATTATTAAGTTTTTTATGCCATGCAAAGTTTAAACCAAGACAAGAAGTTAAAATTTTAAAAGCTGAATCAATTAAGCGAAAGCTTAAAATAAAATGAAAATGCCATTGATGAAACAAAAGTATCCCCACCACAAACTCCCCAATCAGTCAATCCCATCTACATTTTAGAAGAACAAAATTTGTATAATCTTCCATATATACTATAAAGATGGAGAGCTCTACCTTCTCTCTAGGTTCACTTTCCCATCCAGACATTCTCCTCTCCAAGATCCGCTTTTATGGCTTCTTAGCTGATCCTTAGATTAAATCCCTTTTTGTTTGTTTCACTATTGTTCCCTTTCTTTTCTTTTTTACCTTGTCATTGTTTTTGGATTCCAGTTATATATTACAAAGTCTACATAGTCTTTCATATATACTACAATGATGGAGAGCTCTTTTGTCTCCCTAGGTTCCCCTTCCCATGCGGCCATTCTGCTCTCTAGGACCTACTTTCATGGCTTCTCAAATGATCCTTAGATTGCATCCCTCTCTGCTTGTCTCACTGTTGTTCCATTTCTTGTCTCCTTTTTTTTCACCTTGTCCTTATTTCTGGCTTCCAATTATTCCTTCTCCTTCCTCTTTTGCCACGCTTTTAGCCTAAACATTCGTTCACTTCTCGCTTGGTTTGTAGATCTTCCTTTTTGTCTTTTTGCTCCCTTTGGAGTCTATACCTCTCCATTTTGTTCCTTCTTTCATCTATTTCTCCTTTCCACTTTCCCTCCCTCTATCATCTTCCTGCTTCTTTTAGTTCTTGTTTTTAGTAACAGTTTTTTGAAACTCTCCTCACTAGTTACTCATTTTTCCTTCTTTAGCATTATATCTAACCAGACGTCCCCGCCTAACCAAACACTAGCTTAGTCAACTCTCACATCCAATGCCCCCACTTCCCTGCATTCTCGTCTCAGCTCTCCCAACCTTTCACCCCATTCCTCTGAGTGCTTTTGGAGGTAGGTCTTGAACAATTCTTCTCTTGTAACTTTTCTCAAGTATTGTCCCCCTTCCATGGAAGCGGGGCACACCATTGTAGCCCGTCCTTTGGAGCTTTTTAGAAAAGGTGCATCCAAATAGGATTCAATATTGATTGATTTTTTCTTAGACAAAAGGCCTACTTTCCCACCCTTAAATACATGGGCTCATAAACATTGGAAATACATAGATTTGAAGAAGCCCTTGTTAATGAGGATAATTTCTTCTTTTTCAAGTTTGAGAATACTAAAAAGGTCCAAGATAATGGCCCTTGCACTTTAGCAATATGACCATATTTGTACAAAAATGGAAATTAGGAACTCACATTCAAGCACTTAAGAAAAAACAAGTTCCTCTTTGGATTAATGTCCATAATATCCTACTTGAATACTGGACCACCTTTGGCCTCAATCATCTTGCAAGTTTCATAGGAAAACCAATTGGATTGGATGAATCCGCTATAAGCATGAAGAGGGTAAGTTATGCTAGAATATGTGTGAATGTGCACATTAATCAAGAGATTCCAGAAGTGACCTCTATATTGAGACTTATTGAAGTTGATGAACTCTATGGAGATGAGGTCTCAGTTTCATACCAACAAAGACCTCAGGTTCACCACCAAGGCAAGATGTGGAAGCCCATAGGTAGGAAATTTCAAAATGTCTATTACTATGACCTAATGTGGTTAAACATTCTAAGAGACAAGGAGATTGATTTAGGAAAAGAAGATGGGAAACAGAAACTTACAAGTTGAGAATGTGTCATTAGAGCCTATTCCTTATAATGCCTCCATCAACATAGAATCAACAACAGGCAATATAAATGCTAGTTCTTTTCAGGAGATAGACAAAGATCCCTTAAAGCCAAACACTATGGAATCTTAGAATTCATTTAGCAATAAACCAAACCAAGCTATGATGTTGCCTACCAATCACAACATTGTTCCCTCCATTTTTAAGACATCTAAGGCTCTCAACCGTAGCTCTCCAATTATTCAAAATATTACTGAATTAGATAATGATTTCAAGTCCACGATTAAAAGGAAACTCAAAAGGAGGAACAAGGTACCAACTATAAACCAGTCTTCAAAATAACTTTTCACTCCTAGAATGTTAGAAGGCTATAGCCCCAAAAACAACTTCTTCTTCAAGACTATGACTAAAACCATGTTTGATTGGTCTTTTGGAAACGAAGTTGAAGGAAGAGAACTACAACGAGCTTGGTTTTTTAGTAATAAATGGTCTATCATCTCAAACCATTGTTCCCATTATAATGGTAAAATTGTAGTAGCTTTCAATCCAGACAAAATAAGGATTTATCATTCCACATCTCTGATCAACTCATCCATTTAGATTTAGAGCTTTTACAGGAGAAGTTATGCATTCATATAACTTTTGATTATGCCCTAACTTTGCATTTCAAAGGAATTCCTTATGGAGAAAATTGGGGGAAATCCACGCAAGTATTGAAAATCCTTGGATTATGTTAGGTAATTTCAATAGCACCTTACATCCTTTGGAAGTAGAAGGCAATGATTATCTCTAGAACCATTCAAAAGATTTTTGCATATGATTTAGTAATATTGAAGTTACTGACCTCAAAATGGCAAGCCATTTTTTCTCTTGAAGTAACAAGCAATAGGGTAGGTGGTTCTTAAAGAAAAAACTTAAGAAGGCAACGTTCAATAGCTACTGGTTAAGTCTCTTTCCTAAAAGCAAAGTTGCTTTTAACAATCCCCTCTTCTCTAATCACACTCCAATTGTGATCCTAAACCTTATTTTGAGGCAAAAGAAACCTTATCCTTTTGGATTCAACAACTATTTGGTGAAAGATGAAGGTTTTGAAAGGGCCATCATCAAATGTTTAAATCACTCGTTTCAAGGCTTGCACTCTTTCATTTATATGAGCAAGATGCATATGATTAAGGAGCAACTTAAAATCGACTTATTCAACATTATTATAGAAATACTCACGAAGTAGTGATAGATGCAAAAGCTAGACTAGCTAAGGCCCAACAAATACTTTATTAAGACCCTCCTACTACTAGAAAACAAGAAGAGGAAAATAAAGCTCTGCAAGTTTGCACTCAAGTTATGGAGGTTAGCTATTCTATTATAAAACAAAGATCAAGAGTCCAATGGCTCAATGATGGTGACAGGAATCCATCTTTCTTTCACAAGTCAATTCTCTACAAAGAACCTCAATAGAATTGCAGCAATTCAAAAAGAAGCTGGTTCCTTGGTTCATTCCCAAGCTGATTTGTTGAAAGAAACATATGATTATTGCACAAACACTCTTGCTTAAGCTATGAATTGTTTATATTCTATGCGGATGCTTAACTCTTTCATTACTGATCGAATATCAGGAGCTGATGCAAATAGTTTGATTCTTCCTTTGTGTTAAGATGAAGTGGAAAAGGCTCTCTTTGAGCTCAAACATAATATAGTACCAAGTCCTGATGAATTTAATGCTCTTTTCTTCTAGAAACCTTGGCACCTCACCAAGCATGTAGTGTGTTAGAGGCTATTCTTGAATTTTTAATAAAGGCAAAATGTTGAGAGAAATTAATAAGACCTTCATAATTCTTATTCCAAAACTGCCTATACTCTTGCTCCTTGAAAGAATATAGATCAATCTCCTGTTGTAATACAATCTAAAAAGTCATTGCAAAGCTCTTGGATTCAAGAATTAAAGTGGTGGTAAAGTCCCTCACTGATCAAACATAAGGAGCATTTAATGAAAGGAGACAAATAGGAGATGAAAGGAGACAAATAGGAGATGATATCCTCCTAACTTAAGCTTGAAGAATTATAATAAAGAACACTCATTTAGGAGTTGTACAACCAAGATAGATTGTCACAATGCCTTTGACTCAATCAACTAGAAATTCATCATTAACACCTTGAATGCATTTGATTTTCCTCCAAAATTCCTAATTGTATTGAACAATCATTACCAAGGTCTGTTATAGCATACTAGTGAATAGGAAACCAACAAAGCTCATTAAAAGTTGGCAAAAGATTAAGGTAAGGTAATCCTTCATCCCCTTAACTCTTTACATTAAGTTTGATGTTCTGTCTATACTTATTGGTTATGTGACAAGAGTGGAGAGGAAATTCAAATTCCGTAAAAAATGCAAAAGATTCAATATATATAGCCTATTATTTGCAGACGACCTATTACTACTCTCAGGGGTTGATTCTCACTCCATTAGTTCTTTAATCAAATCTATTAGAACTTTCAAAGAGCTATCTGATCTTGTATTGAACCAAGGAAAGAGATAGGTCTTTATTTCATCATCTGCTTCTTATCTGACCTTTTGGATCTCAAATCCGACAAGCCTCCAAGTTGAACAACTTCCTTTTACTTATCTGGGGTTACCTATTTGATGCAAAAGAGCTTAAAGTCTATAAAAGAAATAAAAGAGGAAAAATTAGTTAACCACAAGCCTTAATTTAATAGGATGAGGATTAGAAATTGAGTTGACAACAAAGATAAATCCTGGAATTTAGATTATTAAGATGCCCTATTAGATATGGAATAGTAGTGAGTTAAATATGTTATCCTAATTGTTTAGGACTAAGGGTTCTAATAACTTCTATATAAATATGTGTATACTTAGCCTTTCATAAATAACAATCCTGAATTTTACTTCAAACTTGAGTTTTCAACTAGAAGGTGTGATGCTTTCTTTTAAGAGTGATTCTTAGACCCTAAGAGTGATTCATAGATTTCTACCCTCCATTCTTTGTGTTCCTCAATAAATTCCAGCAAACCTAACCCAAAGTTTAGCTATCTTAAACCTAAATTCTAGCCATATCAAACCATGAAATTCTAAGCCTAAATTCCAACAATAAAATATATCAAAAATGAAATTCCAACATTCCTAGCTGAAATCCAGACCTGATACTTGATATTACAATAACCTAATATCAGCTATATTTATTAATTTTGTGAATTTTAGTTAGTACTTTTTCTATGTGTCCCACATCACTATTTCCCATAAAAGATCAACATATAGGGACTTTTTGCCTCTCATTGAAAGCATAAAAAAGAGAACTAATAGTTAGTGCAACAAGAGCCACTCTTTTGTCGGTAGAATTCAACGTATAAATTTTGTTCTAAACTCTGTACATGTGTACGGGTCTTCTCAGATAATATTCCCAAAGAGCTTAATCAAAACTATTGAGAAGATGCTCAGGAGTTTCCTTTGGTCAAGAGACATTAGCAAGGTTTTGTAGCTAAAGTGGGCTGAGGAAATGTTTGGTTGCCTAAAGATGAGGCTGGTCTAGGCATTGCACACATCATACTAACCAGTAGAGTCCTAATGGCCAAGAGAATTTGGAGGATTTTGGTTGATAAAGAATCCTTATGGGTTAAATAGGTTCATTCTCACTATCTAGAGCATCAAAGTTCTAATCTTTCTCAATCTAATTCTTCTCGGACCATGCTCCATATCCTAGAGCTGAGGTATCAAATGAGGCTAGATTTCAAGCACAGGTTAGAGGATGGTTCCAATACCAACTTTTGATATGATAAATAGGGCATATTGGGGCCTTTAAGTGACAACTGTAAAGGAAACTATACCTGAAGAGGTTTCAATAAGAAAGGTCCTAAGTGAAAATAGATTCAATATTAGCCAACGAGCCAAAGATAAGATGTTTACCATTGCTCCCCTTTACAAACTAGATTCCAACAATGGAGACTCTATCATCTGCCCAAGACACCCCATCATCTAGTCAAGACACCCCTTAGGCAACTACTTAAACAACTCATGCAAACAAGTCCTAAGAAGCAGAGCCCCTAAAGTGTTTTGGGATAGGTTCGCTTGGTTCAAACAAGCAATTCTAAGCTCTCTTTCACCTTATGGCTAGCCATTAGAGAAAGGTTAACCGAGGAAAAATTCATGGTAATAAACTCATCTCCAACAACTGCTCTTTCTGCTATCAAGTACTTGAAATCATTGAGCATTTATTCTTTCAATGTGAATTCTCTACTTATGGCAAGAGATCCTACACAAATGCAAACTCTCATGTCAAACTCAAACTTGGCCAGATATCATAGCTTGGATCAATCAAAGAAAATGGAGAACCGAGGAGGATGCCATTATATTCAAGATATCCTTTAAAAGAGTAGTGTATGAAATATGGAAAGAAAGGAATCAAAGGATCTTCCAAGGAAAGTCAACAAAGAAGCAACAAATCTTTATGGAGCCGATGAGCTTAATAAGAGAACAACTTTTGGCTTTCAAGCTCTCTCCAAGTTGATAAGAAATCTCTAGCCGATATAAACTTGGCTTTTAGTCTCTCAATTTGCAGACTAGACTACATAGTTGATAGGGGATCAAATTCTATCCTGCTTGGAAATACTTTCAGTCTCAGAAGACCATGACACCAGGAGCATGAAACAAGGAAGGCTCACTAGGAGAAATATGCTAGCTTCTTTGCATAATCTTCTCCTTTTATAGTATTAACTTCAGTGTATGAACTTGTTTAGCTAGTTGCTTGTTTCCCTGAACATTACTATTATTCTTCAATGCAATCTTTAATTTCTCCACGCACAAAAAAAGAACAAAGATTGTACTATAAACAGGCAAGTGATGTAACTTGTAGCATGCTGGATGGGGAAATGAAATTTGCGTAAGCTCAAGAGAGATTATTCAACCTGATTTCGGAAATAAAAAAAGAACAAATTTCAGATCGAAAATGAAATTTGCGTAAGAAAACATTGGAATTTGAGTAAGTTCAAGAGAGATTATTCAACCTGATTTCGGAAAATTTTGCAAATAAGTCTGACAAAGTTCAGGCGGATGCTGACTAAATTTTTGCATGGCAACATGCAGAGTTGAACTATACTAGGCCGTTCCTTCATTCAAGCCATAATATATGTTCCTGTTCCACATGCATTTTTGGATCACTCTCTCCATTTCTTTGCACTCAAAATATATTTTATGACAAGTGATTTTGGGTCTGTCTTTCATAATGGAAAGAGAAAAATTGCTGGTGGCGGTGAGCATTATGGACATTTAAGTTTTGCCCAGTATTATGTCACTTCCCGTCCACAGATTTCAAAGACAAACCAAATGGTGGGCGTAATTACTATGCTGTAGAATACTTTCTAGTAATCTTTCAGAAACATCATTCGTTTTCTGATATCTCTGAAAGGGAACAACAGCAACCAAATTGATGGTAAAGATGTAGAAACAAATGGTACGTAAAGCAGCTAAGAAAGGAATGAACAAACAGAATGATAACAAAGTAAGCAAGTGTACCCAGGAGGAGACATGCCCAAAAC
>JANITW010000007.1:15398261-15409261 GCA_027564335.1 Erythroxylum williamsii
AGCAGCTAAGAAAGGAATGAACAAACAGAATGATAACAAAGTAAGCAAGTGTACCCAGGAGGAGACATGCCCAAAACTAGCCTTGTGTCCATCATAGAAGCGGCAGCAGCAGTAAGATGGGATTAAATGAGACAGCAGATGAAAATTTATTGGGGAGTTGGAAAGTGAAACAGTTAAGGAAAGCTTCAATAGAAGTAGAGTTTATATGGGTCTGTCTGAGACTTGGATGCCTGCCGAGGAACCAGTGACCGGCTGAAGACGATGGGTTGAATTTGGCAAGGACATGATCACGTGCCAAACTGTCGAATCGTCAATTCGATGTCGTGTTGGTTCAAACTATGCTCCATGTCCTAAAAACCCTCCATTTGTTGGAGTTCCCTAGCCTTTTTTTTTTTTTTTATTAAAGGAAAATGAGCAATCTAAATTACATGACTAAGCAGAGGAAACAGGTTCCCGAAATATCCTCTAGAAGGATCAAGTGACACCTATGAGTGTGGAATCAAAATAAGTAACTTCATCGGCCAGCTGCGCTGCATAATTGGCCAGCCAGTCGGTGCCCCTGTTGCCCTCTCGATAGACAAACCGATGAACAACAGTCCAGTTCCTCATAAATAGTAGATGTATGCGGCGGGCTATGGGATTAAGAGCCCGGGACCTCCTGTCCGAGGAGGAGAGAATGTCGAACACTAGCTTAGAATCAACCTCCAGCTCGATGTGGTGAAAGCCCTGATCCCAGGCAAGATTGAGTCCGATAAACACGCCTCAAAGCTCTGCAGTCATGGCAGAACACCACCCTATCTTCTGGGTGAAGCCTCCGAGCCAACGGCCCTCACTGTCGCGAAGAAGTCCTCCAGCTGTGGTAGAGGATGTGGACCGCTTGCTGGAACCATCGATATTAAGTCGGATCCAACCAGGAGGAGGCGGGCACCACCCTATGAGTATCTCGCGGCTTCTGGGGAAGCCGGCAGGTTCCGCCCGATGCTGACTTTATTCAATTCATATAATTAACAATGCTCCATTAAAAGATGTAACACCCTACACAAAATTACTTTAGAGTACCTGGATTGGAAACATAAATGATTTCTATCTTCCTCCTTTTCATTGCACAAGACACATGTAGGATTATAGGAACCAAAGCATCTATCCTTAATTTTAATCATATTCTTTATATCTAGTCAACTGATCAAGGAACCTTTGGGGTTCATGGTTTGTTTCCATAGTACTTTATACCATGGTAACTTCTCTAAACAAGTTCTATAAATTTTGTAGCATGAGTCATTAGTCAAAGACCTATTGCTATTAGCTAACCAAATGATTATGTCTTCCCTGTGCAAATGATGGAGCTGAGGTAAATAATTTGTCAATGTAGAGGAACCTTTAAAGTTATAGTGCCAATCTCCATGCTGTATGAGTGATAACATCTAAAGGAATTCTATTCCTTAAGTATAGGAGATCATTTATCATGATTAATAGACTAAGATCATTCTAATTGCTGCCATAACTAGATTTTTTCACCATCCCCCAATTTAGTATAAGGAATTTTTAATTTTAACATATTTATGAAGTACCAAGAGCGTCCCTTTTTATTTTCAACTGCCACATATTCTGGTTTTTAGATGGAACCCGTTAATCCATTTGATCCATAATGCTTGCTTGTCAATGTATAACCTCCAAAGTCTTTTACTTAAAAGGACTTTTTGCATAAGAGAAATATGAACAATTCCCAAACCCCTCATCCTCCTTGGAATGGATATCTCTTCCTATTTAACCTTTGCCCCTTTTGAATTTTCTGCTTTATTATACCATAAGAAAGCTTTGATGCTCCTTTCAATCTCCTTAATGACTCTCTTAAGGAGTATTAAATAGGCAATCCAATGTACATGTAGACTATTTAGGACATAATTGATAAGAGTTAGCTTAGTAGTAAAGGATAGAAATCTATTTTGCCAAGTATTGATTCTAGCTCTGTATGATTCAATTAGTGTAATGCAGTCAATAAATTTTGGCTTAACAATGGTAATAGGGATACCAACATATCTAAATGATGTGCTCAACCTTGACTGATTCCTCATGATAGAAGAAATGAACATATTACTTTTGTTAGCCTTGACCTTTAGTCCAAAACATGCTAAGAATAACTCCAAAATGCCTAAGATTAATTTAGTGATAATATTAGATCATCAGCAAATATCATGGGTGATCCTCAACTCTCTACATCTATGATTATATTGAATACTGTCATTGCAAGAGATGAGATTGATGAGCATCCTGGATAAAGTTTCCATAGCCAGTGTGAATAAGTAAGGGAAAATAGATCTCCTTTCCTTATTGCCCTGGTATTTCTAAATATTTGAATAGGTACTCCATTTGTCACCATGCTAAAGGAAGCTGCTATAACGTGTTCCATTATCCAAGGAAAAAGGATCTCTTGCCTTATTCCCCTAGTATTTCTAAAGATTTAAGTAGGTACTCCATTTGTCACCATGCTAAAGGAAGCTGCTATAATGCATCCATTATCGATTTCACAAATTGTACTGGGAATCCAAGAGCTAGTCAACAAGATTCAATAAAATCTCATCTGATGGTGTTAAAGGCTTTGAAGATATTAATTTTGAATGTACAACTTTTGATAGCTCTTCTTGAGGTGTAGTCTTTCATTAATGCCTGTATGAGCAATATGTTGTCTCCTATTGATCTCCTAACTATGAATGTACCTTGAGTTGAGTTAATGACATCTTTCAAATCCAGCTTCAATCTATTTGCATGAACCTCTGCAATTAACTTGTAGACTGCATGATAATAAAGTGTAGGCTTATAATCCATCATGGATGGGGGATTTAACTTCTTTTGGATGAGACATATAAAGGTTTTGTTAATTTCCTTCATATATTCGATGAAGCAAAAAATTCCCACACAGTTCCAGTTAAAAGTTTACTAGTGATTTCCCAAGTCTCTTAGAAGAAACATTCAGAAAATCCATCAAGTCTAGGTGCTTTGGAGGGATGAAAACTGACTAGAACTTTTTAATCTTTTAATATGTGAATGGTGTCCCATGTATTCCCTCATCTCCTAACTGATTATCCTCTTAAAGAATATGCTGATGTTGAATTCCCTAGGTTAAAACTTTCAACCAATTTATGCATGCAAGCTCCATCTTTCCGATATCTTGGTGTGCCTATTTCTACTTTAAAGTTAAAGTGCCCAGATTGCATTCCCCTTCCAGAAAAGCTCAAATTCAAGATGAATTCCTGGGAAGACAAGCTCTTATCTTATGCAACTAGGATAACATTAATTATTTTAGTCCTAAGTAGTTTACACATTCACTGGATGGCGCATCTTGCTCTTCCAAAAAAGATTCTTAAAGAAATTGACAGATTGATGGAAGCTTTTCTCTGGTCTAGTAATGTTGTAACTAGAAAACTGCAAAAGTGAAACGGAATGAGCTCTCCATCCCTAAGAAAAATGGAGGGCTAAGCATCATTTCTTCCTCAGCTATGTGGAACGTGTTAGTAAGTGAATATGGAGACAGTTTTCAGATAAGGAAGTATTGTGTTCTAAATGGATCCATGAATACAACCTGAAAAATCTTAATTTCTGGCAACTTGTCGAGTTCACTCAATTCTCTTAGTCATTCAATCACATGCTGAAGTACCTTAATATGGAGGTGGAAATACCTTGATATGATTAATTGGCTTGAAGTTAGTCCGCTCATAAGCAATTTAACTTTTGCATATTTGAGAAATCGATTGCCTATGGAGGTAAGAGTCTCCATTCTAATCCATGATGACGAATGGTAAGGTAACTTTAGGGGCTTTTCCACACTGAGTGAGATCCTTCCACAGTTGGGAGATACAGATAGGGAAGATGCCATTTTCTGGACTCCAAATACTCAAGGGTTTTTCACAAAGCAATCTCATCTGGAAAAACTCCTCAAACCCTAAAGCTTCTTTATTACTTAACTATCAAAAATAGACTTCAAATTAAATGCAGGTGGTTTCAACCGACTGAAACTTCTTGTGTATTATGTCATAATGTTGATGAGAATCAAGATTATTTGTTCTTTGCTTGTGAATTCACTAAAGCCATATGGAGCAAGATTCACATGCTATAGCCTCTTCTCTGTCTTTCTCTCTACTCTTTCACCTAATCACAACAATCGATTTTAGGCTTACAGTCGAGCTTAGCATAAACCTCCTGTTGTTACAAGCACAATGTTCATATATTTTTAGTTTCATAACTTGAATCCATCGTTTGTTGTGAAGTAGATACAGATACATATACATATTGACTTGGCGTCTTCCTTTGATGAAATGCAATTACACTGCCGAGTGGTAACAGATTATTCATATTTGTTAGTTTTATTTACTTACAATTGAACCATACAATAGGTCGTCTGTTTTTAATATACTT
This sequence comes from Erythroxylum williamsii, assembly GCA_027564335.1. Classification (NCBI taxonomy): domain Eukaryota; kingdom Viridiplantae; phylum Streptophyta; class Magnoliopsida; order Malpighiales; family Erythroxylaceae; genus Erythroxylum; species Erythroxylum williamsii. Next base: position 15,402,672 of record JANITW010000007.1, read on the forward strand.
GCAACAGTATGATCCTTTGAATAGACAAACGAGCAAATATTGAAATTCATGGAATAGTCTCTGGATGCAAAACAAGATAATGAACAACAGTACAAGACAACATAAACATAGCATTAAAACAAAAAGAGCTCCTCAAGGTTCATTTACAGTGGAGCTCTTCACACTGAAAATTCATGATCCAAAAGGGGCAGTCAAAGGAAAGACAGGCCACCCTCCTTGTCATTTTTCAGGAAGGGACAAAATGCTACTTCAAGGACCAGGCAAATAATGGAAGGTTAGGAAACAGGGCATGAAACAACCAATGCCAGCTTCAAAAATTTTTAGTCCACTCCTAATGCAGGGACTAGTTTAAGGTCCATCTTCTTGTGCTGAATCAAAGAAAAAAGGCAAAGTGAAATTTAAATTCAAGAAGAAAGAAACTAGCATCCACAAGATGCTACACAAGACTAATTTGGTGGACTTACTACTCAAAATAAAGCCTTGAAGCAAACTCTGGGCTCTCTCTGCCTGCTCTGGCGTGCCAGAAATTTGAATGATCTTTTCTGTCACCTCTGGTCTGTCTTCTATTAGGGTCACATTTGCTCCAGACAACTATTCAATAAAGAACAAATTAGTTAGGGGTTCTTCAAGTGAATCTCGCCAAAAAACGGGGGAAAGACTAGGCTCACCTCACTAATCTGGGCCAGTTTGCTTTTTGATTTGGCTACAAGTTTTGGGACAGCATAATCCGGTATAACAACTTCAAGAGTACTCCTAGTGACGAGTGGTTTAGGGATTCTACCAGGAAAACGAAGGCCAACATTATTCAATGGAAACAGAAGGCATATCTTTATCAAAGATAATGATGAAGTTAAATCCTCTACCTGTTGATTGTAGTCATCGAATCACCATGGCGTTCACTTTCATTTTGCTTTACTGCTTTGGTGCCAGATGCTCCACAATCCTGCAAAAGCAATAGATTTTCACCTTTCTAAATTCTTTAAGAAGGAAAATAGTCACTTTTAATTCTTCTGAATCGATCAATATCTTGATAATTATACTAGGAAAAAGAAGATGGAAAGTGACACCACATCTTCTCCATCTCTAGTCAGGTCATTTTCTTCCATAACAGAGTTAAAACCTCACCAGTTTTGGATATACCTTATATGAACGATGATTTAATCTAATTACCCAAAGTAGAGTACTGCATTCTGAAAATATAGAAACAGGGGGAAATCTATGCAAACTGCTATTTTACGAAATCCACTAGCTTTTAAAACTGCTATATAAAAGTCATAATCCCCTTTCCAGAAATGTATGAAAACAAGGTAAATTAAACCTGCTCTTTGGATCCTAACTTAAATTTATTTCGGTCAGAATTCTGAAAACATGGGCACTAAGATGCAGTATCGCTACAAAAAATTTTCACATCCAAGAAACACAGGAAGTGATGCAGAGTGGATGGGAAACGAATGGTGTATATGCGATTGTTTCTAGAATAGGATGAACGTTCAAGGTTTAGCAGAAGAGCTATCTACACTGCACCATACCTTCGATGGCTGAGATGTAGGTGCAGATTGTACATTCTGATTTATCGCAGCAGGAGGATTACCAACATTTTGAACTTCTTGAGCCAGGGCTACGTTATCTGAAGAAGCTGACTCCATACCTGAAGCACCCCCAAGAGGGCCTGATTGAGAAATTGGTGAAGGAGTATCTTTCTGAAAGAACTCCTTATATAAATAACTCCGAATTCTTGATGTGACTTCTACAAGAGCATCTCTAGCTGCTTTTATTTCCCCTTCAATCTGTAGAGAAAAGTAATCAGTTGAGAAAAGTAAACCTTTGCAAAAACCAATTGTGCTTATCATTAAGGAATTCTATGTTTTGTCTCCATAATTTCAAATAGCAAACTTCACATCAAGATTGTAATATACATCATGAGCACAAGAAAGGACAGTATATCGAGATTGAGTAGGCTTCAGGATTGCTTACTTCTAGCAATCAAGAAACACCAAAAGTGAATCACTTAAAGAGTTTGTCAGTCAAGAAATCATGCTGCAGAGGAGCAATGCTAAGTGCATCATCAACAAAATAATAAACTCAGGTTTACAGTTATTTATCTTCCAGCATATTGTCCAGAAACAATTATCCAAAAAATAAATAGAAAACTTCACGTGAAAGGCCTTCCTAAAAGTTAGCTGCTTATGTAGAGTAGCAAACCTGTAAAAGCTCATCAGTCCCTGATACACATGTAGGAAGTGATTCTTTTGGTAGGATATGTATTTTTGCTCCAGTTAACCTTTCCAGATCAAGTAATGAGCCATCTCTTCCATCTAGACATTCAATATCACTAGCTGGGACAAGTAATCTAGTTGTAACCATATTGTCTTTATCAGGTATGAGATCAACAATGTGAGTCTGAATATGCAATAAAGCTTCTTGGGCAGGAAAGAGTTCATCGTCCGGACCCTAAGAAGAAATGTAAACAGACAATAGCATTTTCAAAATTGGGTAAAATTAGAAAATTCGAGAAGTATGCTTTTGATCTATGAATCTTTAAAATCAAACATGTTCGTTAGTAAGAACTATAAACGCATTCTGAGGCCTATCTCAAGTTACTTTGTTGCAACATTTCTCTGCAGGCCTGCAACAGGTCCTAATTTTTTATCTCCGTTTCAATTCTGTCCTCTCCAAACTCTTCAGTTTGACACTTAGGGAAAAAGGTCAAAGTACAGAAGGCATCAATTAAATCAAGGAAAAGATTTTCCTTTTTTGAGTATTATTGAACACAACCAGGCTTGAAAGATTTTAGGCAAAACATACAATCTAATTTACATTGCTATGTAACAACAAGCAAGAAAGAAATGTATACTATACTAAATGGTCATCACTTCAAGGTCAAATAAATTGGAAAAAATATAAATTGTTAGCAGAATGAAGTTTAAAACATTAAAAGAAATAAGCAGTAATTGGTTTACCTCTTCAGAGGAAATTATTATTATCTGTTCATCTGACCCCGATACAGGATCTGAGATCTTCACATCCACCCCAATTTCATTTTGAAGTAATTCTATTAGGCCATCTGACTCCCCAGCAACTCTGTTAACCTTGTCAATTGGGCAAAGTATTCGAAATACAAGGTCCTCACCATAGAAAGGCTGTGTATTATCAATGGGAACCTCTCCAGATTCAATTGCAACACCAGATGGTCGTGAATAGTTATTGCCTCTGTAATTTTGCCCAGATTGTCGTGATCCAAAAGAGCCCCCGTCAATGGATCCTCGACGAGTTGTATTATTCATGTAAGGTATATAATCCTCATCAGGGAAAAATCGTCCCTGAAAATGACTGCGGTCCCGATGTTGACTCTCCCTCAAGCGGGATGAAATTATTGATACAGCCTTTTTCACATTATTGACATCACCTAAGACCTGCAAGGCATAAACTAACATGAGACAATGAACACGGTAAGCTAGAGTTGATATGGTTCTCCATTCAAGCTCCAAATTTGGTAACAAAAGAAAAACATATAGTCTATTAACTAGGAGGAATAACTCCTAAGAAAAGCCTATTAAGACATTTTCCGTGGGCCTTATTTGCCAAGTAAATAGTATATTAGTGTCTACATCCATCAGACCCTGCATAACCTATTTGCCACAATGCTTTAGAAAAGGTCCACAAGTGTAATGCAGATATTTAGGCGGAGACATGATGACCTTGCATTTCCTATAGTTTCCCAAGTATTGGATGCCTTACACAGAGATAGACACAGAATTTAGATGGCTCGTAGTCTACATATCTGAATATCAACCTCTTCCTTTACCTTCAGGCAGACACAAATCACAAATGCTCAAATTACCATGACTGAGATGTCAATAAACTCAATAATCGAGCCCCACTTAGCGATGGTGTTTCCTCAACAATCAAATGAGAAAGGAGTAGACATATGAGCTAAAGCAACTTCAGAGACACAAGTACCAGTCAAGTCATATCACCAACAAGAAAATGCCAGATAGAAGAGGGAGTATAGATTCTTAGAAAATTAACACAAAATATGTAATTCTTAATAGAAATAGCAAGATCGCAGTAATTAAATGCATACACAAGGAAAAGGAAAAATGAATCAAGAGTAAGAAGAAAAAGAACAAGAAAGAGAAGGAAAAGAAGGAGGAGCAGCAAGAAGAAGCAGTAGAAGGACAAGAACGGGAAGAAGGAGCAGCAACTGACAATCATTCTATTCTCATGACAAAAAGAAAATTGCTTTCATGCACCTTCCAATCATTTAGAACCCTTAGTAATTTGCATGGATCAATCCTAAAATTATCCGCGAGGCTGTTGATCCTTTTAAAACCATTGTAAACCCGGTGTCTCTGAACTTATCAGTATTCCAAATGTTCTATTCTAGCTTTAACTGCCAAATATTGGTGGCATTTAAAAAGGAGGCGGATTCGTATATCTTTATATATTTAAGCAGAGAATTAAAGTAACTCTCGTCCATAACATCTTCAGTTTCAGCTAACATAACGTCCCACAAAAAAGAGTTACAGCATTGTTTTACAAAGAGGAGGATTAGTAAGAGCTTAATGTAAACCTGAACAATCTCCTCAGACATGGAAACACAACGAGGCAAGGTATGATCTCTAGGCAAAATCCTTATCTGGGTTTTTGTTTCAATCCTCATTTGTTCAATAATCTTCCCTCCTTTCCCCAACAAACAACCCACATGCATCCTTGACACCACCAACCTCGTAGCCACTCTGTTGCCACCTCTACCACCACCAAATTCCTCCTCCTCGTTCCCATAACCACCTCCACCGTTCATCGGAATCTGAGCATCACTTTCAAGAATCCTATCATGTATTAAAAACAATGCCTCCTGCGCCGGAGAGAAATTGGGCATTCTTCCTTCAGGGTCACGCCGCCGCGTGTCGGATATCTCGATGATTCGCTCCTCGTCGCCAGGGATCAACTCGTGGACGTTAATCCAGGCGCCAGTATGCTGTCTTATGAACTTGATGATACTCCCAGACTTGCCAATGACTCCACCAGCTTTGATATCGTGACACAGAATACGATAGCTTGTAGTCACCATCAGGGACGAGTCCTGCTGAGGTTTTGAAGGTCGGTTGCTGTTTCCGGCAACCGGTCCACGGTGACGATGGGTGTTATTGGGCGTGTAGTGATGGCTGTTGTACCGGGGCTTGGTTCTAGCCATGGTGTCATTATCATAATCCTGGTGGTCATAGTAGTAATTCCGCTTAGATCTGGATCTTTCCATGGTCACTTAAGAGGGAAAGTAAAGGTAAAGTCTTGAAGTCCGAAATGTCAATGAATTCCTCAAGAGAATTTCTCAAACAGTCCCAGTCCTGGATATCGAGAGATGGGTTTCAAAGGGTTTGCAGATTTGTGCTTGCTTTCTGTTCGTCCTATTCTTAATTTTCTAATTGACTTCAGGGAAAGTAACAGAGATTGTTAAGTTACAATGCGAAGCTTCTTAAATTTAATTCATGACAGTTGAAACCCTAGGCGTAGGGGACGGGAAAAAGAGGAAGAAGTAAGTACCCAATAGAGAGAGAGAGTGACGTTTGGTGCAATGGGAAATAATACCCACTATGCTTATGTTCTCTTTTGTTTTATACTTTACTTCGCTAATGATGCACTAACCACAACTGCTCAAGCTCACGCTCCTAATTTAATTTTGGTTTTCTAACACGGGATTAGAATAGAGTTAAATCAAAACGTCTTCTTCCGACAAAAGTTGTCACGAGATTGTAAAAGTAAGAGCAAAAGGATGGAATTATCAATAAGCTTAAGGTGGTCTCCGAATCTAAAACTTGGAGTTAATTTTACAGATAAAGGCTTCGGAGTTTAGGATGTGGCACTTTATTCTTAGCTTACATTTAAGCTTTGATTGATCTCCTCATTTCTTTTAGGGCATGTTTGATTGGATGCTAATTAATGGAATAGAACGGAACATAACGATTTATAATAAAATTTAATGTAATATAGTAAAAAGTTGTTTGGAAAAGATGGAACGATTCATAATATAATGTAGCGAAATATTGTTTAAAAGATGTATATGATAGAATGTAATATATAATAAATGATTATTATACCCTTATATTAAAATGGTCGTTGAAGGCAATTATAACCTATAAATGCATTTGAAATGAATTAAGTAACAAATATATATTGAATTTACAAAATATCTAGCAAAATATGTCAAATATGGGTGTATAAATATAGTCAAATATGCACTATCACCCAATAATAGTTAAGAGGTTAAAAAAATACTATAAAAATGATTTTCGAAACAAAATGAGTGAAGAGAAATAAAATAAAAAATCAAGTATTTGAGTTGTAATTATGTCATTATATTTTATTTAGATAAAATATTATATAATTAAATATTTATTTATATCTTGAGATTTTTTTTCAAAATTGTAATTTTCCTATCTTAGAGAGAGTGTTATAAACACTTAAATCTTGTATTGATTTTTCAGAAGGAAAAGTGTTGTTAGTTTTGTCCTAAGAATTAGAAAAGATGATTATAGTGATCTTATCTTCATCCAATGAAGAAGAGTGTTAGGGGATTGGACTTCTTAATA
>JANITW010000007.1:15451433-15472069 GCA_027564335.1 Erythroxylum williamsii
AGGAATCTCAGTAGTATGATCACATCATAATTTCCTTCATGCTATGTCATATATCATGGACTTCATTAATTTGATTAGAGATCAATATCCATTCATGAATCATGAATATCAAATTAATGAAATATGCCTTTCTTTATTAATTTATAAAGATTGTACACAACTTTGTACAAAATGCGCTAAAGGCGATTGCCTTCAGGGCACTACTCTAACACTAAAGTCCGTCTAACAGACACATTGGTAATCCAAAACCCCCTTCCAAAGCCCCTCCAAAGGTTTCTACATCTATTTTAGCATCATATTCATTCATAATCTTCCCACCTTCAATTCTTATAATGCAATAACACCCCTTAAACATTCAATTACCAATTTGAGTGCATTAAACTCCCAAATCTCAACTCAAATGACTCATAATATACACAAATTCTCATCATTCACCAAAGTTGTTATTTATATACCTCTTATGCAGCATTATCACTTATAATGCTCATATCTCTCAACTCCGATACCCAACATTTACATACTTTATAGCGTTGGAAAGCTAAGAGGATAAACTACAACTTTCCAAAAAACAATTTTGTTTAGTTCTATTTAGATTAGTACAATTTTCTCCCTGAATTCAGTACACAATTTCTACCCCTATAAAAAGCTTGAAAATGCAATATAAAGACTTTGAAAATTATGAATAAAACATAATGTATATATATTTCATTAACATCAAAGACAAGAGTTTTACAATGCTTTAGTGGACATTTCAAGCTACCTTACATCAAAATCCAAAAATACAAACTTTACAAGAACAATGAGATCAACTACTTCATTCATAAGAAAAAACAAGCGTGTGCTAGTCTTTTTACGTTCTATTAATGTCTAATTTTAATATAACTAAGAATATTTAGGAATAATACATAAATGTAATATGAATCTTGTAATTATAATTTCATTTGCAATGTACAATTGTCTCATAGATTTTATCATATACATCTAAACATGTACAAGATAAAGAATATCTGTAAATAATTTGTCACTAAATTATAACCAAAGCAATTAACTGTAGGACATAAATCAAAAAGGGGACGAGCCAATTTCCCAATATGTTATCTATCCAATGACATTCAAATGGGAAAATGGCTCGTTAGCTATTTAATGACATAATGTTACACTTTTTTACATCATCATGATCAACAGCTAGTTAAATCTCACACCAATGCGAAGTATGGGTACACATGTAATGTTAGTAAGTTAGGTTGGACCCGACCACAGACTAGGGTGACCTGTGGTCCAACGAGCCACAAATAGGTCGGGACAACCTGACCTATCATATTTTTTTAAAAGAAAAACGTAAAAAACAACAATATTTTTGAAGTAACAATCAGGCCATGGGTCTACCCGATCGGGCCGACCATGATCAGCCCGTAGCCTGCCCATGGCTCGGTCAACTTGGGTTGGGCCAAATTTAACATCTTTACTTGTCTTACATGTTTCAATAAATAATTTTCTTAACTCACTTAAAGTTGGGTAAGATTTCCTAAATATGGCTAAAAGTTTTCTTTTAATACTTTAGACTAACATTTAAGGTAAAAGATATTAGGTGTTTTATAATTTAAGTAACTTTAAAAAATTATATAATTTTTTAAATTCTTGAAAAAATTTTGATTTTCAAATTTAAAGACTTTCATTAAAAAAATCACACATTTGACAAGAACATTACATATAGATTAATTAAATGTTATTGACAAGACGATCTAACCTAATTTTAAAATTGAACCCAGATTAATTAAACTCAACTCAAATTAATAATTTAAGATTTTTAAATTATTAGTTTAAATCGAGTTTAATTAACGAAGATAGATAAAGGTGGATTAGATTGTTATATTAATAATAAAAATGTTAAAACAATTATCAACTTGTTTGTAAAAATTGTTTAATGCTTTCAATTTTTTATTAAATTAATTATAAATTATAAGTTATAAGTTATAAATAGACATATTATCATCTAGTTTTTTAAAATTAAAACTAAAAAAACTTTAAATACATATTTCTGTATAAGGTTATTCATGTTATGGTCCATCCATACTTTATGCAAAGGAAAGAAGTCAATCTTGGTTTTGCTGGTTGGAAAAGCAATCGTTGTCACCCCGAAAACCCTAGTTGATAGACAGAAAGGCAGAGACATTGATCTTCATTGGCTTGAGTTGTATCTCAATTGCAGACCTCACTCCACTTTCCACCGACCCTTTTTACTGTGAGTATCAAATTGCACTTTTCCATTTAGTTTCCTTTACAAATTTTTTTTTTGAGGTGGTTTCTCTTGCTACAGAACTGTACTGGACGACAGGAAATGGCTGCCGAAATAGTTTCAAACATGTTAGATGCCCAGAGCCGTTGGGATTTCACATGGTTTTCTGTCTCTCTTTCTCTCGTTATTTTAATTGTTGAAGTCTTTAATTTGTTCTTGTTCTGGTCCTTGTTGTCTTTGCTAACTTCTCCATATATATACACATTGTTCGTATAGTGGTTTATCCTGTGCTTCTTGAACTATGTGACTTTGGGATTATTTCTATGACGAATTACTCATATATTTGTAAACAAACTTTTTATGTGCAGTGACTTGGAAGTTGATTTTGGGTCCGAGGAGAATGCTTCCATTGTCCATGCAGCATTGGCTGTTGATAAGGAGGTGAGTATTAGGCCTCTCTTATTCTTTAGTTTGTTGTGTAGCTGCATTTTGACAATGTTGCTTGCGATGCAGTTGCAGCCAGATAAGGTGAAAAGACTTATGTCAGTTTCCAATGCAAAGTTGTCGGTGTGAGTTTACCAATTTGCTTCTGTTTTATTTTTTAACAACTCGCTCTGTGAAGTCTTGATGGATTATTTATTTTTGTGAGTGCTGGACGAATTGCAGCTTGAACTGTTGAAAGACTTTATTTAAGAATTCCCAATTGATTCTTTGGTTTGCATGCTGAAAACGAACTACAATCCTGACAAAAGAGTCAGAGATTTCAGTTACCACCTAGAACTTGAGCAGAAAAAATGCTGAAGATACAACTTGAGAAGGAAAGACTTTGGAAAAGCTCTGGCTTCTTGATGTGACTATCTGACTCACTGCATATGATAAATGGGTGTTAGAATGAAATAATTTGTCAACTGTCTTATGCCTCTAATAACTCTTAGTTCTTGTTTCATCGCTTCTTAAACTAGATTATAAAATACAGCTTGATTAGTACTGATGGAGAGGGGAGAAGCTAGTATATAAGCACCATCTTAAGTTGAGACCACTAACAAAATCATGTTTTATGTTGTCTTTGATCTTTTCTATTTGGATAGTTTAATGTGTTATGAAATGGATTTGGTAAAAATCTTGATTGTGTGACATCTGAATTGTTGGTCATTGGCATTAAGATATTGTAGGAGATTTGTGTGCAAGAGTTAAGTAAGCCATTATATATCAACTTATAGCAGAATTTGATCAATGCTGTCGATCAATGAAACAAGAAATGTAAACGCTGACTGTAATTAGTTTGAAGTGGTAATATGATGTCAGGACTTCTAATTTTGAATTGCCTTGTCAATGGGAAACTTGATTGATTGCAAAAAGGCAGCAAGTGCTGCTAGCTCAATTTTCTATTTCAGTTCTTGCGGTTTGTTGTTTAAGTGAGTGCTTGACAGGTTCCACCTTATTACTCACCTGTTTCTTCGAACATAAACTAACATGAATTTTGATGGCCATTAAACTTCTAACTCGAATTTCTTCACCATTTGCTTACAGGCATTTTGAAGCCACCGAAGCTAGGTTTCTTCGAGCTTCATTTTCAGCTTTTGTTGATGTACTTACACTTGCAACAAAAACAATAGAAGAGTTCGGAAACAGAATGACTTTATGAAACATTATTTATTGTTTACTTGATTCTGTTATACATTATGTAATCCTAATTAATAGGTTGAATTTGTGACATCGTGTTTTAGTTTAGAATGGCAGCTGATCTACAAGTATTTGTTCTTTGTTATCTTTCATTCTCAATTAATCTCTTTTGGTTAACTTTTATTGATCCCTAGAATGAAGAAAGTTCTCTTTCTCTCTCTTATTCTAAGCAAAAATGGACTCGAAGATGAAAGTCGATGGATGGAAACAGGAGACTAAAGCATGCCTTAAACCCACCTGATTGTGTTCAGTGTAATTTAGCCTCAATTTCAGGGAGTTCTGTTGAGGCTGTTTAAGAGCACCATCAACCGTTTCTTGTACATTCTACTGACATATCTGAAGCACTTTTCAATACATTTTTTAAAGCTAGACTACTGTACATCACTCTTCTCTTGCCTACGACAAAATGTTTAGTCAGCATAACCATCCTTTTCAATATTGCAAAGACTTCTTTTTAGTTCCTGTATACTGAGATGTCAACACAGATAGGAGTTCATTAAGCATTACCTCTTCATTGTGCTGAAGAAGGGCAACAACTTGACAAAATTCAAGTATCAAGCATGGAAGCAGGAACTCCGTGGTACCATCCATCCCATTCACCTTGCAATATTCATGAATCAATGCTTTATATGTGAATCTTAACTTTCACTTTCAAAGCAGAATTTGGGTAGCCTATCATACAATAAGCGTTGAGTAATGTTTTACATGTGACGTTATCAGGTTCATCTTCTTGCCATTCATCCCATTCAGGGGTTTATTGGTATTTATTATTCTGACTTCAAATAAGTTGCGCAAATTGTTATTATATGCAACAGCATTGGTATGTGTCCCTCATCAAGATCACCGGCTCTGCAAAACTATCAATCAAGGTAGTGAAGTTACAAGGTTGAGCATAGCGTCTTTATATTCTGTAATGAGCCTGAGGGCCTCTCTGATCCTACCTTTTACACAATCCATGAATTAAAAAGTTATGAGAAACAGTGTAGGGGATAATTCCAGCCATTTCCATTCTGTGTTGCACACACCAAGCTTCATTGAGCATACCCTTTTCGTAGTGCAGTGAAATCAATGTTTTGATAGTGAAAAGATGAAGAAAAACACATTTCAATGCCAGTTCACTCAGTGACTCCCCGCCTTCTCCACATCCCCAGACTTACAGCAAGCATGAATGAACCACATTGTATAGATTAGTACTAGCCTGAACACCTTACACTTTCATCTATCCTCGCCAAATAATTTGATAATACTGCACAAGCATGCAATTCTGGGATCGACCCAAGTAACCTCATGTGTGCAAAAACCTGGATAACCTCCTGCGTCATTCTAGTACATTATGCTGATAAGCCAACATGAAATTAGGGAATTGACATCTGAATCTTCTTCACGTATGTGATAAATGAACTCGAGAATGGTGATGTAGACAAAAGCAATCATCTCAAGTAACGTCTTTTCAAGCCTGGAAGATTTCTGATTGGTTGATGTAGAAATTATTGTCCAGGATATTGTGGACACCATATTGTAGGTTTGAACTGTATACTGCCCTGTTGTTGATTTATACCATATATTTAATACGATCGATTATAATTTAATGAAATAATTATTTAAAGATAGTTTTATTTTATACATATTTAAATGCATATGATATATTTTATGGGCTAAATGTACATTATAAACGAAATTATAATACGATTATAATTATGATCCTTAGCTATGTATTATTCCTAAATTGTTTCTAATTGATGCTCTATTAAGATTGGACGTTAATATATAATAAAAAGATTAGCACATATTATATATTTTATTTTGATATAAAGAAAGTACTCAACCCATAGATTGAAGTATGAAGATATATAAATAAACATATGAATGCTTGTTAAATAATAAGTCTATTGAACTGATTTTATATGAGAAATATATTTGAAATATTACCTATATATATATATATGAAAATTGTCATTATAATGATTGTGATTCTTAACTTGGGATTTTTAAAGTGTCTCATATAGAGATTGTTATGTTTTAATATTACTAATAACTTATTCTAGTCAATAGTACTTAATCGATAGTCAGGATATATATCATAAACTAAACGGACTTAATTGGGTGATTGATATGAGATTTTTCACTCTAAAATGATTAGAAATAATGTTATGTTGTTCTCAATTAGCATTGATTCATAAAATTCTTGACAAAGTGGAATTACATTTTAAAAATAATTTCTAAATGTCATTAATAAAATCAATTACTAATAGTAAAGAACTAATAGGATTTGACTAAAATATAAAAGATATTATTTATATGTTCTATGTCTAATCAGAATATTTTATGATAAAATGATTGAAGTATATGAAAAATTATGCATTAAAAGGTTAGTCAAAATTATTTCGATATTCTTAATATTTGAGTGGTCATAATGTATTATTAGACATTAACCTTGATCTATGGATATAAATTATTTAATTAGAAATAAAAAATAAATTAAAATAGTTAATTTATCTAATCTTAAATATGATTTCAGATTATAATTTATATTTATTATGAACATATTTAGAAATTTAAATATAATTTATTATTAATAATACATTCTTGTTCTAAGTGTTTTTTATTATTAAAAATATAGTTTTATTTTAATATTATAATATTATTTTAAATATAATTTATGCATAAAAGTTAAAAATTGACTTAAATTATGGTTAATTCGAATCAAATTTATTGACTTCGATTAGGCTTGGTTTTTTTTTTGTTTTTTGTTTTTTATTTTTATTTTTATTACCAATGCGGTATCTTAAAAACATCTTAATTAAAAAAAACACCTTTAAGTTATCTACTCTCAGACTAATTTTCACTCAAGGCTTGGATTATTTTGACATAAGTATCTTATTAAACGCACAGTTCCTGGCCAACATAATGATGTGGAGAATGACCTTAATAATAAGGTTTCTATGGCCACCATAAGGCAACAATTGGAACACGATGGTTGCAACAGAAGGTTAGCTAAAGATGAAAGGTAGCATAGACTTCTCATACGATGGCAGTGACTGGAAGTGAGACGTTGGCGAGCACCGGAGACTGGAAGTGAGGCTGCGGTGGTGCAAGTATTACAGAAGTTGGCAGCATCAAAGTTCGCATTAGCTAGAGGTAGCGTAATAATTAAGGGGGCCATAGCTTATTGGTAACGACAACATCTGCTTGAATTAAATTTTAAAGAAGTTGCCCCTCACGGGACAGCCCAGCAGTAGAAAGGGGAAGAGGATTGTGAGAAAGTTGTGACTCGAGCTTTGAAAAGAGCAGCTTTTGTTTAAATATGTTATAATTTTCTTGGTGGTGGCTCATTTTTAGAACAGGTACCTCTAATATTATCATACAGAACTTGAGTTATCGAAATTTTTTTTAAGAAGTTGCTTCTATAATTAGAATGAATTATTTTTAATTAGAATAAAATTAATTAATTAAACCCTTTAAAATAAAAATATTTTTTCTTAATTGAATTTTTATTTCAATTTGATTGATATAAATTAATTTTATTGTGCTATTTATTCAAATAATCATATTTTATTTATTTAAATAATAATTTTTTGATTTATTATAAAATATATATTCTTGAATAAATTTGGAAACATGTTTTATTTATTAATTGAGAAATTATATATTTTTAAATATTTTTCTAAGCAACTAATCTCTGTGTAAATAATGTAAAATACTTTCTTAATTAAATATTAAGTGCTTTATTTTATTTCAAAAGTGGTTTTTCTGTAGTATTATGGTTTATAATTAAGGAAAGTTACTTCTAATTAAATTATAAATAGATTTCTAATTGGATTAGAATGTTTTTATAAAATTTTGAAAAAAAGAGTTTTTTTGGTCTAAATTACAATAAGTGAGATGAGTAATTTGTTGAAATTTATTTTCAATTAATTTTATTAAATAAATCAATATAATGAGAAATAGTTTTCAATTCATCATCACACCCGGTCTGAAATTTCGCAGTGAAGCGAGATCTAAGGAAGTCTAATAGTACGCAACTTTACCCCTACAGAATAGAGAGGGTATTTCCTGTATTGAATTTAAAATTGTTTCAAAATCAAACTAAATTTTTTATTTTAAATTATGAAGATCAATAACTAAAATCAAATAAGGCTATTTTATGCACATAATTTGATTATAATTTGCATTACACGTGGATATTAAATTGCATGTTTATATGTATAACATATAAACAAAGCCAAATTAACAGTTTGATGGTCATACAAAGAGGAGATGATATCTTCATTAAATAAGAGATGATGGTGAAACAAAGAAGAGATGAGCATCCATGAACACTGGGATTACAATTAGGAATTTGAACCAGAAACTGACAAGATTCACCAACTGCTAAAGCTTGTTAGTGAATCTGACCCTTTTAAGGAAAGCATTTGTTAACCCTTTTGAAGGTTGGGTTATGTTGGTTGCATATCTTGTTAACAGAGTTGATTCAAGAGATAACTGCCAGTTGGTCCGGTCTCTACCCTCACCCCTTTCCCCACTTAGCTATCTGGTTTTCATCACATCTTGCTCCTAAACGTCCTCCAGCCCAGTGAAAGGACCCCCGTCTAAAATGTACAAGAAAAACAATAAAATCATTTTGATGCAATGTCAAGTGGAATCAGGACCTGATATAGATATAGACAGAATCAAGAAGCAAACAAAACATTCCTTCAATGGAATTTCAGACAATAATGTTCATAATTGCTGGCCGATTTGCCAGGTTACATAAAATACATAGCACTTGAAAATAAAATTACAGGGTCATTTTAACTTTGCTACTGCTTTGCAGAAGATGAAGACTTACAACTATAGAATGGGTATGAACAAAAGAAAAAGAGGACATAATCTGCCTCCTTGATTTGTTTATGCTAGCCCTATGATCATTTTCTTTTCATCAGTATTCATCCAGGTAAGTATATAGCATCTCATCTTTCTTTGACTTTCGTCGGCTAAGTAACGCCTTGAGAAGACGTTTACTTTTGCTGGGGTATTGTTCAACATCCTTGGAATTTTCTTTGTCTGGTTGGAGACGCATTGAGGCTGATTTTCGCGGTTCTGAAGGGTACTGACAATGGAAAACAAATTCCAAATATTCAGGTCACAACGTATTCTTTAAGTCAACAGGACAACCGCCATGTAAAACAAAGAGAAATATATGATAAATTGTATAAGATTAATGGAGAACTGCTTTAATACAGTTCATAATGCAACTTCTGCACCTATATGCATGATAAAGTTAACATATGCTTACTCGTCGTCTTGCAGAACTTGGAGTGGTAGGCCGACTGCTAGTGTTAGTAGTGTATGAGTTTGGAGTTGTTGGCCTATTTGACACAGAACCAGAACGCAGGAGTGGAAAACGATGTGGTGAAACTGTTCGCTTTTCTGATCATGAAAGCAATACCAGATATAAGTTTAGAGAATGTAAATCAAAAGAAAAAGAAAAGAGAAGCAGACCTAAAAGTATAAAACAAATGAGCCCAAAGATTGAGGCTTAGGCTATGATAAAGTAACAGAGGCATCAACCTAATTCCTTTTTGGGCATTGTGGCGGTAAAGGAAAATGTTGCAGATCGCTGTGGCAGTCGTGGAGAAGGAGATGGAGAATGCCCTCTCCTGCATGCAAAAGGTTAAATTCAATCTTTCTCTTTATTAACAGCCACTTTCAATGATAACATCAAAGAAATCATATTCCACCTGACAGAAGATTGTGGGGCTTCTTTGACTGAAGATTTTGGGGTTTCTTTGCCAGATCTCGGGGTTCCGCCGACCGAGGATGTTGGCGTCTCTCTAATTGTAGCTCGAACAGCTTTGCATCAAACCAGTCAGTAGAAGAATCAACTTGCTAATTTTCCCAATAGACAATCTAAAATACAAACTGCAGATAAGAACCATACCATTCCTAAATTGGTGCCAATCATCTTCATCATCTAAGCTGCAACCAAGGTACTTTGATTTAGTTCGAATGGCACCATGCATTGTCTCCCCAACTGAAAATATGTTCATGAAGAAACTTTTCAGAATTAAGAACATTTTATATAACATAGGAGAGTTGTGTGCTTCCAACTCTCACCTCATTTTCTTTCTTAAAAGTAAATGAAAAGAAGCCAAAAAAAAAAAAAAACAAAAGGAAAAGCTGTAATTGAAACTAGTAGACCCCAAAGGATAGAACTTGAATAGATTAATATAATTACCTGGTAATATGTAACGCTTATTGTACTTTGGAGTATTTATTACCAGTGACTGTTGTGAGATGCCCTCATGATCAATATACTCTTGGCATGTCCGCAGTCTCTAACAAATTGAATTGAAAAAGAATTAGGGAAAGTCAAAGAGCAGATATCTTTGGCATCTTACTCCAGAAAGGATATTTGGAAGCAAAATGTGTTTTATCTACAGCAATTTGATCATTCTCACACAAACTGCATCTGTTTTGAAACAAGATAGGAGCAGAGATGAACAAAAAAGTTACACCAGTACTGCTTTCAGCATCAACTTATGTTTAGTTGTGTATCATGAAGTTGTCTATCTCAAGATGTATGTTGACAAAGCGCAGAGAGCAACTTTGTTTGCACAATCCTACCAGTCTTCACTATTTTCACTTGCTTCAACAACAGTGTACTCGCAAGAATTTTTATAACCTTTGGAATACCTAATCTCAAGCCTTTTCAAGGCTTCAGCTTCTCACCTACTGACAGCAGATTGACTATAAAATGCACTTCTAGCATAGGATGCCAATCATTACAGAACCTGGACTAGCTAATACATTATAAAAGAGAGAAAATCCAAGGCATACCTGTTCCATACAAGAGACACGAAACTCTGTTCCAGAAACTTCGTCTACCTTCTCATCCAAGAGATCATTAACCTTATATGTCACAGAGCCCAAATGATCCACCGTATTAACCAGAGCTTTGATTGCATAATCTTTCAATGTCTCTACCACTCTGTCTCAAACAGGATATTCTCAACTTAGGAGGTGTGTAGCAGTCTAAGAAAATGACAATTGACATAGTCAAAAGAAAACATGGCAGTCACATATAAAAGCAGCAACTCACAGTTGTTTTTGGTCATCATTTGTGTAGGAAAGCTCAAAATACTCCGCTGCTGAGTACAACTGCAATCTCAGATTCTTCAAATCCTGAAACATGTACATGGTAAAAGAAAATGGTATACTGAAACAAATTTCAATAGCATGATGACAAAATGCATATATCATAATACTATGAAGTTCATGAAGAAACTTGAGAAACGACTTAAAGCTCCAAATTGAAGTCACTCCCATACTAAAGCTTAGGTTGATGTTTCCACCCCAAAATGTTGCAGATACTCTCGTGTACAGATTCTTATAAAAAATCTCATAAATTTCAACTAATGTGTGCTTAAAATGATAATCAAGAGCAGATCTATGGAATGGTGATAAATAAAATTTCAGAATACAAACCTTGAGACTATCGGAGAAGAGCAAACTCTGCTGCATAGAGAGCTCATCGTAGGTTGATGCTTCTCTAGACACTGAAGGTGCAGCCATTGTACCCATTGAGACTATTCATACACTCGCTTATCCTGCAACAAGAGAATAAACCTAAAATGAAACAAATCACAAGAAAATGAAGCTCGCATGATCCTCATTATGCTTGATATCAGGGTCAGTGCCAGTCCGCCACCAAACATTTATTCTGCAAATCCTAAAATGTAAGAGATAACGAAGGCATCCTAGGGCCTAGAGGATGGGCCCACTGCATCTTGAAAAGTGTGAGCTGAAATCCCAGAAAGGAACAAGGAGGCCAATATTGGAGAAGTTGGAATTCAATCGAAAAGGAAACAAGGAAAGAAAACAAATTTATCTTTTTCGATAACGAGAAAAGAAAACAAAGAAACAGTAAGCAGCTACAAGGCAGACAGTCAACTAATTGTAAAGCAGACCATGAAGAGAAACCGGTTGCAAGAAACCCCAGTTTGTCAGAATATCCATCAACACTCTTCACTTTACTAACTATTACACACACACACGACAAAAGAGTATATCAGTAAGAACATCACAAGCTGGAGAGTTGTCAATCCTTCCTTGTGGTTGATAAAGAAGAAAACGGAAGATACTGGACTTGAAGAGGCAACAACACAGAGCCAAAAGTTACAAAAACTGGGTATTGTAAATGAAATGAAGAGGGCTAACCTGATTCTCTTTGAAGCCCCAAACCTCCAACGGGAATGGCACTGCAGGTTAGGACGACGAACAAATTGAAATATATACACCCCACAATTGGGAAAGCCGGGTACAAGGGTGGGAAAAGCAAACAAATTGCTAAAATTGACAGAAAGAGACCACCTCCACTTTAGAAGTTGGGGGTACAGATTTTTGACCAAACAACAGAAAACGACAACACTAATAAGTGGGCAGGAGACGAGATAGAGAGAGAGGGAAGGAAGCTAAAGAAGAAGAAGAAGACGAAGGAGCCACTAAGGATTGCACGTCTAATGAAGTTGTAGGCCACCATGGAAGAGAAAAACTAAAGAAAGAAGAAAAGGTATCAAGAAAAGGAGAGAGAAGCCACTCTCGTAATCATTTCTAGGCGTTTAAAATCTGTAATGTTCAACTCCTGCTCAGCCATGGCCCACGACATGTTTCTTTTTTGAGCTCTTCAATGAGCTTTGCTTTTGCCCACAAGTCACGGAGAACCCATTGTTTGATCTCAACCGTTGATGTAGTTGACCCTGCTTAGTCTTAGTCTCGCCATGTCCATGCCTCTTGACTCTTCACAACTCATCAAATATTGAATGCTTCTTAAGTTAGTTAAAAGGGGCCTTCTTGTAGGGGCTAGGTTGAAAGAGAAGATAGTCTCTTTCTAAGGAGAGGACGTGAACTTTAGTGGCACTCATTGTTTGGTGCCGTGCAATTGAGTAGGAGACGTGGTGACAAGACATTATTAGTTTTAGTATTATTTGTCCAAGTCTCCTGGAGCAGAGAGTGCCTGGCCTGAGACTGAGCTTGACGTGATACCCACCATCATTCGGCTCCTCACCATCTCTCCCCCAACTCCGACCCTCGCTCTTGTATCACCACCGTTGAGCCTGCATGTTCAAATTCAATAGACTTGAATCCAAAACGGAATCTCTCAATATTTTCATGTAAAGTCATTTTTGACGCAATGTAGTTGTCCACTTCTAAGAGAATATCTTGAATTCACGACTTGGAAGCTTAAAGAGTAATTGCTTGCGTGGTGATGACAAGCGACGTTCCAATCTTTCCTGTTTCCTGACAAACTTTTGTCAATGCGAAATCAGTGGCGTGATTTGTGGCAACTTAATTTTGGGTTCCACAAAAACTAGTTTCCGTCCTCCTGGATCCTAATTTCTCTTAACAAAATTACCTAAACACGTTGTTTTCGTCGTAAAAGACTTTTGGCTGCTCTTTGAAGTTTGAACAAGAAGCAATGTTAGGACCACTCTGCATATTTGCGATCAAAACCAATAATAATAAGAAGTTCAACAACCTTTAAAGCTTTTTCTTGAAAAGATTGAATCAATCTCGCTGCTTCCTTAGGACTGCTTTCTTCCAACTACAGTTATTTAGATTCCATCACATACACTGAAAGATTTAAAACATGAATGAGATATAATAAGTAGGATAAACCTTATTATGTTACTTAGATCGTTCATGAAAGGGCTAAAAATGAAAGAAATGCGAAATACCTTATTTTAGTTTCATATGATTTTCAAAGCAATTTTCAAGGCTAAAATGAGCTTCAATCTCTTGGTATTTTCACAGAAAGTGATCACCGACACGTGATTAACGCTCTTCTATAGTTTCTTAAACGTAAGCACTCTTAACGAGTGAGAGGACCTATATGTTCCACTTCAACGTCACCCTTCTGCATTAACTCCTTTATGGTCAAGTATTTGAAGTCCAAATGCTTAGACCTGTGATATTCTTATTATTGTTACTAAACAACACTGCAGTAAGATTATTACAATATAACCAAATGGGTCTACCTATCGAATCTACCATAGACAACTCATAAATTAAGTTTTTGAATAAAACCGCCTATGTAGTAGCTTTACAACATACAACAAACTCTACATGCATGGTTGAGGAAGTTATTAGTGTCTGCTTGACATTCTTCCACGATACTGCACCATTTGTCAATATAAAAATGTGCCCTGAAGTAGATTTGCGAGCATCCGAACATATAGCAAAATCGGAGTTTGTATACCCTGTGAGGTTTAGATCGTTGACTTTCTTGTATGTCAATGTATAATTCTTAGTATCCTTTAAGTATCTCAACACTCGCTTAACTACATTCTAATGCTTTACACCTGGGTTAGCCAAATATCGACCCAACAGTCTGACATCAATTGCAGTGTCCAATCTAGTGTACACCTGAGCATACATCAAGCTACCAATTGCACTAGAATACAAGACATTTCTCATAGACTCTCTCTCAACTTCATTCTTTGGACATTGTGTCAATGATAATCTCTAATAATGAAAGACAGGTGTCACAATAAGTTTACAGTCAGTCATATTAAACCTTCGCAGTACTCGATCAATGTATGCTCTTTGTGAGAGGCTCAATGAGTGTTGAGTCTGTCCAGGTGAATCTGTATATTGAGGACAAAAGATACTTCACCTAAATCCTTCATGTTAAAGTGTTTAGCCAAAAGTTGCTTTACCTCACACAATATGGTCAAATTATTTGACGCGAGCTAGATATCGTCTACGTACAATAATAGAAAAATAACTTTGCTCACCTTGACCTTATAGTATAATCATCTTTCAACTTTGTTTTCTACAAAGCTGAATGATATCAAAACCTCATCAAACTTTAGGTATCATTGTCTGGAAGCTTGGTTCAGACCATATATTGATTTAGTCAACTTATAAACTTTGTCAATTGCATTTTGATCCTTAAACCTTTTAGCTTGCTCCATATAAACCTCCTCATAAAGGTCACCATTTAGGAAAGCGGTCTTAATGTTCATCTGATGTAGCTCTATGTCATAATGAGCTACCATTGTCATCATCACTCTAAATGCATCCTTCGAGAATGCATGAGAGAAGGTAATATTGAAGTCAACTCCTTCTCTCTAAGTGAATCCCCCTGACAACCAAACGTGCCTTAAATAGCTCAACTTGACCCTATATGTCCTTCTTGGTCTAAAATAGCCACTTGCAACTGACAGGCCTGTAATATTGAGGTAAATCAATAAGCTCCCATATCTTATTATACCTTATAGATTACATCTCATCCTTCATTACTTCCCACCACATATTCATATGGGGTCTAGAAACAACTTCTGTAATAGTAACTGAATCCACAACATATTTTATGTCATAGTCTTGCTCACCCAAATAGACTATACAATCTAATGAGATAGCTGGTCATCTCTCTCTAGTGGATCTGCATAACTGCATAGGTTTTTGTACGTCAGAAACCTCTTCCTGAATAGGTATAGGTTCCTGTGCTTACATAGGCATGGCACTTGGACCTACATCCACTGAACCTAACTGTATGAGAAGTAGATACGAAATAATCGTAGTATCAATCCTACTATCTCCTGAAGGATGTGAAGATCTTCGCTCATCATAAACATCGTATCCCAGAAATTTAGCCGTTTGCGATTCCATTATTTTGGCCCCTCCTTCTCTACAGTAAAATCTGTAGCTCTTAGAGTGGTCGAGATAACCTACCAAATAGCAACGAGTGGAACGAGGTTATAATTTACTTTCATAAGGATTATATAACCTTACCTCAGCAGGGCAGCTCCATACATGAATATGTGCAAGGCTTGGCTTCCATCCTTTTCAAAGTTCAAAAGGCATCTTGGATACCTACTTACTTGGGACTCTATTCAAGATATACAACATCGTCTTGATGGCTTCATCTTAAAGTTATTCAGGTAGGTTAGTCCTACTCTGTATTGATCTCATCATATCCTTTAGTGTGCGATTGTGCCTTTAGGCCACACCATTTTGTTCAGGACTACCTGATATAGTAAACTAAGCCACTATTTCAATTGATTCCAAATACTTGGAAAATGAACCCTTTTTTTATCCTGCAACTCCATGCCTACCATAGTATTCCCCTCCCCTATTAGATCTGATAATCTTTATTGACTTTCCCAACTGGTTCTCAACCTCAGTCTTAAAGATCTTGAACTTATCAAGAACTTTAGACTTTTCCTTAAGCAAGAACACATAACCATAGTAAGAATAATCGTTTATAAATGTCAGAAAATATCTAGCATAGCACAATGTAACTGTATAGGGACCACTAACATTTGTATGTATGAGGTCCAATAAATCAGAAACACAAGATAACCTTTTTTCTTTATCCTGGTCAACTTACCCCTACAATAATCGATACATATTTCCAGATCACTGAAGTCTAGAGTTGAGAGAATGTTATCCTTTATCAATCTCTTAACCCTCTCCCTGGAAATGTGATCAAGACGTTTATGCCACAACATGCATGATGTTTCCTTTATGAAGGTTCTCTTTCGAGTAATAAGTTCAGCAACATAAGAAGAGACATACATTTCATTAGGAGTAAAACACATTCTATACAATTTGTAGGATAAGAAAGCAATTTCGATATGTCTTGTATTGATAGAAATATTTACAATTGAAGTATCAAATACAAAGCAATAACCTTCTTTATCCAAAACTGATACATAGATCAAGTTCTGTCTAACATATGGTATATAAAATGTGTCTCGTAAAACCAATATAAACCTCGTATCAAGGTTCAAACCTACATCTCCTAGATACAAAACATCCACCTCCTTATATTTGCTGACCATCAGCTTCTCCTCTCTTTTAGTCGGCCTTCTCCTAGATCTAAACCCTTGCATTGTGGAAGCAACATGGTTAGAATCTCTACTATTTAACTACCAAGAACTTGATGTGATTATAGCTACATTGGATTCATGAATCATATAAGCCGAAGAGTTACCTGACAGTTCCTGCTTAACCTTTCACAACTTGTACTTCTCGTAATTAGCCTTCCTATGTCCCTTCTTCTTATAGAAGAAGCACCTCATACCCTTTAGGTCATATGACCCCTCATCAATGCTAGACTGTCTAGTTTGAATTTTTGAAGAGGGCTTGGGTTTCTTACCCTTACCCTTAGCTATTAGAGCTTATCCTTCCCCTTACCTTTGGCAGCTACAAACATGGCTATATGAGAAGAATTCTTAATCTTCTCCTCTGTTACAACACACCGGGAAATCAAGACATTGATGTCCCAGGCCTCATCTTGAGAGATGTAGGAGATAGCCAACATCTCAAACTCTCAAGGGAGAGTATTTAGTGCCTGATGCATTATGAGGCTATCAGGAATCGGTACATCAAATGCCTTCAGCCTAGTCTGAAGGTGAACCATCCTGATAATACACTCTTGAACACCTCCTTCTCCTGTATACTTCACAAAGAATAAATCCTTAATCAAGGTGCTTTACTCTGCATGAGAAGACATCTTATATCTCTGAAAAATGTCATCCATAAACTCCTTCTCTATGTTCGTATCTGATAATTCACTCAGCAGATGATTTGGGATCAACCTCTTGATGGTCAAATAGCAAATCCTATTTGACCGCTCCCAGATCGCCATAGCTGCTTTATCAGCTTCTGAGTTGATATTCGTAAGTGGAGTAGGTCTCTCGATGTGCATCTCTATACTAATGTCAACCATCTCCATTGCAAACTCTACATCCTTCTTCCACTTCTTGAAATTGAAATCATTTAAGGTCTCAATCAAGAAAACATTGTTATTTACAGAAAAGGTGACTGCAAGATAGAAAAGACAATGTAAAAAGTAGTTTAAATGTAGGACAACAACAATAATAGTATCTATACAGAGAATCCAATCACACATATTATGAAATACCTGTGGGTTGAATATATAATATATGTTGGATACCGTTTCCGGAACCCAACTTCTTAAACACTTAAAACGCTAATACTGCTTAAATTGATCATGATCATTCTTGAATCGAATTCAAATCAAATGAAAGTGAAACAAATGCGAAGCAAAAAGGGTCGAATACCAATATGAAATAAGCGGCTTCAAATCGAACGTAATTGCGGAAACAAAAGTGAAGCGAAATACGAAACGTATTCAACTTTTGACAAACATGTGAAAAAGAAATGGATCGGATTCAAACTTGGAATCGAAACATACATATGAAGACAAAACGAGTAGCATGACAAGTTTTCGACATCCGGGATTAATTATCTTAAAGAAGCGTCGCGTTGGATACCTTGACCCATCCGAATGGGTATAATTTTTTTTTCTTTCTTATTGCTTACTTGCTTTCTTATGCATGTTTTTCATCTATCATACTTGAACTTATCCTTAAACTCATACTAATCTCAATTTTCTTGATTCTTCTTAATCATCCTATTCGTATTTCTTGTCAAAATCATCTCATCCTCATATCAATACATCCATACACTCATACACAAGTTCACTTATCCATTTGCTTAATCCATAAACTATCATACACAAAATACGTATTTCTAGCAATTCACTTCCTTCCACAAATACACATTCTTAAAGACTAAATTGAAATTTCATTTCTTAATAACAATTGTAGCCCCATGTCTTAACGTTATTTCGCCTCAAACCTCGCTTCAATCGGATCTCTACAGATCCCAAAATCCAAAAAATATTGAACTATGTTCAGAAACTTTCCTGTCTCACTTTGATACAAAATAATCTTGCTCAATTAAATCTCTAAAAATTCATAATTTTCCATTAATATGAATTTAGTGTCTTAGGAACCCAACGCTTCGAGAACTAAGTCATTCGGATGTCGGACGGAAAAGATACGAGCAAATGATTTGACAAGGTCGAATTAGAAAGGAAAATAGCAAGCTCGAAATGAGACAAATCATTCCGATCATCATATGATTCAATCAAACTTTTTCAATTCAATTACAATTTATAGGAATTTTCATGGAGAGATGGATACATGTCTTAGGAATCAAACGCCTTAAAAATTGCCTCAATTGGAGGTCGGAAGAAGGAGTTATGACCCGACAAACTCAACATGTTCATGTTCTGATTCCTATCGAACATGTTTTGGCGCAAATACCATAACTTTCACTATAGATGTCGGAATGACTTCGTTCTTAGACGGTTGGAAAGTAGACATCTAGGGATACAACTTTCATGAAGACCAAAATTTGAAATTCTGTCATTATCGGGGTACACGGACCGTGTGAAATTACACGGTCAGGCCGTGTAACCTTCGGGTGAAACTGTCTCCTGCGCCTGGATTTACACGGTCCGTGTGAATTCACACGGGCAGACCGTGTAAACTTCGGATAAAACAAAATTTTCATCCTTCAAGACTCCTCAAAAGGGTCCTAAACCAAACCTAACTTCTCCTTTACTCATATCTTACCTAAAATCAACCTTTCCGAGCCCGAGATCACGTCACAAACTCTAAAGGTTCGGGAATTTCAATTACCACGACATCCTAACTTGTAACTAGCATAACTCTCAACTCCGATCTCGAAAACTTGCATACTTAGTCTCGTTAGAAAGATAAAAGAACAAGCTACAACTTCAAAGAAGACAACTTTGTCTAATTCCAATTCAATCATTCTAGAATTGCCCTTGAATCAACATACTCATTTTCATGCTTATGCATAACTTAACATTTATCTAACTACACTTCTTCTTAATTTCACATCATTTATAACAAATCAACTATCATTTGGAATTCATCCAAAACTCACCCTCAATTCAATAGCATCTTGTCATTCATAATTTCTTACTTTTCCATAATATCTTACATATCTAATCATGAGTCATACTTAAAGTTTCTCAGCTCATCATCCATTAATAACACATTCTAATCTCAGAATCATCTATAATACAATTCATAGACAAAAACACTCATTTTATTTCTTTTTCATATTTCTAATTTCCACTCAAGGTTCGGGGTCCAACATAATCTCCCACAAAACTCATTAAACCGATTCCTTTCTTAGTCTCACCAGTCCATGATCTAAGTTATGGAAACAAGGCAGTCAGGTGGGAGCTCCAACGAATCTACGAAGCTATTGTTTGTTGAGATGGGTGTTGTCTATGATCAACATGGGTCTGTAAAATCTTCCCTTCTACAGATCTCTTACTTGTCTCGAGTCTAGTCCATGCTATTGTGATAAATGCCCATTTAACATGAAAGAAAGTTGATTATTTGATGGGTGTGAACTTGTATGTGTTAGGCAAGATACTACCACTGCTTCCATGTAGGCTTGTAGGGACGCTATATCTTCTAATTCTATTCCTGTATTTCGTAAAGTTATTGTTGGATTGCGTACGGTCTGAGTATTCACAATATGCTGTAGAAAAAGACCATACAACAACATGAGTATAATCGAGAATACAAAAAATGTACGAAAATACCTTATTTTCATGGATAGGTTGCTTCTATTAGGATTCCAAGACATTGCAAAACGCGAATGCCCTCTACTGGTATCCACACGAGCATGCACGATTCAGGTTTCGGCTGTAGTGTGCTAGCACGTCCTGAAACTCCTTTCCGAACGCCGCACGATCTTTCTCTTGGTTGGCGGGTAGGGTTTCGTCCCTTCTTTCCTTGACCTAATGAGACCTAAGTTTCTCTATTTATAGAGAAACCCTAATCTCATTTAGGCCCTATTAAGTTTCGGCCCATTA